>JAGQAX010000023.1:35056814-35064314 GCA_019142605.1 Cephalopholis sonnerati
AACTTAGCGGACTCCACAGGAGATCGAGAACATTTTAAAGTTCTCAAAGGAAAAAAATCAGCTCTGTCTGACCTGCTGGGTATTTCCGCTCAGGGTGCTCTGGTTAGATCGCGGTTTCAGTATGTTGTAAAAATGGATGCTCCCTCTCACTTTTTCTTTGATCTTGAACGAAAGCATGGTCAGAGAAGACTGATGCACTCCCTTCGGTCCGGCACGGGGCAGCTGCTTCAGGAGTCAGCAGACATCCGGATGTGTGCTGTTGAGTTCTATCGACAACTCTACACGTCAGAGCTCAAGGAAGAACCAGAGGTGGAGATGTCCTTTTATGAAGGCCTTCCTCAGGTTTCTGAGGAGGCCAGTGCAGAGCTGGAGGCTCAGATCTCTGCTCAAGAGCTGCAAGAGGCCCTGCAGAGCCTGCAGAGTGGAAAGGCTCCTGGGATAGATGGGCTCCCTGCTGACTTCTATAAGGCTTTCTGGTCTGTTATTGGAGATGACATGTTGTGCGTTCTAAGGGACAGTCTAAGCAAAGGACTATTACCTCTGAGCTGCAGGAGAGCCGTCCTCACTCTCCTTCCAAAGAAGGGGGATCTGCAGGCCATTAAGAACTGGCGTCCTGTATCTCTTTTGTGCACTGACTATAAACTTTTGTCCAAAGTGTTGGCAACAAGGCTAAGAAAAGTGATGGAGCATGTCATTCATGTCGACCAAACGTACTGTGTACCCAGCAGGTTGATAACTGATAACATAGCTCTAATTCGGGACTTTTTGGACCTCTCTGGTTCATTGGGCTGTGAGCTTGGTCTGATTTCTCTGGACCAAGAAAAGGCTTTTGACCGGGTTGAACACCGGTACTTGTGGCGCACGCTGCAAGCTTTTGGGTTCAGCTCTGGTCTCATAGCCATGATTCGGGTCTTGTACAGTAACATTGAGAGTGTACTAAAGATTAATGGTGTTTTGAGTGCCCCGTTTAAGGTTCAGAGAGGAGTTAGACAGGGCTGCTCTCTATCAGGCATGTTGTACTCCTTGGCTATAGAACCTTTACTTCACAAACTAAGGCAGAAGTTAGTTGGTTTCTCTCCTCCTGGGAGCAACGATTATTTTAAACTGTCTGCTTATGCTGACGATGTTATTGTTGTTGTTAAAAGCCAAAATGAAATCAATGTTTTAAATGAAACTGTTACAGACTTTGGAAAACTTTCCTCTGCTAAGGTGAACTGGGGAAAAAGTGAAGCCTTAGCTGTAGGAGATGGACTGCGCAGGAGGACAGTGTTGCCTGGAGGCCTAATGTGGTTGACAGGTGGTTTTAAATACCTTGGAGTTTACCTCGGTGGGAATACCTTCTCTTCCAAGAACTGGGACAATGTTCTTGAGAGGGTTGAAGGACGTCTCAAAAGATGGAAATGGATTCTGCCCAAATTGTCTTTTAAAGGCAGAACCCTAATCATCAATAACTTGGTGTCCTCCATGCTGTGGCATCGGCTAGCGGTTTCAGACCCCCCGGTAAATTTGCTGTCTAGAATCCAGTCCATCATGGTTGATTTTTTCTGGGATCGCCTGCATTGGATCCCTCAAAGCGTTCTTTTTCTGCCAAAAGAGGAAGGAGGACATGGGCTCATCCACCTGGCGAGCAGAGGGGCTGCCTTCAGGCTCCAGTTTATCCAACGCTTCCTGACTGGACCCCCTGACTTAGCCTGGAGGCCTGTAGCCCGCAGCTTACTGGAACGGTGTAGTGGGCTGGGTCTGGCCGAGTCTTTGTTTTTAATGGACTTGAATAGTTACAAGCTGGACCATCTGCCTTGTTTTTATAAAGGATTGTTGAAAGTGTGGAGCCTATTCCATAAAGAAAGACTAAAGAGTGGGGATTCCCTGTTCTGGCTTCTTAAGGAGCCGGTGGTACATGGGACTCGTTTCTCCTGCGAGGCTGGGCCGTCTCTGCTTCAGAGACTTTGTGAGGCCCAAATCTACACACTGGGTCGTGTGGTGGAGGTGTGTGGCCCTCGCCTGGACAATGCTGCTGGTCTGGCCTCATGTTTGGGGGTCAGGTCGGTCAGAGTAAGTAGCCTCCTGCTGAGAGGCTGGAAACAACAGCTAACCAGCTCTGAGCTGGTACTTATTGCTGCTCACTACGATGGACAGGTTAAAACGGACAGTAGTGATTCTTTTCCTGGTTTTAAAATTGTTCCTGTGTTTAAATGTGATGATGGTTGTTTGTTGAAACTAAATGTTGTTAATCAAACACTGAACAATTTAAAAGGTAAAATCATGTACTATTTTTTGGTTAAAATGCTTAATCAGGATAAACTACAGAGGCGTACAGATACTCCATGGAGGGCTCATCTGGGCCTAACAGAGGCTCAGAGGCCTGAGTGGAGAGTGTTGTACAAACCACCGCTAACAAAAAGAGTAGGTGACCTCCAGTGGAGAGTCTTACATGGGGCGGTTGCAGTTAATTCGTTTGTTTGTGTGTTAAATCCTGGTGTAAGTGATACCTGTCCCTTCTGTACACAAAGGGAAACAATTTTTCACTGTTTTCTTGAGTGTGTTCGACTGTGTTGTCTGTTCCAAATGTTGGCAGACATGTTTTGTTTGTTTGAAGAAATTTTTTCGCACCAGGTGTTTATTCTGGGTTATAGGTATTGTAGAAAGGAGAGATCAAAGTGCCAGTTTTTCAACTTTCTGTTAGGTCAGGCAAAAATGGCCATCTATCTTAGCAGGAAAAACAAAGTAGCAGGTTCCTCAGACACTGATGTAAAAATGATTTTTGTTCGTATGCTGAAGTCCAGGCTGAGAGCCGATTTTAGTTTTTATAGTCTAACCAATAACTTGGAGGAGTTTAAGAGCATTTGGTGCCTTAAGCAACTTTTGTGTTTTGTGAAAGACAATCATTTGTTTTTTAGTCGTATTCTAATTTAAGCATGGTCTGTATTTGTTTTCATTCGTTTTTGTCTGTTTTGTAATTTGTTTATTTTTTTAAACCGGTTTGAACAAATAAAAGAGGTTTGAAAAATCAAAAATCTCTCTGTCTCTGTCTCTGTCTCTCTCTGTCTGTCTCTGTCTCTCTCTGTCTGTCTCTGTCTCTCTCTCTGTCTCTCTCTGTCTCTGTCTCTGTCTCTCTCTGTCTGTCTCTGTCTCTCTCTGTCTGTCTCTGTCTCTCTCTGTCTGTCTCTGTCTCTGTCTGTCTCTCTCTCTCTCTCTCTCTCTCTCTCTGAGTGGATGCTGAGAGTGGCTGGGAGCGCGTTTTGGAGAGCGACTGTCAAAAGTTTGTGTGATTTTTCAAACCTTTCTGCTCTTTTTCTTCCACTGGGTGGTGGTTAAGGTGTTTGTGCACAACTTCTCTGTCATCGTTTTTAGTTTTTGTATATATTTGGGGAGTTTCTGTTGTTTGTTTGGCGGCTGTCGCCGCGGCCATGCCGCCGAACATGGCGTGCGGCTTGGAGAAGCTGACTCGCCGGCACGCCGTCAAACTGTCTCCAGGGGTCGGTGTGTCGGTGGAAGAGTGTAGTCTGGCTGTGGGAGAGATTGTGGGCTATGAAAGTGTGAAATCTGCCTCCCGCATGAACAGTGCTGTGGTTATTTTCTTGGATAATATTGATAAGGCGAATCAGGTGATTGAGAGCGGAGTGGTGATCCAGGGGACGCTGACTCCGGTTTTCTCCCTTGTTAATCCCGCTAAGAAAGTTATCATTTCAAATGTTCCCCCTTTCTTGAGAAATGAACTGTTAGCCAGAGAGCTGGCCCGTCACGGACAGCTGATGTCCCCGATTAAACTGATCCCCCTCGGCTGCAAATCACCTCGCCTTAAACATGTCATGTCCTTCAGAAGACAGGTGTTTATGGTGCTTAAAAATAATAATGAGGAGCTGAACTTAGCCCTGCGTTTCCGCATAGATGACTTTGATTACACTGTACACGTTTCCTCTGATACGCTAAAATGTTTTAGTTGCGGGGCAGAGGGACACTTGGTCCGTTCATGCCCGGAGCGAGAGAGGGACGGGCAGCCCGTTGCCTCTGCAGCCGGGCCTCCCGTCGGAGCTGACGGGCAGCCCGCTGCCTCTGCAGCCGGGCCTCCCGTCGGAGCTGACGGGCAGCCCGCTGCCTCTGCGGCCGGGCCTCCCGTCGGAGCTGACGGGCAGTCTGCAGCGCACAGTGACACACACACTGATACGCATAGCGACACACACATTGAGACAAGCACACAGAGCAACATAGTAAACACACTGAGCAATGAGGACGGGGCAGGCAGTGTTCATGGTGATGCTGGTGATGTTCTGACTGCTGAAGCTGACTTCTGTCAGAGCCAGCCGGTTGAACTGAAGGAGCCCACAGGACAGACTGCAACCAGAGTGGCTGAGTCTGTTCTGGATGAAAATGATGTAATGGATGATGTTGATGATGTTCTGTTAAAGTCATCTGTTAAACGAAAAAATCCAGAAACAAAAGTTCATAATGCTAAAACTAAAAAAACTTCAAGGGAGGATTCACTGTGTGTTTCCTCTCAGTCAGAGGAAAACACTCAGTGCACACAGGAGAGTGAGGAAGGGGAGGATAACATGCAGGTGGAAACACAGAGTGGCTACTCTTTTCAGAGAATAAGGACTTTTCTTAAGAACACTAAAGGGATGAGAGCAGTCAAAGTGGAAGAGTTTTTTCCAGATCTGGAACTTTTTCAGGACTCAGTTCGGTTTTTTATGAAAAATGCTGGTAATCTAGGGCAGCCTTCTTTCACTGATCCAGAAATTTTTCGGTTGAAGAAGCTGTTACTGAAGGTCCGAGCACAATTAGTGAATGATGAGTGAGTGTATGTTTTTTCTGTTTTTACTTTTTATTTTTTTTGTCATGTGTGATGTAAAGTTGGGCTCTCTAAACATCAGTGGTGCTCGAGATGATGCTAAAAGAGCTGCATTGTTCACTCTGTTTAAAAATAAAAAGCTGAATGTTGTTTTCCTCCAAGAGACTCACAGCACCTCAGACATTGAGTCTGACTGGAAGAGGGAGTGGTCTGGGGAGGTTTTTCTCAGCCATAAGAGCAATATCAGCGGGGGCGTTGGGATTCTCTTTTCCAGAGATTTCCTACCTTGCTCTGTTTTAGTTGAGGAAATCGTTCCAGGTCGGTTGCTAAAGCTAAGTGCTAAATTTGAGGAGGTAAAGATGGTTTTTATAAATGTTTATGTTCCCACTGTGAGCTCAGAGAGACTGTTTTTGACACACTGAAAACTGTTCTTAGTAATTGTAGTACTGATGATTATCTGTTTCTGGGCGGTGATTTTAATTGTACAGAAAATCCTGCTCTGGACAGAAACCATCAGGAACCACACACTGCATCGAAGAGCTGCCTCATCAAACTTTTGGAAACTTTTGATCTTTGTGATGTTTGGAGACAGATGCACAGGAGCCAGAGACAGTACACCTGGGCTCACTCCAAGGATAATTTGCTGTCCTTGGCGAGACTGGATCGGGTGTACTGTTTCAAGCATCACTTTAATGTTTTTAAAAATTGCCTGATCAGTCCTGTAGGCATATCAGATCACTCTCTTGTGCAGGTTCTAGTCTCCATTAACAATGTAAAATGTAAAAGTGCTTACTGGCATTTTAATGTTGCACTTTTAACAGATAATGTGTTCCAAAAAGTATTCAAATCTTTTTGGAACAATCATAAAAAAACAAAGGAAGAGTTCAGCTCTTTACAGCAGTGGTGGGATGTAGGTAAGGTTGGAATTAAACAACTTTGCCTACAGTACACTCTCAATGTTACAAGGGACATGGCCAGGTCTATGAGAGATCTGGAGAGAGAAGTGGTGGAGATGCAGAACTTAGCGGACTCCACAGGAGATCGAGAACATTTTAAAGTTCTCAAAGGAAAAAAATCAGCTCTGTCTGACCTGCTGGGTATTTCCGCTCAGGGTGCTCTGGTTAGATCGCGGTTTCAGTATGTTGTAAAAATGGATGCTCCCTCTCACTTTTTCTTTGATCTTGAACGAAAGCATGGTCAGAGAAGACTGATGCACTCCCTTCGGTCCGACACGGGGCAGCTGCTTCAGGAGTCAGCAGACATCCGGATGTGTGCTGTTGAGTTCTATCGACAACTCTACACGTCAGAGCTCAAGGAAGAACCAGAGGTGGAGATGTCCTTTTATGAAGGCCTTCCTCAGGTTTCTGAGGAGGCCAGTGCAGAGCTGGAGGCTCAGATCTCTGCTCAAGAGCTGCAAGAGGCCCTGCAGAGCCTGCAGAGTGGAAAGGCTCCTGGGATAGATGGGCTCCCTGCTGACTTCTATAAGGCTTTCTGGTCTGTTATTGGAGCTGACATGTTGTGCGTTCTAAGGGACAGTCTAAGCAAAGGACTTTTACCTCTGAGCTGCAGGAGAGCCGTCCTCACTCTCCTTCCAAAGAAGGGGGATCTGCAGGCCATTAAGAACTGGCGTCCTGTATCTCTTTTGTGCACTGACTATAAACTTTTGTCCAAAGTGTTGGCAACAAGGCTAAGAAAAGTGATGGAGCATGTCATTCATGTCGACCAAACGTACTGTGTACCCAGCAGGTTGATAACTGATAACATAGCTCTAATTCGGGACTTTTTGGACCTCTCTGGTTCATTGGGCTGTGAGCTTGGTCTGATTTCTCTGGACCAAGAAAAGGCTTTTGACCGGGTTGAACACCGGTACTTGTGGCGCACGCTGCAAGCTTTTGGGTTCAGCTCTGGTCTCATAGCCATGATTCGGGTTTTGTACAGTAACATTGAGAGTGTACTAAAGATTAATGGTGTTTTGAGTGCCCCGTTTAAGGTTCAGAGAGGAGTTAGACAGGGCTGCTCTCTATCAGGCATGTTGTACTCCTTGGCTATAGAACCTTTACTTCACAAACTAAGGCAGAAGTTAGTTGGTTTTTCTCCTCCTGGGAGCAACGATTATTTTAAACTGTCTGCTTATGCTGACGATGTTATTGTTGTTGTTAAAAGCCAAAATGAAATCAATGTTTTAAATGAAACTGTTACAGACTTTGGAAAACTTTCCTCTGCTAAGGTGAACTGGGGAAAAAGTGAAGCCTTAGCTGTAGGAGATGGACTGCGCAGGAGGACAGTGTTGCCTGGAGGCCTAATGTGGTTGACAGGTGGTTTTAAATACCTTGGAGTTTACCTCGGTGGGAATACCTTCTCTTCCAAGAACTGGGACAATGTTCTTGAGAGGGTTGAAGGACGTCTCAAAAGATGGAAATGGATTCTACCCAAATTGTCTTTTAAAGGCAGAACCCTAATCATCAATAACTTGGTGTCCTCCATGCTGTGGCATCGGCTAGCGGTTTCAGACCCCCCGGTAAATTTGCTGTCTAGAATCCAGTCCATCATGGTTGATTTTTTCTGGGATCGCCTGCATTGGATCCCTCAAAGCGTTCTTTTTCTGCCAAAAGAGGAAGGAGGACATGGGCTCATCCACCTGGCGAGCAGAGGGACTGCCTTCAGGCTCCAGTTTATCCAACGCTTCCTGACTGGACCCCCTGACTTAGCCT
>JAGQAX010000023.1:35069314-35071814 GCA_019142605.1 Cephalopholis sonnerati
AGGGCCAGTATGTTTTATCTCATGGCACAAATTTCTCTGCGGGTGTAGCCATTCTTTTTTCATCAGGGCTTGATATAAATATTATATCCACCACAGAGTTAGTGTCAGGCAGGGCTTTGGTTGTCAGGGCAGAAGTACAGGGCTTACTTTTTTGTTTCCTCAATATCTATGCTCCTAATCTGGGCTCAGATAGGCTGGATTTTTTCCGGAAAATAAGAGAGTTTCTAAGACAGTGTGAGCAGACTGAGTGTGTAGTGATGGGGGGAGACTGGAATTGCACCACAGAGTTCACACTGGACAGAGTAGGACAGGAACCTCACTTGAGATCATCCACTACGTTGTCCCAGATTACTTCAGAGTCAGATGTTGTGGATGTATGGAGGCTTAAACATCCTCGAGTTAGGCAGTACACATGGGTTAGAGTGGTGGGTGGGAACATGAGTGCAGCCAGGTTAGATAGATTCTACATGACGAGGAATTTCTGCAATAGGCTTTGGAACAGTCACATCCATCCAGTAGGTTTTACCGATCATCATCTAATCACATTGGATTTTCATATTTCACCAACCACTAAATGCAGCTCACATTGGCATTTTAACATTAAGTTGCTTCAGGACAGTGATTTCTGTCAGAAATTTGAGGATTTCTGGGCAATATGGAGGGCAAGGAAGGGGGATTTTGAGTCTCTGAGTCAGTGGTGGGAAGTAGGGAAAGCACACATACGTGTTTTCTGCCAGCAGTACACCAGTCATTCCACATGTGCAGTTAAAAGAGTAATACAGGGTTTGGAGACAGAAATCAGGGATTTGGAGAATAAGTTATCCACACATGGCAGTGTAGATGGTCACAGGCTTCAGCAGAAGAGACAGGAACTGGGCTCTTTTTTAAGGGAAAGGGTCAAAGGGGCTTTGGTTAGGGCACGGTTCACGAGTGTGAGAGACATGGATGCTCCCACTTCTTTTTTCTTTAATCTGGAGAAGTCAGTCTCTCAAACGAAGCAGATGGTGTGCCTCCGCCTCCCTGATGGCACGATGACAACTGACCAGGCGGAGATGAGGCAGCATGCTGTGGAGTTTTACAGCGACCTTTTCAGGAGGGAGGACTGTGACCAACGGTGTGAGGATGAACTGCTGCAGGGGCTTCCTCAGCTGAGCCCTGAGGACAGAGCGGTCCTGGATGCTGGCATCTCCCTGGAGGAACTCACTGCTGCTGTGGGTCAGATGGCTTCTGGTCGTGCTCCTGGGCTGGATGGGCTGCCGGCTGATTTCTATAAGCACTTCTGGAAGTGTGTTGGTGTTGACTTGTGGGAGGTGTTGCAGGAGTGTTCCCGGACAGGCCGGTTGCCGGGATCCTGTAGACATGCAGTTCTCTCCCTTTTGCCAAAAAAGGGGGATTTGGCTCTACTCAAGAACTGGAGACCAGTAGCTTTGCTCTGCACGGATTATAAACTATTTTCTAAAGTACTGGCCAACAGGCTCAAGGACTTCCTGGGGCTCTTCATTCAGAGAGACCAGTCGTATTGTGTACCGGACAGATCCATTATGGACAATTTGTTTCTGATGAGAGATTTATTGGACATTTGTAAACTGTACAGTATTGATGTTGGCATCATATCCTTGGACCAGGAAAAAGCTTTTGATAGGGTGGACCATGGTTTTCTTTTTTCCACTTTAAGGGCTTTTGGTTTGGGAGAGGGGTTTATTTCACAGGTGGGGCTACTGTATAAGGATGCGTTCTGTCTGTTGAAAGTGGGTGGTGGGTTGAGCAGGCCAGTACAGTTTCAGAGAGGGATTAGACAGGGATGTCCTATCTCTGGAATTTTGTACTCCATAGTTATTGAACCTCTTCTGACCAGGATAAGAGCTAAGCTGTCAGGTCTTCTGTTGCCAGGGATGCCTCAGCGCCTTCCGCTGACTGTATCGGCTTATGCCGATGATATCACAGTCATTGTACGGGATCAGGGGGATGTGGAGCTGCTGAGTCATAGTTTAGATCTTTATGAGAGGGCTTCTTCAGCAAAAGTGAACTGGGGGAAGAGTGAGGCGTTGCAGGTTGGACAGTGGGAGGATAGGCGAATTCCCAAGTTGCCAGGAAACCTTAGCTGGGGGAGGCAAGGGCTTAAAATCTTGGGTGTTTTTTTGGGAACAGAGGAGTTTCAGCGGAAGAATTGGGAGGGTGTTGTGGAGGGAGTGTGTGCCAGACTGTCTAAATGGAAATGGCTGCTACCTCAGCTTTCCTACCGGGGACGAACTCTGATTGTCAATAACTTGGCCGCTGCCACCCTGTGGCACAGGCTGATTGTGTTACCTCCACCCAGGGGCCTGGTGGAAGAACTTCAGAGGGCAGTTGTTAACTTTTTCTGGTCTGGGCTGCACTGGTTGAGATCAGCAGTACTGTACCTGCCGGTGCAGGAAGGGGGGCAGGGCCTGGTGGACATTTCATCCCGGATCACAGCATTCAGACTGCAAACAGCCCAGAAGCTGCTGTACAGCTGTGGCCT
>JAGQAX010000023.1:35076814-35156814 GCA_019142605.1 Cephalopholis sonnerati
TTTTGTCATGTGTGATGTAAAGTTGGGCTCTCTAAACATCAGTGGTGCTCGAGATGATGCTAAAAGAGCTGCATTGTTCACTCTGTTTAAAAATAAAAAGCTGAATGTTGTTTTCCTCCAAGAGACTCACAGCACCTCAGACATTGAGTCTGACTGGAAGAGGGAGTGGTCTGGGGAGGTTTTTCTCAGCCATAAGAGCAATATCAGCGGGGGCGTTGGGATTCTCTTTTCCAGAGATTTCCTACCTTGCTCTGTTTTAGTTGAGGAAATCGTTCCAGGTCGGTTGCTAAAGCTAAGTGCTAAATTTGAGGAGGTAAAGATGGTTTTTATAAATGTTTATGTTCCCACTGTGAGCTCAGAGAGACTGTTGTTTTTTGACACACTGAAAACTGTTCTTAGTAATTGTAGTACTGATGATTATCTGTTTCTGGGCGGTGATTTTAATTGTACAGAAAATCCTGCTCTGGACAGAAACCATCAGGAACCACACACTGCATCGAAGAGCTGCCTCATCAAACTTTTGGAAACTTTTGATCTTTGTGATGTTTGGAGACAGATGCACAGGAACCAGAGACAGTACACCTGGGCTCACTCCAAGGATAATTTGCTGTCCTTGGCGAGACTGGATCGGGTGTACTGTTTCAAGCATCACTTTAATGTTTTTAAAAATTGCCTGATCAGTCCTGTAGGCATATCAGATCACTCTCTTGTGCAGGTTCTAGTCTCCATTAACAATGTAAAATGTAAAAGTGCTTACTGGCATTTTAATGTTGCACTTTTAACAGATAATGTGTTCCAAAAAGTATTCAAATCTTTTTGGAACAATCATAAAAAAACAAAGGAAGAGTTCAGCTCTTTACAGCAGTGGTGGGATGTAGGTAAGGTTGGAATTAAACAACTTTGCCTACAGTACACTCTCAATGTTACAAGGGACATGGCCAGGTCTATGAGAGATCTGGAGAGAGAAGTGGTGGAGATGCAGAACTTAGCGGACTCCACAGGAGATCGAGAACATTTTAAAGTTCTCAAAGGAAAAAAATCAGCTCTGTCTGACCTGCTGGGTATTTCCGCTCAGGGTGCTCTGGTTAGATCGCGGTTTCAGTATGTTGTAAAAATGGATGCTCCCTCTCACTTTTTCTTTGATCTTGAACGAAAGCATGGTCAGAGAAGACTGATGCACTCCCTTCGGTCCGGCACGGGGCAGCTGCTTCAGGAGTCAGCAGACATCCGGATGTGTGCTGTTGAGTTCTATCGACAACTCTACACGTCAGAGCTCAAGGAAGAACCAGAGGTGGAGATGTCCTTTTATGAAGGCCTTCCTCAGGTTTCTGAGGAGGCCAGTGCAGAGCTGGAGGCTCAGATCTCTGCTCAAGAGCTGCAAGAGGCCCTGCAGAGCCTGCAGAGTGGAAAGGCTCCTGGGATAGATGGGCTCCCTGCTGACTTCTATAAGGCTTTCTGGTCTGTTATTGGAGATGACATGTTGTGCGTTCTAAGGGACAGTCTAAGCAAAGGACTATTACCTCTGAGCTGCAGGAGAGCCGTCCTCACTCTCCTTCCAAAGAAGGGGGATCTGCAGGCCATTAAGAACTGGCGTCCTGTATCTCTTTTGTGCACTGACTATAAACTTTTGTCCAAAGTGTTGGCAACAAGGCTAAGAAAAGTGATGGAGCATGTCATTCATGTCGACCAAACGTACTGTGTACCCAGCAGGTTGATAACTGATAACATAGCTCTAATTCGGGACTTTTTGGACCTCTCTGGTTCATTGGGCTGTGAGCTTGGTCTGATTTCTCTGGACCAAGAAAAGGCTTTTGACCGGGTTGAACACCGGTACTTGTGGCGCACGCTGCAAGCTTTTGGGTTCAGCTCTGGTCTCATAGCCATGATTCGGGTCTTGTACAGTAACATTGAGAGTGTACTAAAGATTAATGGTGTTTTGAGTGCCCCGTTTAAGGTTCAGAGAGGAGTTAGACAGGGCTGCTCTCTATCAGGCATGTTGTACTCCTTGGCTATAGAACCTTTACTTCACAAACTAAGGCAGAAGTTAGTTGGTTTCTCTCCTCCTGGGAGCAACGATTATTTTAAACTGTCTGCTTATGCTGACGATGTTATTGTTGTTGTTAAAAGCCAAAATGAAATCAATGTTTTAAATGAAACTGTTACAGACTTTGGAAAACTTTCCTCTGCTAAGGTGAACTGGGGAAAAAGTGAAGCCTTAGCTGTAGGAGATGGACTGCGCAGGAGGACAGTGTTGCCTGGAGGCCTAATGTGGTTGACAGGTGGTTTTAAATACCTTGGAGTTTACCTCGGTGGGAATACCTTCTCTTCCAAGAACTGGGACAATGTTCTTGAGAGGGTTGAAGGACGTCTCAAAAGATGGAAATGGATTCTGCCCAAATTGTCTTTTAAAGGCAGAACCCTAATCATCAATAACTTGGTGTCCTCCATGCTGTGGCATCGGCTAGCGGTTTCAGACCCCCCGGTAAATTTGCTGTCTAGAATCCAGTCCATCATGGTTGATTTTTTCTGGGATCGCCTGCATTGGATCCCTCAAAGCGTTCTTTTTCTGCCAAAAGAGGAAGGAGGACATGGGCTCATCCACCTGGCGAGCAGAGGGGCTGCCTTCAGGCTCCAGTTTATCCAACGCTTCCTGACTGGACCCCCTGACTTAGCCTGGAGGCCTGTAGCCCGCAGCTTACTGGAACGGTGTAGTGGGCTGGGTCTGGCCGAGTCTTTGTTTTTAATGGACTTGAATAGTTACAAGCTGGACCATCTGCCTTGTTTTTATAAAGGATTGTTGAAAGTGTGGAGCCTATTCCATAAAGAAAGACTAAAGAGTGGGGATTCCCTGTTCTGGCTTCTTAAGGAGCCGGTGGTACATGGGACTCGTTTCTCCTGCGAGGCTGGGCCGTCTCTGCTTCAGAGACTTTGTGAGGCCCAAATCTACACACTGGGTCGTGTGGTGGAGGTGTGTGGCCCTCGCCTGGACAATGCTGCTGGTCTGGCCTCATGTTTGGGGGTCAGGTCGGTCAGAGTAAGTAGCCTCCTGCTGAGAGGCTGGAAACAACAGCTAACCAGCTCTGAGCTGGTACTTATTGCTGCTCACTACGATGGACAGGTTAAAACGGACAGTAGTGATTCTTTTCCTGGTTTTAAAATTGTTCCTGTGTTTAAATGTGATGATGGTTGTTTGTTGAAACTAAATGTTGTTAATCAAACACTGAACAATTTAAAAGGTAAAATCATGTACTATTTTTTGGTTAAAATGCTTAATCAGGATAAACTACAGAGGCGTACAGATACTCCATGGAGGGCTCATCTGGGCCTAACAGAGGCTCAGAGGCCTGAGTGGAGAGTGTTGTACAAACCACCGCTAACAAAAAGAGTAGGTGACCTCCAGTGGAGAGTCTTACATGGGGCGGTTGCAGTTAATTCGTTTGTTTGTGTGTTAAATCCTGGTGTAAGTGATACCTGTCCCTTCTGTACACAAAGGGAAACAATTTTTCACTGTTTTCTTGAGTGTGTTCGACTGTGTTGTCTGTTCCAAATGTTGGCAGACATGTTTTGTTTGTTTGAAGAAATTTTTTCGCACCAGGTGTTTATTCTGGGTTATAGGTATTGTAGAAAGGAGAGATCAAAGTGCCAGTTTTTCAACTTTCTGTTAGGTCAGGCAAAAATGGCCATCTATCTTAGCAGGAAAAACAAAGTAGCAGGTTCCTCAGACACTGATGTAAAAATGATTTTTGTTCGTATGCTGAAGTCCAGGCTGAGAGCCGATTTTAGTTTTTATAGTCTAACCAATAACTTGGAGGAGTTTAAGAGCATTTGGTGCCTTAAGCAACTTTTGTGTTTTGTGAAAGACAATCATTTGTTTTTTAGTCATATTCTAATTTAAGCATGGTCTGTATTTGTTTTCATTCGTTTTTGTCTGTTTTGTAATTTGTTTATTTTTTTAAACCGGTTTGAACAAATAAAAGAGGTTTGAAAAATCAAAAAAATCTCTCTCTCTGTCTCTCTCTCTCTCTCTCTCTGTCTCTGTCTCTCTGTCTCTCTCTCTCTCTGTCTCTGTCTCTGTCTCTGTCTCTCTCTCTCTCTCTGTCTCTCTCTCTCTCTCTCTCTCTGAGTGGATGCTGAGAGTGGCTGGGAGCGCGTTTTGGAGAGCGACTGACAAAAGTTTGTGTGATTTTTCAAACCTTTCTGCTCTTTTTCTTCCACTGGGTGGTGGTTAAGGTGTTTGTGCACAACTTCTCTGTCACCGTTTTTAGTTTTTGTATATATTTGGGGAGTTTCTGTTGTTTGTTTGGCGGCTGTCGCCGCGGCCATGCCGCCGAACATGGCGTGCGGCTTGGAGAAGCTGACTCGCCGGCACGCCGTCAAACTGTCTCCAGGGGTCGGTGTGTCGGTGGAAGAGTGTAGTCTGGCTGTGGGAGAGTTTGTGGGCTATGAAAGTGTGAAATCTGCCTCCCGCATGAACAGTGCTGTGGTTATTTTCTTGGATAATATTGATAAGGCGAATCAGGTGATTGAGAGCGGAGTGGTGATCCAGGGGACGCTGACTCCGGTTTTCTCCCTTGTTAATCCCGCTAAGAAAGTTATCATTTCAAATGTTCCCCCTTTCTTGAGAAATGAACTGTTAGCCAGAGAGCTGGCCCGTCACGGACAGCTGATGTCCCCGATTAAACTGATCCCCCTCGGCTGCAAATCACCTCGCCTTAAACATGTCATGTCCTTCAGAAGACAGGTGTTTATGGTGCTTAAAAATAATAATGAGGAGCTGAACTTAGCCCTGCGTTTCCGCATAGATGACTATGATTACACTGTACACGTTTCCTCTGATACGCTAAAATGTTTTGGTTGCGGAGCAGAGGGACACTTGGTCCGTTCATGCCCGGAGCGAGAGAGGGACGGGCAGCCCGTTGCCTCTGCAGCCGGGCCTCCCGTCGGAGCTGACGGGCAGCCCGTTGCCTCTGCGGCCGGGCCTCCCGTCGGAGCTGACGGGCAGCCCGTTGCCTCTGCGGCCGGACCTCCCGTCGGAGCTGACGGGCAGCCCGTTGCCTCTGCGGCCGGACCTCCCGTCGGAGCTGACGGGCAGCCCGTTGCCTCTGCGGCCGGGCCTCCCGTCGGAGCTGACGGGCAGCCCGTTGCCTCTGCGGCCGGGCCTCCCGTCGGAGCTGACGGGCAGTCTGCAGCGCACAGTGATACACACACTGATACGCATAGCGACACACACATTGAGACAAGCACACAGAGCAACATAGTAAACACACTGAGCAATGAGGACGGGGCAGGCAGTGTTCATGGTGATGCTGGTGATGTTCTGACTGCTGAAGCTGACTTCTGTCAGAGCCAGCCGGTTGAACTGAAGGAGCCCACAGGACAGACTGCAACCAGAGTGGCTGAGTCTGTTCTGGATGAAAATGATGTAATGGATGATGTTGATGATGTTCTGTTAAAGTCATCTGTTAAACGAAAAAATCCAGAAACAAAAGTTCATAATGCTAAAACTAAAAAAACTTCAAGGGAGGATTCACTGTGTGTTTCCTCTCAGTCAGAGGAAAACACTCAGTGCACACAGGAGAGTGAGGAAGGGGAGGATAACATGCAGGTGGAAACACAGAGTGGCTACTCTTTTCAGAGAATAAGGACTTTTCTTAAGAACACTAAAGGGATGAGAGCAGTCAAAGTGGAAGAGTTTTTTCCAGATCTGGAACTTTTTCAGGGCTCAGTTAGGTTTTTTATGAAAAATGCTGGTAATCTAGGGCAGCCTTCTTTCACTGATCCAGAAATTTTTCGGTTGAAGAAGCTGTTACTGAAGGTCCGAGCACAATTCGTGAATGATGAGTGAGTGTATGCTTTTTCTGTTTTTACTTTTTTTTTTTTTTGTCATGTGTGATGTTAAGTTGGGCTCTCTAAACATCAGTGGTGCTCGAGATGATGCTAAAAGAGCTGCATTGTTCACTCTGTTTAAAAATAAAAAGCTGAATGTTGTTTTCCTCCAAGAGACTCACAGCACCTCAGACATTGAGTCTGACTGGAAGAGGGAGTGGTCTGGGGAGGTTTTTCTCAGCCATAAGAGCAATATCAGCGGGGGCGTTGGGATCCTCTTTTCCAGAGATTTCCTACCTTGCTCTGTTTTAGTTGAGGAAATCGTTCCAGGTCGGTTGCTAAAGCTAAGTGCTAAATTTGAGGAGGTAAAGATGGTTTTTATAAATGTTTATGTTCCCACTGTGAGCTCAGAGAGACTGTTGTTTTTTGACACACTGAAAACTGTTCTTAGTAATTGTAGTACTGATGATTATCTGTTTCTGGGCGGTGATTTTAATTGTACAGAAAATCCTGCTCTGGACAGAAACCATCAGGAACCACACATTGCTTCGAAGAGCTGCCTCATCAAACTTTTGGAAACTTTTGATCTTTGTGATGTTTGGAGACAGATGCACAGGAACCAGAGACAGTACACCTGGGCTCACTCCAAGGATAATTTGCTGTCCTTGGCGAGACTGGATCGGGTGTACTGTTTCAAGCATCACTTTAATGTTTTTAAAAATTGCCTGATCAGTCCTGTAGGCATATCAGATCACTCTCTTGTGCAGGTTCTAGTCTCCATTAACAATGTAAAATGTAAAAGTGCTTACTGGCATTTTAATGTTGCACTTTTAACAGATAATGTGTTCCAAAAAGTATTCAAATCTTTTTGGAACAATCATAAAAAAACAAAGGAAGAGTTCAGCTCTTTACAGCAGTGGTGGGATGTAGGTAAGGTTGGAATTAAACAACTTTGCCTACAGTACACTCTCAATGTCACAAGGGACATGGCCAGGTCTATGAGAGATCTGGAGAAAGAAGTGGTGGAGATGCAGAACTTAGCGGACTCCACAGGAGATCGAGAACATTTTAAAGTTCTCAAAGGAAAAAAATCAGCTCTGTCTGACCTGCTGGGTATTTCCGCTCAGGGTGCTCTGGTTAGATCGCGGTTTCAGTATGTTGTAAAAATGGATGCTCCCTCTCACTTTTTCTTTGATCTTGAACGAAAGCATGGTCAGAGAAGACTGATGCACTCCCTTCGGTCCGACACGGGGCAGCTGCTTCAGGAGTCAGCAGACATCCGGATGTGTGCTGTTGAGTTCTATCGACAACTCTACACGTCAGAGCTCAAGGAAGAACCAGAGGTGGAGATGTTATCATTTGCAAAGCCAACTTTACCTCCTTGACTGAATACCCCTAAGTATCTTTCCATCCCACAACAATAGTCTATGGCTCAACATGCCTAATGCCTTCTCATGCATTGTTCATGTAATTGAGGGGAAATTAGTGCAAGTTGTAATTCCAAGTATTTGAATCTGATGTCATGTTTCAAAGCTGCAGGAAAAGGTGGGGTGGTAGGGAAACTGATTAAAATATAAATAGTTTACACATTCACATGTTTCACTAGTTACACAAAACTGTCTGGCCAAGCTTTTGTACTCTCCAATTATCATTTTGAAAGGTATGTATGGAGCCCCAACTTAACAACACACCCTAAACTCCCGAACATTCACACCTGCTCCAGAGCCTGACCATCTCCAAGCCTCCCCCACCACTGCTTTGACTATGAATTGATTAGAAAATGAGCTGGAAGATGCTTGTGTCTCAATACCAAAGGGACAAGTATCCAAGCAAGCTTATGCACTGACACACACATGCAATATATTGAACTGTGAATGCTGCTAAAATGATGTCTGAGTGAGGGTTATTGCTTTGTATTTGTGTTTTTGCACTTTAAAACCTCCAGAAATGCATAAGTAATACATTCATAGAATTAAGCTTTATACTGAAAATATGAACTTATCAAATAAGAAATTGGAAATACTGACCTAATAGTTTTGTGTCATGTACATTTATATTTCTAGATGTGGTGGTTTATGCATTAATTGCAAATCAAACTTGTCTCATGATCTTTATACATACAGTTTATAAAGGTTATTCTATTGTCATCTATCTATCAAACAAATAATAATAATAATAATAATTAATATTCCTTATTAATTAAAGATTCCTCAGTGTTTATTCTTGTTGGTAGACACATTTTGTTGAATTAAATCAACATGGTTTTTCCACTCCTCGTGGTCACAGTCAGCACAGACAGTAGACTGACAACATGGTAACACAGGCGTTGTAGACACTCGGGGTGGCGCTGTTGTGTCCAGCGCTGGCGCCAGGGTATTGACGTCATATGTATCCTATCGTATGATTGATAAATGAATGATTATAATTTAATACACACACGTCTAGAAGTTCTACTACGTTTTCTTTGAACCAGCATCAGTCAACCGCGTCATATAAAGATGCCAGGGTAAAATTAATGAGTTTATAGTTGCCACTAGTGGTGGCTGTCCGTCGGTGAAATAGGTCCGGGCTGTACATTTTTGGAATACACGTTTACTGTCAGTTAAATTGAGGTCACATTACAGTTTACATTGCTTATAAAGGCTGAGTAGTGTAGCAGTTAAAATACAGAAGTCATCACGGCCAGCTGGCCTCAAGGATTTTGACTCGGGAAAGGAGTCTCCGCCGGCCGCCGTCGTTATGGCAACCAATGACGCCCGGTGCAAAGCGAGGAGAAATAATAGCAGTCGGATAAAATTATCGCCAAAGGACTAATAAAACACAATTTGTATTCCTTGCAGCTCTCCATTGAATCGACCTCCACACACCTCTCGGTTGAAATGAAATGATCGCAGGTCATTTTAGTGTAGAAAGAGAGCGATAGGCTGTAATATAAGAAGTTAGCAGTTAGCACGCTAAAGTTTTATTTTGAAGTTGTACACGTAACTTCCGCTTGAAAATGGAAGTTTGTCACTGACATCAGTTTTTTCACCGCCAATCGCATGGTGTAGCGTACGTAAAGTGTTGAGTTGAATTGTTTTAGTTCCTACGTTCCCTGAAGGCAACGTGATAGGGGAAGGTCCCTAGCCTTTTTGTTAAGCTGTCTGTCATGATTCCACACCCCTCTGAGTTGATACCACGCCCCCCACGCGAAATCCGGGCCAAAAGTCTGAAACTGAAAAAGACAGATCTGAAACTGAAAAAGAGAGATTTGAAACTGAAAAAAAAAAAATTGAAACTGTAAAAAATAATATTTGAATCTGAAAAGATAAAACATGCAAATGAAAAAAACAGAATCTCAAATATCAAAATATATGAAAGTGAAAAATGAAAATAAATAATTTATTCAAAATAATTACCAGAGTGAATCATAATTATATTTAACCTGAAAAAAAAAATTGTGTACTTATTTTTATTTTGAATACACTGATGTATTTTTCAAAATTCAACATCAAAACTTGAATTTTCAGTTTCAAATTTTATTTTTTCAAGTACAAAACTTTTGGCCCTAATATAGCTCCATACCGTGCTTCTTCCCAGTTTTGTCTGTTGTCAGTTTTGTCTGGTTTGTTTTGTAAAAAATTAATAAAAATGACAAACTGCAATGAGTTGTCACGCCCCATATGTCCTGTTCCCAATTCGGAGGGGAAAATATCCGAATACATACACAATTACACATATGTATAGATGTCTCTGGTGCCCAGTGTTAAGACTGCTATAATTGAAAGATTGCTATGCTATAATTTCTGTTGCAGCAGTAGGTTTCAGTATATTTTTCTAATAGTTTTTGATCCTAATGGGACCAGTTTTCTAATGGTTTTAGCTCCTAATAGAAACAAGTAGGTTCCTAATGGTTTTACATTCTAATGGGACCAGTAGGTTCCTAATGGTTTTACATTCTAATGGGACCAGTAGGTTCCTAATGGTTTCGTCTAATGGTTCCTATTGGTGTTCCAATTCCCATTAGACCACCAGAATTCTAATGGTTCCTAATGGTTTTTCCTAATGGTATTCTACTGGATTTTTCAGCTTTATAAAATTAATTTTAACTGAAACTCTAAAAAAAAAAAAGCTCTCACTCACTTGGTCTAGGGCCTTGTATGCATTCCCTGGAGATTTTGGCGTCTTTCTTCAGTTTTGCCACAGCCAACTGCTGACGATAAATCCATCACATGCAGTATTTCACCCCGATAGATTCTGAATAAAGTATAAATCCCGTGATCTTGAAGCTCCGAGCTTCACCTGGAGTTTTATCTGAGATTCTAAAAGTTGCAGCAAACATAGGTCCAGTGGATTTTATCCATCCAGCGCAGCGCACAGTTTGCATCTTCATTGTTTAATATTTTGAAGTATTTCCACACAAAGTGTTATGTGTCTCATTCAGATGGTAGAGACAAAAGTTATTGTATTAAGTGTATTCATAATCAGACATGCTTGAATTCATGGCGATTTGTGATCGTTAACCAATTAATAAAAGCACCTGGTGTACACATAGGAGCCAGAAAACACACACTACCCTGAATGAAAAACCTAAGGAAAACATAAGGTAATAATTATTCCTGCACACCAAGATCACAATGAAAATAACCTCTCAAGTGTTATTGTTTTGTTTTTATCTTCTGTTTTTCCTTTCAGCAGATATAAAAGTATACTGTAGGGTGATGCATAGTTAATTTTGTCTATTAAGACAAAATCATGCATCTATATGCATATGCATTTTTAAAGCATCATCTGAGAATACTCATCTTTGTTGTATTGTATGGTTAAACATGCACAAAATGAGCCATGCTGTGTCTTATGTCCTTCTGCCGTGTATGCAGCAAAATTTTGGTTGGCACCACCTAATCTCACTCCAAGGTTTTTGAAAAGTTGGCAGCCCTGCTCCAGACACATTTCTGGCCTCATATTGAATCAACAGCTCCACCTGCTGTTGTGAGTGAGAATCACAGGACGTTTGTTTTGGCTTCAGTGTTTCGATCTGACGATGGAGAATTAGCGTCAAAAGTCACGTGACAAGTTTGTTGTTGTTGAGTTGTTTTTCAGTCCTTGAAGAAACGTAGAGAGGCTCTGATGAAGAGACCTGAGCTGCTGAACTGTCTGACTGACTGTCTGTCTGCCCATCTGTCCATCTGTCTGTCTGACTGTCTGCAGCCCTGACGCCATTGGTCGTTCGCCGTGGTCGTTGTCGGGGAGCTTTGACCTTTGAGGGTGGAGGTTTCTCTCTTGGTACCAGTGGAGGTTGTTCGGTCCATCTGCCAGTAGTCGAGGTCCCTCATGCTAGCTTGGGCCGCAGCAGCAGGTAGCTTAGCTTCAGTCGTCCAGGACGGCGTGTTGGTTCAAACAGCACGGTTTGAAACTCAGCTCAGACTTTGAGGCGGAGCTAAGGTTCACTCACTCACGACAACGTTTGCTCGAGTGTGACGGAAAAATCATCACGTTTCATGTTCACGCAGCTGGACGAGAGCTGTGTAGCCTCTGGTCCGCCATCTTGCTGCCCAACCCAGTTTGTAGTCCTAACACCAGGCAGTGCCACAGTTTGTAGTCCTAAAACCAGGAAGCGTTAGTTTGTAGTCCTAAAACCAGGAAGTCTTACTGTTTGTAGTCCTAAAACCAGGAAATGTTAGTTTGTAGTCCTAACACCAGGAAGTGTCAGTTTGTAGTCCTAAAACCAGGAAATGTTAGTTTGTAGTCCTAAAACCAGGAAGTGTTAGTTTGTAGTCCTAAAACCAGGAAGTGTCAGTTTGTAGTCCTAAAACCAGGCAGTGCCACAGTTTGTAGTCCTAAAACCAGGCAGAGTTACAGTTTGTAGTCCTAAAACCAGGCAGAGTTACAGTTTGTAGTCCTAAAACCAGGAAATGTTAGTTTGTAGTCCTAAAACCAGTAAGTATCAGTTTGTAGTCCTAAAACCAGGAAGTGTCAGTTTGTAGTCCTAAAACCAGGAAGTGTCAGTTTGTAGTGCTAACACCAGGCAGTGCCACAGTTTGTAGTCCTAAAACCAGGCAGAGTTACAGTTTGTAGTCCTAAAACCAGGAAATGTTAGTTTGTAGTCCTGAAACCAGTAAGTATCAGTTTGTAGTCCTAAAACCAGGAAGTGTCAGTTTGTAGTCCTAAAACCAGGCAGTGCCACAGTTTGTAGTCCTAAAACCAGGCAGAGTTACAGTTTGTAGGCCTAGTCCTAAAACCAGGAAATGTTAGTTTGTAGTCCTAAAACCAGTAAGTATCAGTTTGTAGTCCTAAAACCAGGAAGTGTCAGTTTGTAGTCCTAAAACCAGGAAGTGTCAGTTTGTAGTGCTAACACCAGGCAGTGCCACAGTTTGTAGTCCTAAAACCAGGCAGAGTTACAGTTTGTAGTCCTAAAACCAGGAAATGTTAGTTTGTAGTCCTGAAACCAGTAAGTATCAGTTTGTAGTCCTAAAACCAGGAAGTGTCAGTTTGTAGTCCTAAAACCAGGAAATGTTAGTTTGTAGTCCTAAAACCAGGAAGTGTCACAGTTTGTAGGCCTAGTCCTAAAACCAGGAAATGTTAGTTTGTAGTCCTAAAACCAGGAAGTGTCACAGTTTGTTGTCCTAAAACCAGGAAATGTTAGTTTGTAGTTCTAAAACCAGGAAGTATCAGTTTGTAGTCCTAAAACCAGGAAGTGTCACAGTTTGTAGTCCTAAAACCAGGAAATGTTAGTTTGTAGTCCTAAAACCAGGAAGTATCAGTTTGCAGTCCTAAAGCCAGGAAATGTTGCAGTTTGTAGTCCTAAAACCAGGAAGTATCACAGTTTGTAGTCCTAAAACCAGGAAATGTTGCAGTTTGTAGTCCTAAAACCAGGAAGTATCAGTTTGTAGTCCTAAAACCAGGAAGTATCACAGTTTGTAGTCCATAAATCCCACAGACAGGTTCTTTTTTGTAGTTTTTCTATTTAATTTCTTAATTTTTTATTGTCTGTGAAACATAAGGAAATTTTCAGGCGGGAGAAATCAACCAATCACAAACAGGTATCATATGACATCATACAGCAGGACCATCTGATTGGCTGGTCACTCTTTAAAGGAAGACGATTGTTGGAGAGCAGTACAGGTGTGTGTGTGTGTGTGTGGGGGGGGACAGACTGTGTGTCACGTGGCCTGGTTGTCATGGTAACAGTTGTCATGCTCAGCCCCATGGTGACGATAGTAAACAAAATCACATGTAAACAAATCAACAAACAACAAACAAACACTGAACCACCTCCTAACTGACGACTACATGAACTCATGACATCACTAACTACCCAGACTAGGATATGACATCACACACCAACACTGTTACCATGGCTACTACAGCCAGCATCTGATTGGCTGTGGATTCAGCTGCTTCCATGGCAACACACGACGGGAGCCAATGAGACGGACCAGTTACTGAACTGGTTTCTGTTATTAAACTGGTTTCTGTTGAACTGGTTTCTGTTGAACTGGTTTCTGTTGTCAAACTGGTTTCTGTTGTTAAACTGGTTTCTGTCAAACTGGTTTCTGTTGTTAAACTGGTTTCTGTTGAACTGGTTTCTGTTGTTAAACTGGTTTCTGTTGAACTGGTTTCTGTTGTTAAACTGGTTTCTGTTGTTAAACTGGTTTCTGTCAAACTGGTTTCTGTTGTTAAACTGGTTTCTGTTGTTAAACTGGTTTCTGTTGAACTGGTTTCTGTTGAACTGGTTTCTGTTGTTAAACTGGTTTCTGTTGAACTGGTTTCTGTTGTTAAACTGGTTTCTGTCAAACTGGTTTCTGTTGTTAAACTGGTTTCTGTCAAACTGGTTTCTGTTGTTAAACTGGTTTCTGTTGTTAAACTGGTTTCTGTTGAACTGGTTTCTGTTGTCAAACTGGTTTCTATTGTTAAACTGGTTTCTGTTGTTAAACTGGTTTCTATTGAACTGGTTTCTGTTGTCAAACTGGTTTCTGTCAAACTGGTTTCTGTTGTCAAACTGGTTTCTGTTGTCAAACTGGTTTCTGTTGTTAAACTGGTTTGTGACGTGTGTGAACTGTAAACAGCCAATCAGAGCCTTTCTTACCTGATGGTCCGTTATAAGCGGCGCTCTCTGTGATGAGTTTAAAGTTGTAAAAAAACAAAACATCATCATGAATAAATAAATAAATAAATAAATAAACAAACAAACAGGTAATAAATAAGTGTTGACATAAATAAATAAACAAACAGTAAACACGTCAGCTGTGTGATCAGTGATTTGGTGTTCATGCAGAGTGATGATGATGATGATGATGATGATGATGAGGAGGTGAAGAGCCTCCTGTGGGTCAGTCCGTCCTCAGTGACATCACAGCGTGTGCGTGCTGATTGGTGGGTCTGGGGTCAGCTGAAGCTGCACTGAGGCAACAGAACGACTACAGGGAACAATCAGACAGGTACTACAGGTCAGTGAACGCATCATGACTGAGGACAGGTACAGGTGTGTTCGAGGCTCTAACGGACAGAGAGTGTGTGTGACGACTGAAACATGTTGACGCGTGTGTGTGTGTCTATTTGTCGTTGATCCGTAGCTTGAAGGACACCCGTCCGGCGAACTTGTCCCTGTCGCTGCCGTCCGCCAGAGTGTTGGAGTGAATCTTACACTCCACGTTGATGTCTGTGTTCAGAGAGGCGTTCAGGAACTTCACGGCCACCAGCGGCTGAGTGTAGTTCACCTGAGACATTGAACACATCGCACACTGAGGGACATGACATCACTGCAGGACACAGAGTCATCACAGTGTGTGTGTGTGTGTGTGTGTTACCTGAGCCTTCTTGCCATAGTACGGGTAGTACATGAGGTTAAAGGTTCCGTTGGGAGGATAATAGGCCAGAGGTCCGATCTTCTCAGTGTCCTCCCTCTGCACACACACACACACACACACACACACACACACACACTGATCAATACTCCAGATCAGTCATCAATAACCTACAGTTCATACAGGAACATTAACCAGGAGAACTTCTGCTCTATGTTCTAAATCTGAGGTTCTACGTTCTACAACCTTCAGTTGATCTTACCCACTCATTGTTCTCCACCTTATACCTCTGATGATGGACAGATGGACAGATGGAGACAAAGACATTCAGACAGATTCAGAGACACATTCAAAGAGACAGATTCAAAGAGATAGACTCAGAGAGACAGATTCAGAGACAGATTCAGAGAGACAGACTCAGAGAGACAGGTTCAGAGACAGATTCAGAGACAGATTCAGAGACACAGATTCAGAGACACAGATTCAGAGACAGATTCAGAGACACAGATTCAGAGACAGATTCAGAGACACAGATTCAGAGACACAGATTCAGAGACAGATTCAGAGACACAGATTCAGAGACACAGATTCAGAGACAGATTCAGAGACAGATTCAGAGACACAGATTCAGAGACACAGATTCAGAGACAGATTCAGAGACACAGATTCAGAGACAGATTCAGAGACACAGATTCAGAGACACAGATTCAGAGACAGATTCAGAGACACAGATTCAGAGACACAGATTCAGAGACAGATTCAGAGACACAGATTCAGAGACACAGATTCAGAGACAGATTCAGAGAGACAGATTCAGAGACAGATTCAGAGAGACAGACTCAGAGAGACAGACTCAGAGAGACAGGTTCAGAGACAGATTCAGAGACAGATTCAGAGAGACAGATTCAGAGAGACAGATTCAGAGACAGATTCAGAGACAGATTCAGAGAGACAGACTCAGAGAGACAGATTCAGAGAGAGAGGTTCAGAGACAGATTCACAGACAGATTCAAAGAGACAGATTCAGAGAGAGAGGTTCAGAGACAGATTCAGAGAGACAGATTCAGAGACAGATTCAGAGACAGATTCAGAGACACAGATTCAGAGACAGATTCAGAGACACAGATTCAGAGACAGATTCAGAGACAGATTCAGAGAGACAGGTTCAGAGAGACAGATTCAGAGAGACAGATTCAGAGAGACAGATTCAGAGACAGATTCAGAGACAGATTCAGAGAGACAGATTCAGAGACAGACTCAGAGAGACAGATTCAGAGACAGATTCAGAGAGACAGATTCAGAGACAGACTCAGAGAGACAGATTCAGAGACAGATTCAGAGACAGATTCAGAGAGACAGATTCAGAGACAGATTCAGAGACAGATTCAGAGAGACAGATTCAGAGACAGGTTCAGAGACAGATTCAGAGACAGATTCAGAGAGACAGATTCAGAGACAGATTCAGAGACAGATTCAGAGAGACAGATTCAGAGACAGGTTCAGAGAGACAGGTTCAGAGAGACAGGTTCAGAGAGACAGATTCAGAGAGACAGATTCAGAGAGACAGGTTCAGACCTTGGCTCCACAGATGACATAAGGAGACTGACCGTCCTTCCCCGGCAACATACCAATGACCTGCAGAGACAGACAGGAGGACAGACAGGAGGACAGACAGGAGGACAGACAGGTCAGGACATGTTTCTAATGAAGCGTCTCCGTTAACAGAGGACCAAACGATCCTTCAGCGGGGACGTCAGGTAAACCAATCAGAGAGTCCGTCTGGTGTCAGGGTCAAAGGTCAACGTACCCGGTTGAGTTTGATGAGGATGCAGGGCTGACCTCTGCTGTAACCATAGAAACGATCTGCCATCCCAGAACACTCCTCCAACATGGTGCGGTTGAACTGGCAGGAACGCTTGGGATTGTTCCTGACCTGCAGGCACACAGACAGGTGGAGAGTGAGACAGGTGGAGAGTGAGACAGGTGGAGACGGACAGGTGGACAGGTGGAGAGTGAGACAGGTGGAGAGTGATACAGGTGGAGAGTGAGACAGGTGGAGAGTGAGACAGGTGGAGACGGACAGGTGGACAGGTGGAGAGTGAGACAGGTGGAGAGTGATACAGGTGGAGAGTGAGACAGGTGGAGAGTGAGACAGGAGGAGAGTGAGACAGGAGGAGGGTGAGACAGGTGGAGACAGACAGGGGGACAGTGAGACAGGAGGAGAGTGAGACAGGTGGAGAGTGAGACAGGTGGAGAGTGAGACAGGAGGAGAGTGAGACAGGAGGAGAGTGAGACAGGAGGAGAGTGAGACAGGAGGAGGGTGAGACAGGTGGAGAGTGAGACAGGAGGAGAGTGAGACAGGAGGAGGGTGAGACAGGTGGAGACAGACAGGGGGACAGTGAGACAGGAGGAGAGTGAGACAGGAGGAGAGTGAGACAGGAGGAGGGTGAGACAGGTGGGGACAGACAGGTGGAGAGTGAGACAGGAGGAGAGTGAGACAGGTGGAGAGTGAGACAGGTGGAGAGTGAGACAGGTGGAGACTGACGGGTGGAGACAGACAGGTGGAGAGTGAGACAGGAGGAGAGTGAGACAGGAGGAGAGTGAGACAGGAGGAGAGTGAGACAGGTGGGGACAGACAGGTGGAGAGTGAGACAGGTGGAGAGTGAGACAGGTGGAGAGTGAGACAGGAGGAGAGTGATACAGGAGGAGAGTGAGGCAGGTGGGGACAGACAGGTGGAGAGTGAGACAGGTGGAGAGTGATACAGGTGGACCATGAGACAGGTTTAGACAGACAGGTGGAGACAGACAGGTGGAGACTGACGGGTGGAGACAGACCGGTGGACAGTAAGACAGGTGGAGAGTGAGACAGGAGGAGAGTGAGACAGGTGGAGAATGAGACAGGAGGAGAGTGAGACAGGTGGAGAGTGAGACAGGAGGAGAGTGAGACAGGTGGAGAGTGAGACAGGAGGAGAGTGAGACAGGAGGAGAGTGAGATAGGAGGAGGGTGAGACAGGTTTAGACTGACAGGTGGAGAGTGAGACAGGAGGAGAGTGAGACAGGTGGGGACAGACAGGTGGAGAGTGAGACAGGTGGAGAGTGAGACAGGTGGACCATGAGACAGGTTTAGACAGACAGGTGGAGACAGACGGGTGGAGACAGACCGGTGGACAGTAAGACAGGTGGAGAGTGAGACAGGTGGAGAGTGAGACAGGAGGAGAGTGAGACAGGAGGAGAGTGAGACAGGTGGAGAGTGAGACAGGAGGAGAGTGAGACAGGTGGAGAGTGAGACAGGAGGAGAGTGAGATAGGAGGAGGGTGAGACAGGTTTAGACTGACAGGTGGAGAGTGAGACAGGTGGAGAGTGATACAGGTGGAGAGTGAGACAGGAGGAGAGTGAGACAGGTGGAGAGTGAGACAGGAGGAGAGTGAGACAGGTGGGGACAGACAGGTGGAGAGTGAGACAGGTGGAGAGTGATACAGGTGGACCATGAGACAGGTTTAGACAGACAGGTGGAGACAGACGGGTGGAGACAGACCGGTGGACAGTAAGACAGGTGGAGAGTGAGACAGGTGGAGAGTGAGACAGGAGGAGAGTGAGACAGGTGGAGAATGAGACAGGAGGAGAGTGAGACAGGAGGAGAGTGAGACAGGTGGAGAGTGAGACAGGAGGAGAGTGAGACAGGTGGAGAGTGAGACAGGAGGAGAGTGAGACAGGTGGAGACAGACAGGTGGAGAGTGAGACAGGTGGAGAGTGAGACAGGTGGAGAGTGAGACAGGAGGAGAGTGAGACAGGTGGGGACAGACAGGTGGAGAGTGAGACAGGTGGACAGTGAGACAGGTGGACAGTGAGACAGGAGGAGAGTGAGACAAGTGGGGACAGACAGGTGGAGAGTGAGACAGGTGGACAGTGAGACAGGTGGAGAGTGAGACAGGTGGAGAGTGAGACAGGAGGAGAGTGAGACAGGTGGAGACAGACAGGGGGACAGTAAGACAGGTGGAGAGTGAGACAGGTGGAGACAGACAGGTGGAGAGTGAGACAGGTGGAGAGTGAGACAGGTGGAGACAGACAGGGGGACAGTAAGACAGGTGGAGAGTGAGACAGGTGGAGACAGACAGGTGGAGAGTGAGACAGGTGGAGACAGACAGGGGGACAGTAAGACAGGTGGAGAGTGAGACAGGTGGAGACAGACAGGTGGAGAGTGAGACAGGTGGAGAGTGAGACAGGAGGAGAGTGAGACAGGTGGAGAGTGAGACAGGTGGAGAGTGAGACAGGTGGACACAGACAGGTGGAGAGTGAGACGAGTGGAGACAGACAGGTGGAGTGTGAGACAGGTGGAGACAGACAGGTGTAGAGACAGACAGGTGTAGAAACAGACAGACAGACAGGTGTACAAACAGACAGGTGTGGAGACAGACAGACAGACAGACAGGTTACCTCTCCACTGTCCTCTTGAATGAAGTACTGATCTGGAGGACAGTTGTCGTTGGTCTGAACCTGATAGCTGTCGTTGTACGCTGTGGACACACAGACAGGTGGACAGACAGGTAGAGAGTCAGACACCAAACATGAATTAATTAGGTTACATCACATCCTGTAATATTCTGATTGTTTAACGAGCGTCTTACGGGACAGGAAGTTGTTGAGGTTCTGGATGAAACCGTCCCAGCTCTCCGTGTCCGACACCGAGAAACTGATCTCCAGCTGGTCCCCCTTTGGACGGATCATCATCCCTGAGACATCACAAGTCCTCGTTAGCCAGTCACAGCTGAGCCTCGTTAGCCAGTCACAGCTGAGCCTCGTTAGCCAGTCACAGGCTGAGCCTCGTTAACCAGTCACAGGCTGAGCCTCGTTAACCAGTCACAGGCTGAGCCTCGTTATCAGTCACAGCTGAGCCTCGTTAACCAGTCACAGCTGAGCCTCGTTAACCAGTCACAGCTGAGCCTCGTTAACCAGTCACAGGCTGAGCCTCATTAACCAGTCACAGCTGAGCCTCGTTAACCAGTCACAGGCTGAGCCTCATTAACCAGTCACAGCTGAGCCTCGTTAACCAGTCACAGGCTGTATGGTGTGTGTTACCTGGAGTAGCCAGGCGGTCCTGCCAGGTGGGCTTGTAGTCGTCGAGCGTCAGCAGCATGATGTACATGGTGAGGACAAACATCCCCGCCAGACACAGGTAGAAGATCAGGTAGAAGAGCAGGATGAGACCTGAGGGGGACAGACAGGAGACAGAGGAGGAGACAGAGAGGGGACAGAGGAGGAGACAGACAGGAGACAGACAGGGGACAGACAGGGGACAGGAGGGGACAGAGGAGGAGGCAGAGGAGGAGACAGAGAGGAGACAGAGAGGGGACAGGAGGGGACAGAGGAGGAGACAGAGAGGAGACAGAGAGGGGACAGGAGGGGACAGAGGAGGAGACAGAGAGGAGACAGAGGAGGAGACAGAGGAGGGGACAGGGGAGACAGAAGGAGGAGACAGAGAGGAGACAGAGGAGACAGAGGAGGGGACAGAGAGGGGACAGAGGAGGGGACAGAGGAGGGGACAGAGGAGGAGACAGAGGAGGGGACAGGAAGAAACAGGAGGAGACAGGAGGAGACAGAGAGCAGGAGTTATTTCATGACACAGTGCAGCTCATCACAGCGTCTCCTCTAAATGTCATCTTTATAATCCTCTTGAGTTTAGCCCCGCCCCCTGCTCATGACCTACATTCAGTGTTTGGGGAGGAGGAGCAGGGGGGGGCGGGGGGAGGAGCAGAGGGGGAGGCAGAGGGGAGGAGCAGAGGGGGGAGGAGCAGGGGGGGGGGAGGAGCAGGGGGGGGAGGAGCAGGGGGGGGCAGGGGGGAGGAGCAGAGGGGGAGGCAGAGGGGAGGAGCAGAGGGGGGAGGAGCAGGGGGAGGAGTGAGGGGGAGGGTATAATCTCTCAGCTCTGTCTCATGGTGGATTTTTGTCTTTCACATCAACAGCAGTCAGTTCAAACTGTTTTCTACCCAGCAACAGAGAATCCTGCTTTCTGATTGGCTGACAGCTGTTACAGTCTCATCTAAATATTCAATGACAGGTGACTGCAGGTAACATCTGTCTGTGTGTTGCTGACTCTGGTCATGTGACCTGTTGGAGACCTGGTACTGTCCCTTTAAGATGTAAATGAGGGTCCTCACAACAACATCTATACAGCTGTGTGTGTGTGTGTGTGTGTGTGTGTGTGTGTGTGTGTGTGTGTGTGTGTGTGTGTGTGTGGGTAGATTACAGTCCAATCAACTTCGTCTGTCTGTTTAATCCAGATTAACACACACACACACACACACACACACACACACAGCTCTGCTCTGAGGCTGTGTACCTCAGGTTATTGTGTGTGTGCATCAGTGTGTAAGAGTGTGTGTGTCCTTCAGTCTCCATCAAGGCCAAACAGCCACTGCCCTGATGCATGATGGGACGATGACATCATCACAGTGCCCTTATGTAAAGCAGCAGCAGCAGCCTTCAGACCACAGCTGTAGTTCTTCTCTCACACACAGGTGGCGCCACTGAGCCCCGCCCTCACGCGTCACCACACACAACCAAACCACAGTGACATCATGTGTGATGTCAGACAGCACGATGACATCACAGCTGTAACACAACAGCGTCGGCCTCTAGTGTGACATATAACATACGTGTCAGCAGCTCTTTGTAAACAACAACAACGACATCATATGTCAACAACAGTCATTTAGCGTCCCTGTTATATGGCGGCAGGAGCTCCGGCTAGCTGCTAACTGCTAACAGCTGCTGTTCTTCTTCTCTGAGTTAGCTGCTAACTGCTAACAGCTGCTGTTCTTCTTCTTTGAGTTAGCCGCTAACTGCTAACAGCTGCTGTTCTTCTTCTTTCAGTTAGCTGCTAACTGCTAACAGCTGCTGTTCTTCTTCTTTGAGTTAGCTGCTAACTGCTAACAGCTGCTGTTCTTCCTCTAGCAGTTAGCTGCTAACTGCTAACAGCTGCTGTTTAAATCTCCCACGGTGGGTCGCACACAGAACACTTCCTGTCTGTCCCTTTACACAGATGTTGTTTTGGCGTCCTCCTCGTCCACCACTTGTTAGTTTTGCTATGGAAGCTAACGTTAGCTAATGTGCTAAAAAGTTAGCGTTCCAGAGCAATCCAATCTTCCTCTTAATAGCTCCCCAGTTTCTGATGAGGTGGACATGATAACCCTTAATACACATAACGTTCTTCATCCCTACAACAGGAAATACTTTGTCCCTAACCTGATATGAAGTGTGCGCTGCACATGGGAGCATTTTTGATGATGGCCTCCGTCCAGTCCTTTGGTCTGATCACATTTAACCATCTTTGTTTTTGTTGACGGGCAGTGGCGGCTGGTTTTGAGCCATGACTCCTTCTATTCTGGCTCCCAATAACACAACAAGACCACATTTGAAGACTCCTATGTAGCCTACAGCCCTGTGGGGGAGAGGCAGCGTGATGTCATCGTGATGTCAGCGTGATGTCAGCACATACAAGGTCTGAGTGGTATCATGGGTCCTCTGGTGACTTTAGCTTCAGTTAGACGTCTCTGTCTCTGTGTCTCTGTCTCAGTGATGCTCCCTTGTCCTCTGTCAGCCATGTCCTGTCTGAAGGTCACTCTGTCTCTATTTATAATCTTAAAGGAGACACTGTGAATTACACTGGAAATGGGACAGATGTCTGTCTCTCAGAGGACAGGAGGTCTCTGTGTCTCAGAGGACAGACGGTCTCTGTCTCTCGGAGGACAGACGGTCTCTGTCTCTCAGAGGACAGACGATCTCTGTCTCTCAGAGGACAGACGGTCTCTGTCTCTCAGAGGACAGAGGACAGACCTGCTGAGCGTCACCAGGATTTCAATGTGAATTTATTTCAGCTGCAGATCATAAAAGAGTTTCAGCTCTCTGATTGGCTGTCTGCTGGTGAAGTGCACCATGGGAGTCGTAGTTGACTCTTTGAAGGTTGGGTGGATTTAGCGGTGTCCATCAGAGAGGACTGAGACTTGTCCTGGTCAGAGTCCCTTATTGATCAGGATCTGAATGATCCTCAGACACAGACAGAGCAGCTGATGGACGTCTGTGCTAACTTCACTGTCCACAACATTGTGTCCACGATGACGAGACGGTGACGAGCTAAAAACAGATCCTAGGAAGAAATCTGCGTTTGGTTTTTGTTGAGGAGGCGTGATGTTCTCTTCAGACGGCTGGTGAGCAACAGGCTGGTAGACTCCAGGAAATAGTCTGCACCAGGTTGGGAGCTGTAGTTCAGCAGTCAATAACCCTGACCCTCCAACATCAGTGAGTTATTAGGTTTTGGATGTTTGAAAGGTCAAAGGTGAAACAGTCTCATTTTTCACACGTGTCGTGTAAACAAGTTATTTTGGACAAAATTAAAATGAGACGCAGAATAAAGTGACTTCGTTAAATCATCACTGTTCTCAGATCAGATTTGTTTTTGTGTCGTTTGATTTTCATGACGGAAGAATTCGTCCGACGTGATGCGTCTGAGGACCGTCGGAAATTTGGAAATTCAGTGCTCATGTCTGTTTTTAGTTTCTGGCTGATACAGTTTGGTGATTTAAAACAAACAAACCCAAAACAACAAGGTCACAAAAAGTGACAAAAAATTTAAGAATAAAAAAAGAATTTTTTTTTTTTTTTTTTTAGAAACGAGCCCTCTGAACACGCCTCCACTTTGGAAGACATGTTTCCTGTGTGACTCAGCAAATATATAACAAATATATACATAAAAACACTTAGATCATAAGCCCCTCCCCTCAGCCCAAATAAAAACATAAGCCCCTCCCCTCAGCCCAAATAAAAACATAAGCCCCTCCCCTCAGCCCCAATGAAAACATAAGCCCCTCCCCTCAGCCCAAATAAAAACATAAGCCCCTCCCCTCAGCCCAAATAAAAACATAAGCCCCTCCCCCATCCCAAATAAAAACATAAGCCCCTCCCCTCAGCCCAAATAAAAACATAAGCCCCTCCCCTCAGCCCAAATAAAAACATAAGCCCCCCCATCCCAAATAAAAAATAAGCCCCTCCCCCCATCCCAAATGAAATCATAAGCCCCTCCCCATCCCAAATAAAAACATAAGCCCCTCCCCTCAGCCCAAATAAAAACATAAGCCCCTCCCCCATCCCAAATAAAAACATAAGCCCCTCCCCCCATCCCAAATAAAAACATAAGCCCCTCCCCTCAGCCCAAATAAAAACATAAGCCCCTCCCCTCAGCCCAAATAAAAACATAAGCCCCCCCATCCCAAATAAAAAATAAGCCCCTCCCCCCATCCCAAATGAAATCATAAGCCCCTCCCCATCCCAAATAAAAACATAAGCCCCTCCCCCATCCCAAATAAAAACATAAGCCCCTCCCCCATCCCAAATAAAAACATAAGCCCCTCCCCTCAGCCCAAATAAAAACATAAGCCCCTCCCCCCATCGCAAATAAAAACATAAGCCCCTCCCCCATCCCAAATAAAAACATAAACCCCTCCCCTCAGCCCAAATAAAAACATAAGCCCCTCCCCATCCTAAATAAAATCATAAGCCCCTCCCATCAACCCAAATAAAAACATAAGCCCCTCCCCATCCTAAATAAAATAATAAGCCCCTCCCCTCGGCCCAAATAAACGCATAAGCCCCTCCCCCTCAGCCCAAATAAGAACATAAGCCCCTCCCCCTCAGTGATTAAATATGATTTAACCTGCCTCCCCTCTTTGCCCCTCCCCCCTCATAAATAACGAACAGTCCCTAATCTGATGATGATGATGATGTCACAGATTAATCTTCATCCACATATCACTGTTATGGAACACTGACGTCACACAGCGACACGATCAGTGATCAGACCTGATCGATTCAGATCAATAACACACACACACACACACACACACACACACACACACACACAGACGGTACTGCTGTGGCATCACATTAACAGACCCTGACGGTGAGGGGGACAGACAGACAGGCAGACAGACAGACAGACAGACAGGCAGACAGGCAGACAGGCAGACAGGCAGACAGACAGACAGACAGACAGGCAGACAGACAGACAGACAGACAGGCAGACAGGCAGACAGACAGACAGACAGACAGGCAGACAGACAGACAGACAGACGGTACCGGAGCGTGAACGGGACTCACCCCAGCTCGAGGCGGTTCGGCCCAGCAGCTCGTGGGTTCGCGGGTTCCAGAAGAATTCCCGCCACTCGCTCGAGCCTTTGCGGTCCTCCTCCTTGGTGCCGGACATGATGATGATGAGGATGAGGATGAAGAGGATGAAGATGGAGGTCGCTCCGTGTGTTCCCTCGGTGACGGCACGAGACTTCCGCCGCGGCTGCTGCTGCTGGTTCCGGTCAGAGACGATCAGAGGATCGATCCGACTGATCGACGGTGAGACAGGACGGAGACAGAGAGACAGAGAGACAGACAGACGGAGACAGAGAGACAGGACGGTGTCACTGCGGTAGACCTCCTCCTCCCTGCGAACACCGGCTGACGTCACACCTGCTCCCCTCACAGCGCCAATCACAGAGGGGCTTCATCAGGACAGGCTCCGCCCCCTGCAGACTGTGGCTGTGGCAGCCGGTCACGTGTTTGTGACGTCAGCAGAGAGAACCTGTCTGATGTCTGCCGAACAGGGACAGGGACGGTCCACAGGAGGACAGAGAGGCCCCTGATATCATCACCAGGAGGACAGAGAGGCCCCTGATATCATCACCAGAGGGGCCCCTGATATCATCACCAGGAGGACAGAGGGGCCCCTGATATCACCACCAGAGGGGCCCCTGATATCATCACCAGGAGGACAGAGGGGCCCCTGATATCATCACCAGGGGGACAGAGGGGCCCCTGATATCATCACCAGGAGGACAGAGGGGCCCCTGATATCATCACCAGGAGGACAGAGGGGCCCCTGATATCATCACCAGAGGGACAGAGAGGCCCCCGATATCATCACCAGGAGGACAGAGGGGCCCCTCATATCATCACCAGGGGGACAGAGAGGCCCCTGATATCATCACCAGAGGGGCCCCTGATATCATCACCAGGAGGACAGAGGGGCCCCTGATATCACCACCAGAGGGGCCCCTGATATCATCACCAGGAGGACAGAGGGGCCCCTGATATCATCACCAGGGGGACAGAGGGGCCCCTGATATCATCACCAGGAGGACAGAGGGGCCCCTGATATCATCACCAGGAGGACAGAGGGGCCCCTGATATCATCACCAGAGGGGCCCCTGATATCATCACCAGGAGGACAGAGGGGCCCCTGATATCACCACCAGAGGGGCCCCTGATATCATCACCAGGAGGACAGAGGGGCCCCTGATATCATCACCAGGAGGACAGAGAGGCCCCTGATATCATCCCCAGGGGGACAGAGGGGCCCCTGATATCATCACCAGGAGGACAGAGGGGCCCCTGATATCATCACCAGGAGGACAGAGAGGCCCCTGATATCACCACCAGGAGGACAGAGAGGCCCCCGATATCATCACCAGGAGGACAGAGGGGCCCCCGATATCATCACCAGGAGGACAGAGAGGCCCCCGATATCATCACCAGGAGGACAGAGAGGCCCCCGATATCATCACCAGGGGGACAGAGGGGCCCCCGATATCATCACCAGGAGGACAGAGAGGCCCCCGATATCATCACCAGGGGGACAGAGGGGCCCCCGATATCATCACCAGGAGGACAGAGGGGCCCCCGATATCATCACCAGGGGGACAGAGAGGCCCCCGATATCATCACCAGGAGGACAGAGGGGCCCCTGATATCATCACCAGGGGGACAGAGGGGCCCCCGATATCATCACCAGGAGGACAGAGAGGCCCCTGATATCATCACCAGGGGGACAGAGAGGCCCCTGATATCATCACCAGGAGGACAGAGGGACCCCTGATATCATCACCAGGAGGACAGAGAGGCCCCTGATATCATCACCAGGAGGACAGAGGGGCCCCTGATATCATCACCAGACAGAGAGGCCCCTGATATCATCACCAGGAGGACAGAGAGGCCCCTGATATCATCACCAGGAGGACAGAGTGGCCCCTGATATCATCACCAGGAGGACAGAGGGGCCCCTGATATCATCACCAGGAGGACAGAGAGGCCCCTGATATCATCACCAGGAGGACAGAGAGGCCCCTGATATCATCACCAGGAGGACAGAGGGGCCCCTGATATCATCACCAGACAGAGAGGCCCCTGATATCATCACCAGGAGGACAGAGAGGCCCCTGATATCATCACCAGACAGAGAGGCCCCTGATATCATCACCAGGAGGACAGAGGGGCCCCTGATATCATCACCAGGAGGACAGAGAGGCCCCTGATATCATCACCAGGAGGACAGAGGGGCCCCTGATATCATCACCAGGAGGACAGAGAGGCCCCTGATATCATCACCAGACAGAGAGGCCCCTGATATCACCACCAGGAGGACAGAGGGGCCCCTGATATCATCACCAGGAGGACAGAGGGGCCCCTGATGTCATCACCAGGAGGACAGAGAGGCCCCTGATATCATCACCAGGAGGACAGAGGGGCCCCTGATATCATCACCAGGAGGACAGAGAGGCCCCTGATATCATCACCAGGAGGACAGAGGGGCCCCTGATATCATCACCAGACAGAGGGGCCCCTGATATCATCACCAGGAGGACAGAGGGGCCCCTGATATCATCACCAGGAGGACAGAGAGGCCCCTGATATCATCACCAGGAGGACAGAGAGGCCCCTGATATCATCACCAGACAGAGAGGCCCCTGATATCATCACCAGACAGAGAGGCCCCTGATATCATCACCAGACAGAGGGGCCCCTGATATCATCACCAGACAGAGAGGCCCCTGATATCATCACCAGGAGGACAGAGGGGCCCCTGATATCATCACCAGGGGGACAGAGGGGCCCCTGATATCATCACCAGGAGGACAGAGGGGCCCCTGATATCATCACCAGGAGGACAGAGGGGCCCCTGATATCATCACCAGAGGGACAGAGAGGCCCCCGATATCATCACCAGGAGGACAGAGGGGCCCCTCATATCATCACCAGGGGGACAGAGAGGCCCCTGATATCATCACCAGAGGGGCCCCTGATATCATCACCAGGAGGACAGAGGGGCCCCTGATATCACCACCAGAGGGGCCCCTGATATCATCACCAGGAGGACAGAGGGGCCCCTGATATCATCACCAGGGGGACAGAGGGGCCCCTGATATCATCACCAGGAGGACAGAGGGGCCCCTGATATCATCACCAGGAGGACAGAGGGGCCCCTGATATCATCACCAGAGGGGCCCCTGATATCATCACCAGGAGGACAGAGGGGCCCCTGATATCACCACCAGAGGGGCCCCTGATATCATCACCAGGAGGACAGAGGGGCCCCTGATATCATCACCAGGAGGACAGAGAGGCCCCTGATATCATCCCCAGGGGGACAGAGGGGCCCCTGATATCATCACCAGGAGGACAGAGGGGCCCCTGATATCATCACCAGGAGGACAGAGAGGCCCCTGATATCACCACCAGGAGGACAGAGAGGCCCCCGATATCATCACCAGGAGGACAGAGGGGCCCCCGATATCATCACCAGGAGGACAGAGAGGCCCCCGATATCATCACCAGGAGGACAGAGAGGCCCCCGATATCATCACCAGGGGGACAGAGGGGCCCCCGATATCATCACCAGGAGGACAGAGAGGCCCCCGATATCATCACCAGGGGGACAGAGGGGCCCCCGATATCATCACCAGGAGGACAGAGGGGCCCCCGATATCATCACCAGGGGGACAGAGAGGCCCCCGATATCATCACCAGGAGGACAGAGGGGCCCCTGATATCATCACCAGGGGGACAGAGGGGCCCCCGATATCATCACCAGGAGGACAGAGAGGCCCCTGATATCATCACCAGGGGGACAGAGAGGCCCCTGATATCATCACCAGGAGGACAGAGGGACCCCTGATATCATCACCAGGAGGACAGAGAGGCCCCTGATATCATCACCAGGAGGACAGAGGGGCCCCTGATATCATCACCAGACAGAGAGGCCCCTGATATCATCACCAGGAGGACAGAGAGGCCCCTGATATCATCACCAGGAGGACAGAGAGGCCCCTGATATCATCACCAGGAGGACAGAGGGGCCCCTGATATCATCACCAGGAGGACAGAGAGGCCCCTGATATCATCACCAGGAGGACAGAGAGGCCCCTGATATCATCACCAGGAGGACAGAGGGGCCCCTGATATCATCACCAGACAGAGAGGCCCCTGATATCATCACCAGGAGGACAGAGAGGCCCCTGATATCATCACCAGACAGAGAGGCCCCTGATATCATCACCAGGAGGACAGAGGGGCCCCTGATATCATCACCAGGAGGACAGAGAGGCCCCTGATATCATCACCAGGAGGACAGAGAGGCCCCTGATATCATCACCAGGAGGACAGAGGGGCCCCTGATATCATCACCAGGAGGACAGAGAGGCCCCTGATATCATCACCAGACAGAGAGGCCCCTGATATCACCACCAGGAGGACAGAGGGGCCCCTGATATCATCACCAGGAGGACAGAGGGGCCCCTGATGTCATCACCAGGAGGACAGAGAGGCCCCTGATATCATCACCAGGAGGACAGAGGGGCCCCTGATATCATCACCAGGAGGACAGAGAGGCCCCTGATATCATCACCAGGAGGACAGAGGGGCCCCTGATATCATCACCAGACAGAGGGGCCCCTGATATCATCACCAGGAGGACAGAGGGGCCCCTGATATCATCACCAGGAGGACAGAGAGGCCCCTGATATCATCACCAGGAGGACAGAGAGGCCCCTGATATCATCACCAGACAGAGAGGCCCCTGATATCATCACCAGACAGAGAGGCCCCTGATATCATCACCAGACAGAGGGGCCCCTGATATCATCACCAGACAGAGAGGCCCCTGATATCATCACCAGGAGGACAGAGGGGCCCCTGATATCATCACCAGGAGGACAGAGGGGCCCCTGATATCATCACCAGACAGAGGGGCCCCTGATATCATCACCAGGAGGACAGAGAGGCCCCTGATGTCATCACCAGGAGGACAGAGAGGCCCCTGATATCATCACCAGACAGAGAGGCCCCTGATATCACCACCAGGAGGACAGAGGGGCCCCTGATATCATCACCAGGAGGACAGAGGGGCCCCTGATATCATCACCAGGGGGACAGAGGGGCCCCTGATATCATCACCAGGGGGACAGAGGGGCCCCTGATATCATCACCAGGAGGACAGAGGGGCCCCTGATATCATCACCAGACAGAGGGGCCCCTGATATCATCACCAGACAGAGAGGCCCCTGATATCACCACCAGGAGGACAGAGAGGCCCCTGATATCACCACCAGGAGGACAGAGAGGCCCCTGATATCATCACCAGGAGGACAGAGAGGCCCCTGATATCATCACCAGGGGGACAGAGAGGCCCCCGATATCATCACCAGGAGGACAGAGGGGCCCCCGATATCATCACCAGGAGGACAGAGGGGCCCCCGATATCATCACCAGGAGGACAGAGAGGCCCCCGATATCATCACCAGGGGGACAGAGGGGCCCCCGATATCATCACCAGGAGGACAGAGGGGCCCCCGATATCATCACCAGGGGGACAGAGAGGCCCCCGATATCATCACCAGGAGGACAGAGGGGCCCCCGATATCATCACCAGGGGGACAGAGGGGCCCCCGATATCATCACCAGGGGGACAGAGGGGCCCCCGATATCATCACCAGGAGGACAGAGAGGCCCCTGATATCATCACCAGGGGGACAGAGAGGCCCCTGATATCATCACCAGGAGGACAGAGGGACCCCTGATATCATCACCAGGAGGACAGAGAGGCCCCTGATATCATCACCAGGAGGACAGAGGGGCCCCTGATATCATCACCAGACAGAGAGGCCCCTGATATCATCACCAGGAGGACAGAGAGGCCCCTGATATCATCACCAGGAGGACAGAGAGGCCCCTGATATCATCACCAGGAGGACAGAGGGGCCCCTGATATCATCACCAGGAGGACAGAGAGGCCCCTGATATCATCACCAGGAGGACAGAGAGGCCCCTGATATCATCACCAGGAGGACAGAGGGGCCCCTGATATCATCACCAGACAGAGAGGCCCCTGATATCATCACCAGGAGGACAGAGAGGCCCCTGATATCATCACCAGACAGAGAGGCCCCTGATATCATCACCAGGAGGACAGAGGGGCCCCTGATATCATCACCAGGAGGACAGAGAGGCCCCTGATATCATCACCAGGAGGACAGAGAGGCCCCTGATATCATCACCAGGAGGACAGAGGGGCCCCTGATATCATCACCAGGAGGACAGAGAGGCCCCTGATATCATCACCAGACAGAGAGGCCCCTGATATCACCACCAGGAGGACAGAGGGGCCCCTGATATCATCACCAGGAGGACAGAGGGGCCCCTGATGTCATCACCAGGAGGACAGAGAGGCCCCTGATATCATCACCAGGAGGACAGAGGGGCCCCTGATATCATCACCAGGAGGACAGAGAGGCCCCCGATATCATCACCAGGGGGACAGAGGGGCCCCCGATATCATCACCAGGAGGACAGAGGGGCCCCCGATATCATCACCAGGGGGACAGAGAGGCCCCCGATATCATCACCAGGAGGACAGAGGGGCCCCCGATATCATCACCAGGGGGACAGAGGGGCCCCCGATATCATCACCAGGGGGACAGAGGGGCCCCCGATATCATCACCAGGAGGACAGAGAGGCCCCTGATATCATCACCAGGGGGACAGAGAGGCCCCTGATATCATCACCAGGAGGACAGAGGGACCCCTGATATCATCACCAGGAGGACAGAGAGGCCCCTGATATCATCACCAGGAGGACAGAGGGGCCCCTGATATCATCACCAGACAGAGAGGCCCCTGATATCATCACCAGGAGGACAGAGAGGCCCCTGATATCATCACCAGGAGGACAGAGAGGCCCCTGATATCATCACCAGGAGGACAGAGGGGCCCCTGATATCATCACCAGGAGGACAGAGAGGCCCCTGATATCATCACCAGGAGGACAGAGGGGCCCCTGATATCATCACCAGACAGAGAGGCCCCTGATATCATCACCAGGAGGACAGAGAGGCCCCTGATATCATCACCAGACAGAGAGGCCCCTGATATCATCACCAGGAGGACAGAGGGGCCCCTGATATCATCACCAGGAGGACAGAGGGGCCCCTGATGTCATCACCAGGAGGACAGAGAGGCCCCTGATATCATCACCAGGAGGACAGAGGGGCCCCTGATATCATCACCAGGAGGACAGAGAGGCCCCTGATATCATCACCAGGAGGACAGAGGGGCCCCTGATATCATCACCAGACAGAGGGGCCCCTGATATCATCACCAGACAGAGAGGCCCCTGATATCACCACCAGGAGGACAGAGAGGCCCCTGATATCACCACCAGGAGGACAGAGAGGCCCCTGATATCATCACCAGGAGGACAGAGAGGCCCCTGATATCATCACCAGGAGGACAGAGAGGCCCCTGATATCATCACCAGGGGGACAGAGAGGCCCCCGATATCATCACCAGGAGGACAGAGAGGCCCCCGATATCATCACCAGGGGGACAGAGAGGCCCCTGATATCATCACCAGGAGGACAGAGAGGCCCCTGATATCATCACCAGACAGAGAGGCCCCTGATATCATCACCAGACAGAGGGGCCCCTGATATCATCACCAGACAGAGAGGCCCCTGATATCATCACCAGGAGGACAGAGAGGCCCCCGATATCATCACCAGGAGGACAGAGAGGCCCCCGATATCATCACCAGGGGGACAGAGAGGCCCCTGATATCATCACCAGGAGGACAGAGAGGCCCCTGATATCATCACCAGACAGAGAGGCCCCTGATATCATCACCAGACAGAGGGGCCCCTGATATCATCACCAGACAGAGAGGCCCCTGATATCATCACCAGGAGGACAGAGGGGCCCCTGATATCATCACCAGGAGGACAGAGGGGCCCCTGATATCATCACCAGACAGAGGGGCCCCTGATATCATCACCAGGAGGACAGAGAGGCCCCTGATGTCATCACCAGGAGGACAGAGAGGCCCCTGATATCATCACCAGACAGAGAGGCCCCTGATATCACCACCAGGAGGACAGAGGGGCCCCTGATATCATCACCAGGAGGACAGAGGGGCCCCTGATATCATCACCAGGGGGACAGAGGGGCCCCTGATATCATCACCAGGGGGACAGAGGGGCCCCTGATATCATCACCAGGAGGACAGAGGGGCCCCTGATATCATCACCAGACAGAGGGGCCCCTGATATCATCACCAGACAGAGAGGCCCCTGATATCACCACCAGGAGGACAGAGAGGCCCCTGATATCACCACCAGGAGGACAGAGAGGCCCCTGATATCATCACCAGGAGGACAGAGAGGCCCCTGATATCATCACCAGGAGGACAGAGAGGCCCCTGATATCATCACCAGGAGGACAGAGAGGCCCCTGATATCATCACCAGGAGGACAGAGAGGCCCCTGATGTCATCACCAGGAGGACAGAGAGGCCCCTGATATCATCACCAGGAGGACAGAGGGGCCCCTGATATCATCACCAGACAGAGGGGCCCCTGATATCATCACCAGACAGAGAGGCCCCTGATATCATCACCAGGAGGACAGAGAGGCCCCTGATGTCATCACCAGGAGGACAGAGAGGCCCCTGATATCATCACCAGACAGAGAGGCCCCTGATATCACCACCAGGAGGACAGAGGGGCCCCTGATATCATCACCAGGAGGACAGAGGGGCCCCTGATATCATCACCAGGGGGACAGAGGGGCCCCTGATATCATCACCAGGGGGACAGAGGGGCCCCTGATATCATCACCAGGAGGACAGAGGGGCCCCTGATATCATCACCAGGAGGACAGAGGGGCCCCCGATATCATCACCAGGAGGACAGAGAGGCCCCCGATATCATCACCAGGGGGACAGAGGGGCCCCCGATATCATCACCAGGAGGACAGAGAGGCCCCTGATATCATCACCAGGAGGACAGAGAGGCCCCTGATATCATCACCAGGGGGACAGAGAGGCCCCCGATATCATCACCAGGAGGACAGAGGGGCCCCCGATATCATCACCAGGGGGACAGAGGGGCCCCCGATATCATCACCAGGAGGACAGAGGGGCCCCCGATATCATCACCAGGAGGACAGAGAGGCCCCCGATATCATCACCAGGGGGACAGAGGGGCCCCCGATATCATCACCAGGAGGACAGAGGGGTCCCCGATATCATCACCAGGGGGACAGAGAGGCCCCCGATATCATCACCAGGAGGACAGAGGGGCCCCCGATATCATCACCAGGGGGACAGAGGGGCCCCCGATATCATCACCAGGGGGACAGAGGGGCCCCCGATATCATCACCAGGAGGACAGAGAGGCCCCTGATATCATCACCAGGGGGACAGAGAGGCCCCTGATATCATCACCAGGAGGACAGAGGGACCCCTGATATCATCACCAGGAGGACAGAGAGGCCCCTGATATCATCACCAGGAGGACAGAGGGGCCCCTGATATCATCACCAGACAGAGAGGCCCCTGATATCATCACCAGGAGGACAGAGAGGCCCCTGATATCATCACCAGGAGGACAGAGAGGCCCCTGATATCATCACCAGGAGGACAGAGGGGCCCCTGATATCATCACCAGGAGGACAGAGAGGCCCCTGATATCATCACCAGGAGGACAGAGAGGCCCCTGATATCATCACCAGGAGGACAGAGGGGCCCCTGATATCATCACCAGACAGAGAGGCCCCTGATATCATCACCAGGAGGACAGAGAGGCCCCTGATATCATCACCAGACAGAGAGGCCCCTGATATCATCACCAGGAGGACAGAGGGGCCCCTGATATCATCACCAGGAGGACAGAGAGGCCCCTGATATCATCACCAGGAGGACAGAGAGGCCCCTGATATCATCACCAGGAGGACAGAGGGGCCCCTGATATCATCACCAGGAGGACAGAGGGGCCCCTGATATCATCACCAGGAGGACAGAGAGGCCCCTGATATCATCACCAGACAGAGAGGCCCCTGATATCACCACCAGGAGGACAGAGGGGCCCCTGATGTCATCACCAGGAGGACAGAGGGGCCCCTGATGTCATCACCAGGAGGACAGAGAGGCCCCTGATATCATCACCAGGAGGACAGAGGGGCCCCTGATATCATCACCAGGAGGACAGAGAGGCCCCTGATATCATCACCAGGAGGACAGAGGGGCCCCTGATATCATCACCAGACAGAGGGGCCCCTGATATCATCACCAGACAGAGAGGCCCCTGATATCACCACCAGGAGGACAGAGAGGCCCCTGATATCACCACCAGGAGGACAGAGAGGCCCCTGATATCATCACCAGGAGGACAGAGAGGCCCCTGATATCATCACCAGGAGGACAGAGAGGCCCCTGATATCATCACCAGGGGGACAGAGAGGCCCCCGATATCATCACCAGGAGGACAGAGAGGCCCCCGATATCATCACCAGGGGGACAGAGGGGCCCCCGATATCATCACCAGGAGGACAGAGGGGCCCCCGATATCATCACCAGGGGGACAGAGAGGCCCCCGATATCATCACCAGGAGGACAGAGGGGCCCCCGATATCATCACCAGGGGGACAGAGGGGCCCCCGATATCATCACCAGGGGGACAGAGGGGCCCCCGATATCATCACCAGGAGGACAGAGAGGCCCCTGATATCATCACCAGGGGGACAGAGAGGCCCCTGATATCATCACCAGGAGGACAGAGGGACCCCTGATATCATCACCAGGAGGACAGAGAGGCCCCTGATATCATCACCAGGAGGACAGAGGGGCCCCTGATATCATCACCAGACAGAGAGGCCCCTGATATCATCACCAGGAGGACAGAGAGGCCCCTGATATCATCACCAGGAGGACAGAGAGGCCCCTGATATCATCACCAGGAGGACAGAGGGGCCCCTGATATCATCACCAGGAGGACAGAGAGGCCCCTGATATCATCACCAGGAGGACAGAGAGGCCCCTGATATCATCACCAGGAGGACAGAGGGGCCCCTGATATCATCACCAGACAGAGAGGCCCCTGATATCATCACCAGGAGGACAGAGAGGCCCCTGATATCATCACCAGACAGAGAGGCCCCTGATATCATCACCAGGAGGACAGAGGGGCCCCTGATATCATCACCAGGAGGACAGAGAGGCCCCTGATATCATCACCAGGAGGACAGAGGGGCCCCTGATATCATCACCAGGAGGACAGAGAGGCCCCTGATATCATCACCAGACAGAGAGGCCCCTGATATCACCACCAGGAGGACAGAGGGGCCCCTGATATCATCACCAGGAGGACAGAGGGGCCCCTGATGTCATCACCAGGAGGACAGAGAGGCCCCTGATATCATCACCAGGAGGACAGAGGGGCCCCTGATATCATCACCAGGAGGACAGAGAGGCCCCTGATATCATCACCAGGAGGACAGAGGGGCCCCTGATATCATCACCAGACAGAGGGGCCCCTGATATCATCACCAGGAGGACAGAGGGGCCCCTGATATCATCACCAGGAGGACAGAGAGGCCCCTGATATCATCACCAGGAGGACAGAGAGGCCCCTGATATCATCACCAGACAGAGAGGCCCCTGATATCATCACCAGACAGAGGGGCCCCTGATATCATCACCAGACAGAGAGGCCCCTGATATCATCACCAGGAGGACAGAGGGGCCCCTGATATCATCACCAGGAGGACAGAGGGGCCCCTGATATCATCACCAGACAGAGGGGCCCCTGATATCATCACCAGGAGGACAGAGAGGCCCCTGATGTCATCACCAGGAGGACAGAGAGGCCCCTGATATCATCACCAGACAGAGAGGCCCCTGATATCACCACCAGGAGGACAGAGGGGCCCCTGATATCATCACCAGGAGGACAGAGGGGCCCCTGATATCATCACCAGGGGGACAGAGGGGCCCCTGATATCATCACCAGGGGGACAGAGGGGCCCCTGATATCATCACCAGGAGGACAGAGGGGCCCCTGATATCATCACCAGACAGAGGGGCCCCTGATATCATCACCAGACAGAGAGGCCCCTGATATCACCACCAGGAGGACAGAGAGGCCCCTGATATCACCACCAGGAGGACAGAGAGGCCCCTGATATCATCGCCAGGAGGACAGAGGGGCCCCTGATATCATCACCAGGAGGACAGAGGGGCCCCTGATATCATCGCCAGGAGGACAGAGGGGCCCCTGATATCATCACCAGACAGAGAGGCCCCTGATATCATCACCAGGAGGACAGAGGGGCCCCTGATATCATCACCAGGAGGACAGAGAGGCCCCTGATATCATCACCAGGAGGACAGAGGGGCCCCTGATATCATCGCCAGGAGGACAGAGGGGCCCCTGATATCATCACGTGTGCATAATTATTAGGCAACTCTAAGATTGTAGAGCTATTATGCAACTGAATGAAATACAAAAATGTTCCCATCTCACCTGTTTGCATTCTTCTGCTAAAGTGAGAATAATAAACAAACAACTCCAATTTCTAAAACTAAAAAAATATATATCTGTGACCAGTATAGCCACCCTTCTTTTCAATAAATCACAACAACAGTGCACTGGTAGATTGCAATATTGTTGGTCTATCGCACTGTGCAGACTCAACATTTGATTGAGTCATGTTTCCCTATTTTACAGATCAGCAGTTCTTGAATACGGGATGTGGGACCAGGTCAGGGTGGACCATGGCCGTGAATTTTACCTGTCCCCTAGATGCTGTCTAACCACAGACACAACTTGCAAAGGCAACCATATCACCAAACTCAGTCAACAAAGGTGAGGTAACAGTCTCCTTGATGCCAAAAATGAGACTAAGCTTTAGAGATGTTACTCAGTTTTTTATGTACTGGTACTGGACACCAAAATAACAAACTTCTGCTGCACTGATCCTCAAACACATGGGGCCAAAACCTCAAACCTTAGTTAGCCATATAAACAAACGCCCACCTAAACAATGATTGCATTGTTTACATTACATTACATACACTTTTCATGTATGTTTTCATTACTTTTTTTTTTTCTTTTTTTTTTTTAATCTTGTGTCTTAGTCTTGTTATTAACATTGTTTGTTTGTGTGTTGTTGTTCTTATTGCCACTGCGGCACAACCAATTGCCCCATGGGGACAAATAAATGTCTTGAATCTTGAATCTTGAATCTTGAATTCATGCTCCATCTAGAGGAACCGTTGCACAGGTAAACACAGGAGACTACACGGGGAACAGCAATAGAGCCAAATGGATGAGTGGTTTTGTGGCAATTCTCTACATGGAGTGTGAATGTACACCAATATCGCATTGTTTAGGTGGGCTGAAGTATCACTTTAACCAGATGCACCCTTGAGTGAGGGGTGCTTGATGCAGTATATGATCAATGGGATTTTTTTATACTGTGAAGCAGTTACATTCTTCTCTCTTTTAGGGCGCCCACAGTCTCAACCCCGTACCATATCATGCTGAATACATGGGACACAAGATTCATATGGACCAGAATGAAAAACTGGCCATGTTTTAGCCCTTGATGGCTTCAGCAAAAAGCTTGTTGCTCATTCTACTATGCCAATAAAAAACAACCCTACCATCTATGAAGATGTTTTCAGGTAATAGTCTATGTATTGCTGTGGACAGTAAAGGGACAGTCTGTCATTTTTTCAGTGTAGACATGAGTGTAGTCTCTTTCTGGTTTTAAAGGCTGCATCTTTAGGACTTTATTAGACTGTGGTAGCTGTTCTATTCTCTGCCTCTAACTGCTTGATCATCATATCCACCAATGAGTCTTTATTAAAAATATCTCATGTGTAAATATCTTAGGAAGGCAACAGTAGTCAAAATACTGGTCATTTGCAGACACTTGTCTATATTCTTAAACCTCAGCCCCACCTATCAGTTATGCCGTTCAGATGTTTGAGTGAAAAGAGAGGCTGCAAATAACAAAAAAACAACAACAACATATTGTTAACAAATAAATTAGACTGTCCCTTTCAAGCCTTTGAAATAGTTGTACATGTTGCATAAACTGTGACTAAATGAGACCTGCTTAACGTCATTGTTATAAGTCATTTTTACTGAGAATATCTGATTTGGGATGGTGAAGTCATCCAATAGGCCTGCAGTACTTGCCCATGGTATCTGGGACCAGGTGTGAGTCGATCATGGCAAGGAGTTTAACTTGACGCTCTTCATGCAGGAGCTGCTGTCATCTCATCACTACATCAACTTATTTACAGACTTCATCCACAAAGGTACATTTTTATAGTCTGTGTGGTTGCCTCAGCAACACACTACTTGTTGTATGCCTGCCTTAAAGCTGGGGTTGGTAATGTTGTTCAGAAGCACTTTCTGTTATACTGGGTGAAATGGTCCTTATATTGTCAAAGGACTCAATACACTATGTCTTTAGAAAAAGGAGCGGAAAAAATCAGACCTCTGTGGCAGCTGCAGGACTGAGAAAACTTCGACCAATCAGCGCATTTCGGTCCGAAGGGCAAAATCCAATCAGATTCCTTCAGGTCTAGTTCTGCACCCACCCCCCGTCCGTACCCACTGCGTGCGTTCACGGTGCTCTCGTCCTCATGTGCCGCTGTTGCCGGAAAACTCAGCACACTTCTTGCTGCGGATCTACCGAGTTACAGAAGAACGTTCATTTTTGAGCAATGGCGGAGCAAATACAGCCCAAAGTACCGATTCCACGGTTACTTGTGACGGCTGCTCCACAGAAAAAGCCAAGGAAGAGAAAGCCGGAGGATGAGAAGGCTAAAAAAAAAAGCTTTGGATAAAGCCAGAGGGCAAACAAGAGTAAACATTGGTGTAGCTATGGGGCTGAAAAGTGATGCCGAGGTCGCTCTCTTTCTGTTGGACAGGTAATCATTTGTTTTGCTTCGGGGACGATTTGTTATTTTCATGAAATATGTAACTTTTGCTAACGTAGCCACTTTGGTAGCTTGTATTAGCCTAATGCTAATATTAGCTTCTCTATGAGTTTTTTCTCATTTCGTACTGTGCGCGAGCCAGTGTGTGGGGGCGTGGCTTCGAGGGACACACTGACGGGAGGGGGAGGAGGGGGATGGAATTTAGAGGAGGCAGGAGGAGGTGCTATTTTCAAATCTTGCTAGCTCTCTTGCTAGCTTTCCAACATTACCAACCCCAGCTTTAATGATCATTACTATCATGGTGACTTCAGCAGGTATTCTTGCATACATTTCATTACTATGCCTTCCAAATTTGAGAGTTAACATGATATTAAACACATTACCTTTTGCCAAGAAGGGTTTTTTTGTTTTTTAATCTGGTTATTTATTTTACTTAAAACAACTGCAGAAGCAACCACACTGTAGTTATTCACATTTTATATTCTAGTTATGTGATGAGCATTGTTGTTTTTTTTATCAAACTTTGGGAAAATTTAAAAACAGTAAATTTACTAGCTCATCCATAAAACCCAGATAGATGGTCAGCATGCAGATTTCCTGGTAAATGTGCATATTGACTGCTGAGTCAGTAAAGTTACAGACTCAGGACAGGAATTCTGCAAATGAATGGACCATAACACATTTTTCATTAACACACCAGAACAAATTGAATGATATCTCATTTTTCTTGCAAATTCAGAATCATATAGTTGAACGAATCTGGCCTGAAGTCAACAACCGTGTCAACTCTCCACTGAAGACAGCTTTACTGCAGTTGGAGGATCAAGAGGAGCTGGACATGAGCGATGGCCTTGTGAGACACTGTGTATCCAACCTGACTGTTCAGTTGTGCCAGATTGGTCTCACAAGACTGGTGGACTCATGGAATCCTCACCACATTCCAGGTGAAATAAACCAGTGTTGCGAAGATTAGAATAATTACAGAAAGCACTTTGAAGTTTCAAGAACTACCAGGTAGTTCAAGGTTACCCACCACAGTGATGAATAGTTTAATCTGAAAACCCTTTTAGTTATTATCATTATTTTCCACATTTTTTATGTATTTATATACTTTAAATTCTCCATTTTGTATTTCTGTTTTCTTTTTCATTTCTTTAGATATCTAGCCACTGGTGACTCGTACAGGACCATAGCCAGCAGCTTCCGTGTTGGGGTGTCCACGGTGTCCATGATTGTCCCTGAAGTTGCCAGTGCCATTTGGGAGAGCCTCGTCGGAGAGTTCATGGCTGTGCCTACCACACAGGAGTGGAGGACCATCGCAAAGGAGTTTGAGGAGCGGTGGAACTTCCCTCTTTGCTGTGGTGCGATAGACGGCAAACGTGTGGTCATCAAAGCCCCAGAGAACACAGGATCCCAGTTTTTCAATTATAAGGGAACATTTTCCATCGTTCTGTTGGCTGTTGTTGATGCACGGTATCGCTTCCGGGTGATTGATGTTGGGGGCTTTGGTAGATCTAATGATGCTGGGGTTCTGTCCAACTCTCTTTTTGGTCAAGCACTCTCAACTGGCACCCTCCAACTGCCCGCTGACCAGCCACTACCAGGAGCAGACCACCGAGGGCCTCAGCCTCATGTGTTTGTCGCAGACGAGGCCTTTCCACTGCAGCGACACCTGATGAGGCCATTCTCCAGGGAAAGCCTGACCACAGCTGAGCGCCGGAACTTTAACTATTGTTTGTCTCGGGCTCGGCTGGTTGTGGAGAACGCATTTGGCATCCTCTCCTCTCGGTGGAGGATGTACAGGCATATCATTGAGATTCGTCCAGAGGTTGCTGACATCTGTGTGAAGTCTCCTCCACAATTACATCCAGAGCACGACACCAACCCAGGCTGGGAGCATCATGCTTGGAGAGGTGGACCCCCTGCCAGATCTAAGAAGAGTCGGTGCCAACAATGCTGGGATGGATGCCCTCGGGGTCAGGGAGGCCTTCACAGCCTACTTCTCTGAAGAAGGAAAAGTCCCCTGGCAACACACAGTGTAGCATATATGTGCACACCCTCCAAACGGCTCTTTTAAGAGCCACCCACACAAACATAAAGAGCATAATTCCTACAATATTGTGTGTAATGCAAACATACACCAAGACAGTTTTTTTTACAAGTAACTCCATCCTTATATTTAGCATAACTACAACAATACTATCACGCAACAGCAAAATAAATATATTAATTAATTCAATGTACACTGTAAATAATTTCTGTAAATTTACGGCAGAATTTCAACAGTAAAAGTTAAAAAGTAAAAGTAAAAGTAAGGTGGAATTTACCATTTAGCCTATTCGTTTAAGATACAATTTGTTCTGCATGTGAAGTTTTTACCTGTCATCTACATTCAAATAAAAGTAAAGTGCAATTTACTAATTATTCATTTAACATGCAACTGTTCTGCATGTGAGGTTTTTTACATGTCATGTTAACATTCAAATAAAAGTAAAGTGCAGTAAGAAGCTGCTTTTTCTCTTACATTTTATTCACAGGATTGAAAAATCAAAAGGTTAATTTTATTACGGTTTGCCTTGTGGCCAGGTTCAAACAGAGATTTTGTGAGTCAGTGACAGTCTTGTAACATGTTTTTCTTAACAAAATTGCCTTTTTAACTGTGTGAAATCATATTTTTAATAGATTATTGAAATGTATAAATAATACAAACTAAATAGTCATTTAACTGTAAAATACAGTGAAAGTAATTTTACAGTAAATATCAGTTTACACTGTATTTTTAATTTACAGGACAAAACTGTAAATTGAGTAACAGTAAAAATATGTAAATTTTACAGCAACATAATGGCAACTGAGCTGCCAGTTCTTTACTGTTTTTTTTTCAGGAAAATTTATTACAGTGATACATTAAAATACATAAATAATGAATACATTACAGTCCTGTCATGTATTTACATTACAGTCCTGTCATGTATTTACATTACAGTCCTGTAATGTAAATACATTACAGAACTGTCATGTATTTACATTACAGTCCTGTCATGTATTTACATTACAGTCCTGTCATGTATTTACATTACAGAACTGTCATGTATTTACATTACAGAACTGTAAATCTTCTTGCAATCCCTCTCACCTCTCCTACAGAGAGTAACGCCTACTCTTACAAATTGTGGTAGGAGTTTGATTTATGAAATGCAAAGCTGTATAGTTCAAATTTAAAATGTTCAAGATGTTCAGGCGGTACTTTCTGCAGGAGAGGTTCAAGGGATTTCAGGAAGATTTGAATCTCCGTTGGCTGTGGAGGTGGAGGAGGTGGTGCCGCGCTGGCCTGCTTCTTCAGCACATCCATAAGCAGCTGCTGAATCATGGCATCATTATCATCTGTTTTTTTTTTCTTCTTCCTACCTGTATGGAAAACACCATGTGATAGTGAAACTCAGTCCAGTTTGTTCCACATTAATTTGTTTTCTACAAAATTGTCGTAGCCCAGTGTGCAGAGGGTGGAGACCACAGTTTGTAAGCTATGCTGTGTGTGTGTGTGTGTGTGTGTGTGTGTGTGTGTTGCATACTACACATACACACACAAAATATGCACATACGCACCAGGAGGATTGGATGTGGGGGGTCTCACTGTGGGACTAGGGGTGCTTCGCCCACTGCCATCACTATAGCTATCACTGTGTGAAATTGACAGCACTTTTGTAAAACTTAAGTTACATACATGTTAACACATACAAAAATTATGCAGGCACATACCTTGAGGGTGGAGGGGGGGGGGCTGAGGCGGATGCCCTTTGTAAAAATCAAGAGAGCCGGAGTAGTGGCTCCCGCTGTCAGCCATGCTGTTTGAAATGAGCACAATCCTTATGTGACACATATATGGGAAACCATAGAGTAAGTACATACACAAATTACGCATGTACCTACCTTGAGGATGGAAGTGTGGCTGGGGGTAGCATCTCTCCATGTAACAGTGACAAAGAGCCAGAGACCAGGCTACTTGTTTCCATTATACTGTATGAAATGGGCACAGTGTTTTTCGTGATACTACAGCCATATATACGGTCAACAGAGTATAGGCCTATGTATGTACACACATGTGTGCACACTAATTAAGCATGTATGTACCTCATGGGTGTAACGGTAAGGGGAGTGCTGCCCACATCTGTCTCTGCCACACTGTGGGAAATAAACCGTGCTTTTGTGAAACTACTGCAACACATGTATCTGACTGCCCCCCCCCCCCCCTTTTCTCATATATATATGTACACATGCAGATATACATACATGGACAAAAATTCTGCATTTATGTACCTTGGTGTTGGAGGCAGGCTGTAAAATGAGGCAGCAGCAGCAGCGACATCGTCCTCGGTGTCAGAGAGTTCTGGCATTTCTGAAAAGAACAGCAAAAAATCATATATCTTTATTTTATTTTTTATTTTTTCCTTCTATTGGATAATTGATCATTTCAATGTTGTTGCAATATTGGATGCTGTGCCTGCTATAGAAGCTGTGCTTTGGATGAGACCACATTATAATACAGATGAAAACATAAACAACTACTTTCTCAACACAAAATTTTTCCATTGTGTTCAACCAACCTGTTGTGTCAGTATGGAATTCTTCGTCTGCTGCTGCTGCTGCTTCTGGACTCCTGACACCCTGGAAGGATTCCTCAGCCCCGTCTTCCTCAACCCCCAGCCCCATGTTCCCTGAGGTTTGTCGTTGTTGGTAAAGGGGTTTGAGGAAAGACAGGACCGAGAAATGCTTCCAGGGTGGCTTTGTTTTCCTCTGCCCTGAGCCACTCCTCCCCTCCTCCTTATAATCTTTTAAAATCCTCCTGTACATGTCTTTGACATTTTCCCACTTAGCCTGGAGAATTTTTACTGTCAAGAAAAAAGCAGCACACGTCATACTCACAACAAATGATTTAGTTTGCTATAACTGCACTTTATCTGATGTAGGAATAGTGCATATTGTTTGTTTGTACATTCTTATTTAAATAACTACAGTGGAAACCCAAACAGCTGTCGAGGCTGTGTCTTGTTGAGCTGTGTAGCCTACTGTGCGTCATCACTGGCTGTTTGTGTTGTCTGTCAAAACATGGATGAAAGAAAACTATTTTCTATCGACCGCGTCTTGTATTTCTATCGAGGAAACGTTATTTCGGGATATCATTATGTTTTATCGCCCAGCCCGACAGTGACATATGCCCGTTCATTCATGAGAAATCATACTGTACAGTAGTTGGCTAAAAACACACCGGCAGCAGCGCCCACTGATCTGCACTGAGACTGTTGTTATTATATTGTTATTGTTATATATTTACCTATTTTGAGAAATATTTTCGTTTTCAAATAAATATTTGGAAACGAAAATTTATGTTTTGGTGTACTCTGGCGAGGTTTTCTGATATTTTTACCAGAATCTGTAGACGGTGCATCTGGAGACGGTGTGGGCGTGCTGCTGCTGTCTGCTGGTGTTTTCTCTGTTGAGATTTATTACATCAGGGTTTTTGCTACACCATTGTATGTTCTTTGCGTTTTACATGGATGGATGAAAAGTGTTTGACAGTACAACAATTGTTCTACCTGGAGATGACATGCGAGCTCTGTCAGAGACCAGTGTGACTTCTGTACTGGACTGACCAGCAGCTATCGGGAGGAGATCAGTTCGCAGTGTTATAGATATTTTGTCAGACATTATATATAAGTATGAACAATAACAAATTAAAAAAATCATAACCGCGGGAAAACAACCCTGCGAAATGTGTCATTTTCACCGGCGGTCTGTGGAGGTAGCTATAAATACTCATAAATCTTATGTGTTTTATTTTAGGACCGTATAAGCTTCAGAAAACGTACAAGACACATATTTAGGATAAGTCATGGAAGGAGAGGATTGGAGCTTTTTTTTAAACAGAGTTATTTGAATTATAAAAACCCAAACGGTCTGTCAGACCGTGTTGGAGGTTCTAGTGTTAAACACACACCTGCAGCAGCGCCCACTGATCTGTACTGAGACTGTTGTTATTCTGTCATGTGAGTTAAATGACTGCTGTGTGGAAAACCGCTGTCCGTAATCGAGGTGCAGACGGATGGTTTTGAAAAGAGAGAGTGAGAGGATGTGGCTGTAGCCGCCCTGACGACCCTGCTGTTTCGTTACATTTTCTCATTGAAAAACTATAGACATGGCATTTAGATGATGTTCTGTATAATAAATGAAGTGAAATAATAAAAAATCGGTTATAATAATCAAGTGATCAAATTGACTCGGGACCAACGTGATCACAGTTTCCACTGTATTTGCTAGTGTGTTTCTTTTGAATGTCTATCACACAACATTAAAAAAACTTATCGTTAACCCCGATCTGTTTGCTTATGTCCCTCCACACAAGTTCTTGGGTGTGCGTTTTCTTATAATCATTTATTGTGTGGTCACACAGTTAATCTGTCCACGTCCACTGCCATGTCAGCGTATCCAGAAGTTATTTGCTCTCTACTCTCAGGACCGGCGGATGGTCTCAGTTGTAGTTACACATACGGAAGCACAGAGCCCTGCGGCAGCCAATCAGCGTTGAGCGACAAGCGACTGACAAGAAGAGAGAGAACGTTGATTTGGGATTTCTCAACTGTCGCTGTCGCTCGGAGCCCGAGCGATTTTTCGCCTGAGCGATTAATCGCTCAGTCGCTCGTTTGCATTGACTTAATATGTAAATGAGTCGCTAGCGACAAAAATAAAAGGTCCGGTGTGAACGCACCTTAATCCACAAGGTTATGTGAGGTGGTGGGAGAGCGTCATACACGTCATGGCTCCGGGGTCAGAGGAGAGCGTTTTCAGTGACATTTTAGATCTTTGCTACAGATCTGTGACTTATTAACTGAGAACATTTAAGAGTTGAGAGGGAGATCAGCTCCTCTCTGTGTGACTGTGTGAACACAATACAGCTGTTGTAGTCACCACATCAACTGTCTGGTCAATACACAGGGTCAGCTAGCTGAGTTAGCCTGTTAGCTTATGGGTCAATGACGTGACGCCTACTTTTTGTTTTAGACATAAATTTAAACCTTAATTAAAGCATCAAAATGTATGAAAATTTCACATGTATATCTAATACATTCCTTTTTCACACACCCACTCTAACTTCTTCAAACATTTCGCTTATTTGTCATTTTTCTGCCATTTGAAGTGTCAAAATGTCATGTGGGGCGACCGTCCGCCCTCAGTTGCTCTTTGGACAACCTGTTCAAAATCACTTTAAATCAATTTAAATATATTCCTTGCCCTGCTTGGCATAATTTCAACCTTGTTTTGCATTGAATGACAAAGTGATTAAGCATCTGTACATATATTTCAATCGCAATACACAGGGGAATATTGTCTCCTGTTTAAAATTGTATGAAATGTCATTTGGGGCGACCATCAAGAAAATGCAATTGGAGGACTTTTATTTTGAAATTCCGCCCAAGGACGGATGTTGCATCAGCCAGCCACATCTGAGGGACCCAGAAAGCAAACTTGCAGGTTAGTAAGTCTTTTGGATCTTTACAATAAATTGCACTTTTTAACTGCTACAATCTACTTGTCCAATTTGGTGGTCATGTAGGACGACCATCCTAAAACTACAAATAATACATTTTATTCACAAAAATCATATTTAGATGGGTGTAGTGCTAGTGTCCTGTGGTGGAAAGTAGCTAGCTGTGTGTCTGTAGCTAACTGTTAGCCTGTAATATTTGACTGTACTTGAAAAAGTCATGTGGGGTGACCGAGTGTCATTTGGGGCGACCACCGCTGAGGGTGTTGCACATACTTGCCAACTTTCCCTTTTAGCCCAGGAGACTCCCTTTTTTAATACCATTCCCCTTTTTTTCTTTCTGGGTCACATTTCTCCCTGATTTATCCCTTTTTCCACATAATTCTACCATATTCTCCCTTTTTTCTGGCCGCAGTTCACTCAAAGCCTGTTGACACTAAATCACTAAATATAACTATTTCTATGTAAGGTAAGTGTAACATTGTCGTATCATGCATTTTATTTTGTTAAAATAATCCAGGTACACTATTTGTAGATGGAAGAAAGATAGCTAATGCCCTTTCCATACATCCTGTCCCATCAACCCATGCCACCTTAAATTTGGTCTTGAAGTTCCAGGGTTGGCAAGTATGATGTACTTGATGTACCCCAACACACACACACACATAACCCCCCCCCCCCACACACACACACAGAGCCCCCTCCACACACACACAGTGCCCCCTCCACACACACACACACGCACAGCGCCCCCTCCACACACACACACACACACACACACACACACAGCCCCCCCCCCCCAATTCTCAACTATTTTTGTTCTATTTTCTAGATGGCGCCACTCTCAAGTAAAGAGAAGACTGCTCGCTACAGGCAACAAATAAATGAAGACCCAGCAGCAAGGGCTGACTACCTTGCTAGGAAGAAAGAAAGGTAAAAAACAATTACATGCTCTTTATCTGGTATATTTTTCCATGTTATGTACATTACGAATTTCTTTTTTGTATTTGAATTGAAATGTAATTATGCCCACCAGAATATGTATCACATTATACATTATTGTTTCAGCTACCAGAGAAGAAAGCAACAGGGGAAAGTAACATACAAAAAGGCAGGTGAGATGACACCAAGAGAGAGAAAGAACCAGCAAAAAAAGTGGAAGGTTGCCTCCAAACTTTACAGGGAAAGGAGAAAGATGGAGCAGAGGATGATGGACTTAACACCACCATCCCTAGAGAACACTCCTCCAGTAGAGGTAGCTGATGAACAGTACAGGAATCCAGGGCCAGCTGTGGAGAATCCCCCACCTAATGTTAAAATGTCTTTATGATGTTATGCTGTTTCTGACATGCTTTGTTCTCTTGAATAAAAATGTATTTTTAATTTGTCTCTATTAATTATTGCACTTAAAATAGTCTTCACTACCTGCTGTTTTCCAGTCATCTGGGGTGACCGCCTGTCATTTGGGGCGACCAACATTGAGCAATACTGTACTAAAATCAAAATTGAATGTCCAGAGGTTTTTATTCAAATATCAACCAATGATATGATATGCTTGAGTGGATATTAGCTGTAATCCTTTTCAACCATTTTTGTTTGTTTTAGAGTAAAAATGGGTATTGTAAAACACTATGAAGAGAGACACGGGCATTAGAGAATATGTTGATAAAATCATAGTAAACAAAAATAAAGGGAAACAAAAGGATTTCCTTTCCTTAATAGTTTGTTAAATTGCTGATACTTATTAAAGTTAGATGCATGGTAAGAAAATATATTAATTTTTAGGTTAATTGTGGTCGCCCCAAATGACTTTTTTTGAAGCCTTGTCCGAGTAATCCATGTTTAAAAACACTAAAATCTCGTAATTTGGTGTTTAAAAATACATGCATACGTACAATACATTCCACATGTTTGGAGGATGGCTGAATATATCCTTAATTCCATTATTTTTTAAATGGCCAACTGAAAAGTCTTATACGTCATTGACCCTTAAATACGGTTAGCCTCAGAGAGCGACACCCTGCTTTAAAGCTAGTAGCTGCCTACACCTTGATACATGTTGCTTTATGTAATATGCGACTGAGTTTATCAGCACTCATGTCTTCTTCCCTGAGACACACTCGCTTGTTGTTGCGAAACACGACGTACTGATCCATACCAGTCGGGTTCAAACAGCCGCAGCACCGTACTCTTTATTAGCAAATCATGCTTTAACAAGAACCAACAAGGTATACAGTAGTGTGGAACAGCACATGCAATGATGGAGTAAATTATAAAAATATATAGTATGAATAAGAAGTCATAATATAGATAATGAAGGTAACAATCATAATCATAATAATAATAATAAAGATGAGTAAGTAAATAAATAGAGAATAAAAATAAATAAATAAATAAATAAAACAGGAGAATAAAACAGGTATGAGGAATAGAATCAGATGCATAGAAAACAATAAGGAAAGGTCAAGACAGTTATAAATAAAAGGTTAGTCAGAGGAAAAACTTTTCATCGTTGCTTAAAAATATATTGCTTTTTTTGTTGTTTATCAAATAAAGAGATTTAATGAGAGAATTCAATTCTAGTAGAAAAGGGGCAAATTTTTGTTTGTGAATAAAGAATTTAGCGTAAATAATGATCAAATTCATTAGGTGTTCAAGAGCACGATCTTTAGGATAATCAAAGGAACAAATAATATCTTCCACAGCACCGTACTCTGTTTGGCTCCACACCTGCTGATGACCACATCCGGTCTCAGACAATGAAAAGAACCGACCTGTTTTCGTTTCTGTCTCTTACTGATTTTATTTTTTGTTAATCTAAATAGAAAATGAAAATCAAACCATTTTTAAAATGTGGTATATCCCTTTTGATCATGAAAAGGAAAAACGCCTTGTATTTCAATTTTAATTTTTGTATTTTAAAACGAAATCAAATAACCACTCGTTTTTTGTTTTTTAATCCCCGTTTCAGAACGGAAAATCCAATTGCCAAAATTCACTTTACAATGGTTTTCTCACAGTAATATTTGTCCCCATAGGCTGTGTGTGAGGCCCAGAAGTGAAGAAAGTCTGTCCTCTCCCTCACTTGCTCTACCTTTCAGTCAAAGTGTGCTCAAACAGGCGAATCAGATATTCTCCCTTCATGACGTCATCTGGGGAAATAACCACTCCCTCTGGTAGTGGACACCACCTTTGACCCTCCCTCAGGTAGATGAGCTCCGCCCTCTGAAAATACCAGTCTCCTCCCAAGCGCAACTGGAAAACAGACATGGCAAAGGTCCGAGCAAAGCGCGGCAGTTGCTCTGTTGTTGGCTGCATCAACTTTTACCCCCTTCATCTGAGCCTCTGAAGACCCAGTGATCGGTTTTATTTTTGCTGGGAATGTACCAACAAAACGTCCCAAAGTTTTGCATGTGTGCAGCCAGCATGTCACGGAGGACTGCTCTCTCAACATGAGCCCATACACAGCAGGCTTCGCTAAAAACCTGAAGATAAAGCATGGACCAACTGTCCGTGACTCAACTACAGACGTGGGAGCTGTGAGTTATTTAATTTGGTGTTGCTTTACTGTGTGGGCCTACTCAGCCTGATAGTCTGTTATAATGTCCCAGTAATGTTAGCACTGCAGCTAACGTAGCTCAGTTACTGCTGCTAATGTTTGTGTCCTTGCATAATATGCCAGAGTAATTAATATCAGGGGACATTCAACATAAGACAAATGTCCCTGTAACGTTAGCACTGCAGCTAATGTAGCTCAGCTACTGCTGCTAACGTTTGTGTCCTTGCATGAGTAATTAATATCAGGGGACATTCAACATGAGATGTGTGAGCACAAGCCTCATTTGAAGCTAGCTGTATACACTGATTAGTAATGTGGATGATTGTGAGAAGTGTTCACGGTGCTGTCCGTGCATCGTAGAGTAACGTTAGCCTCTGCTGTTTGTATGCACGCGCGGTCTGCAGTTGTCACCAGCGTTGCCAGGTGGGAAATGTAGGATTATCGTACCAGAGACTCAAAATTATCGTATTTTGAGGGAAATTATCGTACCCCCGGTACAACATAACATATAGGCAAATATAGTCACTCTAGTGTTTACTTTTTTGGTTTACTTTTTTGTCATAGAGAAACCGTATTCATGATAACTGACAGCAGCACTCATTTTCCTTGCTTCTGTTTTTTACTCTTCTTCTTCTTCTGTTTTGAATCTCATTCTCACTCGACTTCCTGACGGGTCCTCGCGTCTCGTGGGGCGGGCACAGCTGAAAATTCAGCCAATCGTGCTCGTTGTTCTGAGACAAACGTCACCCGTATCTCACGCTAAGCAAAGCGCGATTGGCTGGAAACATGTCGCATGGGAACAGATGCCTTCAGGGCTCACAAAAAAACTCCGGCATACTGATTACAACCACACATTCATGAAATGGTCAAATTATCGTACATTTGGCCTTTTTTGGGATTATTGATCGTACATCGTACAGAGGGCCAAATTATCGTACAAATACGATAATTATCGTACACCTGGCAACGCTGGTCGTCACCAAAGAGTCTGTGACTAGTTACCGCATGGAAAGAGTGAAGAGATGTGATGAGTTATATGCAGTAAATCTGAATGCTTGTGGCAACGTTACTTGTGTTAGCAGCAGGCTGGTTAGCTCATCATACCTGATAGTAGCTGCGGCAGCTGAGGCTAATGAGCGGTGCTGTGTTTGTTTATTGAGAGGTGTTGTACATGTCTGCAAAGTTGAGCTGATAAAGGCTGCAGTTAGATCAAATGTAGGCTTTGCAGAGCTTGAGGTGTGTGTTTGGTTTGATTACTGTGAAACGATCGTTTTATTTATTTCTCCGATTCAGTGGTGATTCACGATCACGTCTCCTGTCCCCCACTCCTTATCTGGTGTTACGTTGTTGTCTCAGTGTCGCATGTATATAGTTAGATAAGTGCACAGTTACAGTGTGTATGTAAAAAGTGGACAGAGGGCACGTGTTCTAGATGGTGAACATGTAACATTTACTGCAGTTCCAGGCTTTGGATGTCTTACAGTTTACAGTGGAAGTGAAATAGTCTAAGTCATTTATTTTATATAATTGAGTGCATTTGCTGTCACAATTGTTGCACTGCCTGCAGCTGTTGTCACTACGAAATGGAGAAGATGTTAGTGTAAACCTTGCTTTCTCTATACAGGCCAGCACATCAAGTGCATCCACTCAGTTACCCACATCAAGGGATGTTGTACACCAGACTGACCCACTGGAGACACGTACTGCAGGCACACAGCTGTCCTTCAGGACTCTTCAGCCCCACTTCAGGAGTGCTGGGATGTACTAGCCACCTTTAGTACAGTTAGTTATGATGAAGTTAGTCATCATTTACCCTTATTATGTAATATTTCTGCTGTCTGTGTGTCGTTTTCGTAGACCTCGATCCTGAACCATGTGCAAGACATCCACACACATGACGATCCTCTTTACCCCAAGTGCCTGCATGACGTCCACCACACACGGGACAAGTGCCTGCATGACGTCCACCACACACGGGACAAGTGCCTGCATGACGTCCACCACACACGGGACGAGAACAACTGGCTCCAAGCAGGTGTTTTACTTCTAGACAGACTAAAGTTATTACATTTGTCCTCAGTTTTTAATAGTGATCAGACATTTCAACTTGTTGTACTAGGGATTGCTCTCACATGTGAAAAACATTTCAAAACCAAAACCTTAAAAAGTAAAAAGAGAAACTAGTGTCAAGTACCAGGATGTATTTAGGACATGTTTAGTGTTTTGTAAAAGAAAAAAGAAAACTGTAATAATAAAAGTAAACAAAATCTTTGTGTTTGTGTTTTATGAAACAGGGTATGTTGCTGACATGATGGACCTCATATTTGAAAAAGTCTTTGTGGACCCTACGCCATACACAAATGCACTGTTGGTCATCCCTGTCCCAGACGGCTTAACTGCGCAGTATGAGCGGCCTGACAAGGAGGAGGTCATCTCCAGCTGTGTGTCCAGGTTCAATGGAGGACCAGTTAAATCCCACATAGTGGCCTTCAGCATCAGGAAACTGTCTGGATGCGTAAGACCACACAAGCTGGAATGATGACCCGGATTCTGCGCCCCAGGAAGCCCCAGCACCAGCTCACAAAACTCCGGCCAGAGGCCAGATACCTGTAGCGACTAAAAACAATGCTGGTGTATTCCTCTGGGCTGCAAAGGACCACAGTGTATTTGGCAGGCATATTGAGGCAGACAGGCTCCAACCCAGGATGGTCAACCATATATGACAGGTCTTCATCGACCTCCCGTAGCCGTCTGGTGACCTACAGTGAACTACAAACAGAAAAGGTCATTGTTATTTGTAAGTGTAACCAGTAGCCTAATTAGACAGTTTTCAGTTTAGCTATGAGACTGGTACCTGTGGTGTCTCCAAGCAGCAAATATATTTCTTGGGATAAAGCAGCAGATTAAATAAGATTATTCTTCTTTCTGCTCCCTTTCGTTCTAGATCGGAGAACGTTTGTATTTATATTAAATTGTTCTTTTCTTTTATAAATAAATATCCTCAGCTCCTGTGGGCATGGTTGAACAGTTTCCACAGGAGCAGCTGTCAAAAAAACAAAGTGAACGTTTCTCACACCCAAAACTAGCTTATTGAATCTTAAAACTAAGAAAGTGGACGAGCAGATGTTGATTAGAAGTAAACTTGACCTAACATCTCCAAGAGCATAATGCCGCGTTCAGACCAAACGCGATGGAGGCGATGAAATCGCCTGTAACGCGAGTATCGCGTCGCTTGATCACAAATGTCACATTTTGGATCATCGCTTCATCGCGTGATGACGTGACCCACTTCCCGCTATTTTCTTCACCTCCCGCTATTCTCTCGTCAACCATGGCTGAGTTAAGAACTGTTGCTGCGCTTTACTTGTTGTGGACGTCTGATTTGGATCGGAGACCCAAACGCCGCCGTGTCTGGGTGCATGATATCCTCAGAAGACGCACACAGCAACGATAATCTTCTCCTCCATTTTTTAAATGAGCGTCTGACGTGACTACGTCGGTGACGTGTTGGAGATCAACGCTGATTGGATGTCGCGGCACAGCGTCACGCGATGTCGCTTGAAAAGTTCAAATTTTTCAACTTCAAGCGACACACGCGATGAAGTGATGAAGCGATGAAGCGTCCATCGCGTCATCGCGTCGCGCTTATCGCTCAAATCGCGTCGTGCTTATCGCTCAAATCGCGTCGCTCAAAGCAACATCGCGTGTCATCGCGTGATTTACATTGATTTTGAATGGAAACTTGTGGCGTTCATCGCCTCCATCGCGTTTGGTCTGAACGCGGCATTATGCCGCGTTCAGACCAAACACGATGGAGGCGATGAAATGCAATGTGAATTCATGCTAGTGCTAACCGTTGCTAACATGCTCCAGAGTCACATCTGATAGCTGTAAACAAGCTAAATATTCACAACTTACCGGGAAGCTGTGTCTCCTCGCTGACCTTCTGCCAGGCAGCATCACATTTTAAAAACTTACAAAGACTACTGATACACTGAATATGATATATAATATGAAACACCATAACAGTTACCCTTACAGTTAGCAGGAGCTAGCGTTAGCTACTTGGTAGTAACTGTAACATCACATATGACCAAACTAAGTACATATTCAGACACAGTGTTTTTAACTAACCATTCTGAAACGTCCTGCTGCAGCCGCACAGTCTGAACTTCTTCAGGAGCCTCTCCTTCTGGGTCAGATTCTGCTTCAAACTTGTATGGTTGAAGACAGCGTTTCTATGAGCCACAGCCATAAATCCACCGTAAACATTAGCGCATGGTACCGCGAGCGAAAGCCGCACCCTCTTCCCGAGAAGGGCGTGGAGTAGGCGTGGACAGACACAGCTCATTAGCATTTAAAGGTACAGACACAGAAACAGCCTGCTCTCAGTAGAGCTCACTAGAGGGACTTTTAGACTGGCTGAACTTCAGGACCAAGGCTGGGTTAGTATGAAGGTAGATTTGTGTCTTTATTATTCAATCAAAAAAAAAGTTGCTTTAATCCCAAAAAATATTTTCAATCAAAAAAAACTTCACTTCAATGGAAAAAAAAAAAAAATCAAAGAAAAACAGTGTTTGAATGCAAAAAAAAAAAAATTGAGACCCAAAAAATTGCATTTGAACACTTTTTTTCTTTAATTGAAATAGCCATTTTTGATTGAAGTGAGTTATTATTTGATTAAAAATAATGTTTTTGATTGAAGTCATATTTTTTGTATTTGGGCCATATTATGGGTAGGATATTTGTGTCTTTATTATTCAATCCCAAAAAATACCATTTCAATAAAAAAAAATATTTTCAATTAAAAAAAACTTTGCTTCAATAAAAAAAAAAAAAAAAAATCAATCAAAGAAAAAAGTGTTTGAATGCAAAAAAATATTTGAGACACAAAAAATTGCATTTGAACACTTTTTTCTTTTGATTGAAGTGCAAAAAGTTTTGAAGTCGTTTTTTTTTTTTTGATTGAATCATTTTGACACAAACATTGACAAAAATGATGATATTTGTTATCATATATATATATATACATATGTACAAATATATGGAGCTATATTAGGGCCAAAAGTTTTGTACTTGAAAAAATAAAATTTGAAACTGAAAATTCAAGTTTTGATGTTGAATTTTGAAAAATACATCAGTGTATTCAAAATAAAAATAAGTACACAATTTTGTTTTTCAGGTTAAATATAATTATGATTCACTCTGGTAATTATTTTGAATAAATTATTTATTTTCATTTTTCACTTTCATATATTTTGATATTTGAGATTCTGTTTTTTTCATTTGCATGTTTTATATTTTCAGATTCAAATATTATTTTTTACAGTTTCAAATTTTTTTTTTTCAGTTTCAGATCTTTCTTTTTCAGTTTCAGATCTGTCTTTTTCAGTTTCAGACTTTTGGCCCGGATTTCGCGTGGGGGGCGTGGTATCAACTGAGAGGGGTGTGGAATCATGACAGAGAGCTTAACAAAAAGGCTAGGGACCTTCCCCTATCACGTTGCCTTCAGGGAACGTAGGAACTAAAACAATTCAACTCAACACTTTATGTACGCTACACCATGCGATTGGCGGTGAAAAAACTGATGTCAGTGACAAACTTCCATTTTCAAGCGGAAGTCAACCGAGAGGTGTGTGGAGGTCGATTCAATGGAGAGCTGCAAGGAACACAAATTGTGTTTTATTAGTCCTTTGGCGATAATTTTATCCGACTGCTATTATTTCTCCTCGCTTTGCACCGGGCGTCATTGGTTGCCATAACGACGGCGGCCGGCGGAGACTCCTTTCCCGAGTCAAAATCCTTGAGGCCAGCTGGCCGTGATGACTTCTGTATTTTAACTGCTACACTACTCAGCCTTTATAAGCAATGTAAACTGTAATGTGACCTCAATTTAACTGACAGTAAACGTGTATTCCAAAAATGTACAGCCCGGACCTATTTCACCGACGGACAGCCACCACTAGTGGCAACTATAAACTCATTAATTTTACCCTGGCATCTTTATATGACGCGGTTGACTGATGCTGGTTCAAAGAAAACGTAGTAGAACTTCTAGACGTGTGTGTATTAAATTATAATCATTCATTTATCAATCATACGATAGGATACATATGATGTCAATACCCTGGCGCCAGCGCTGGACACAACAGCGCCACCCCGAGTGTCTACAACGCCTGTGTTACCATGTTGTCAGTCTACTGTCTGTGCTGACTGTGACCACGAGGAGTGGAAAAACCATGTTGATTTAATTCAACAAAATGTGTCTACCAACAAGAATAAACACTGAGGAATCTTTAATTAATAAGGAATATTAATTATTATTATTATTATTATTATTATTATTATTATTATTTGTTTGATAGATAGATGACAATAGAATAACCTTTATAAACTGTATGTATAAAGATCATGAGACAAGTTTGATTTGCAATTAATGCATAAACCACCACATCTAGAAATATAAATGTACATGACACAAAACTATTAGGTCAGTATTTCCAATTTCTTATTTGATAAGTTCATATTTTCAGTATAAAGCTTAATTCTATGAATGTATTACTTATGCATTTCTGGAGGTTTTAAAGTGCAAAAACACAAATACAAAGCAATAAACCTCACTCAGACATCATTTTAGCAGCATTCACAGTTCAATATATTGCATGTGTGTGTCAGTGCATATTGGAGTTGACGGTGATTATAGCTCTGGGGAAGAAACTGTTTTTAAGTGTGTTTGTGAGTGCTTTCATGCACCGGCAGCACCTGCCAGAGGGCAACAGGTCAAACATTTCAGAACCTGGATGTGATCTGTCTGTCCTAGATGATATTCTGTGCCCTGCTGAGGCAGTGGGAGGTGCAAAAGGCTGACAGGGAGGGGCAAGGCTACCCAACAATCTTCTGTGCAGCTTTGATTGCCTCTTCCTGTTGGCCTCAGTGCAGGTCCCATACCATACTGTGATGCAATATGACAGAAGGCTCTCGATACAAGAGTGGTAGAAGGTCTTCATCAGTTTGGTGTCTAGATTGTTCTTCCTGAGGACCCTGGACGGACGATGTGGTGGTCCACCTCACGGCTGGGTCCATATCTGGATCACTGGAGATTACAGTTAAATGCATACTGACATCCTGACATACTGTTAAGAGTGGACATGTCTGACCCTGTAATGTTACCTTACATTGTGCCAATTTGAAAACAGCCAAAAGGTTGCAGGTGTATTGACAAAGTAGAGTATCATTTCAATGGTTAGGGTTAGGGGTTAGGGGGACACACTTAAAAACAGTTTCTTCCCCAGAGCTATAATCACCGTCAACTCCAATATGCACTGACACACACATGCAATATATTGAACTGTGAATGCTGCTAAAATGATGTCTGAGTGAGGGTTATTGCTTTGTATTTGTGTTTTTGCACTTTAAAACCTCCAGAAATGCATAAGTAATACATTCATAGAATTAAGCTTTATACTGAAAATATGAACTTATCAAATAAGAAATTGGAAATACTGACCTAATAGTTTTGTGTCATGTACATTTATATTTCTAGATGTGGTGGTTTATGCATTAATTGCAAATCAAACTTGTCTCATGATCTTTATACATACAGTTTATAAAGGTTATTCTTTTGTCATCTATCTATCAAACAAATCATAATAATAATAATAATAATAATTAATATTCCTTATTAATTAAAGATTCCTCAGTGTTTATTCTTGTTGGTAGACACATTTTGTTGAATTAAATCAACATGGTTTTTCCACTCCTCGTGGTCACAGTCAGCACAGACAGTAGACTGACAACATGGTAACACAGGCGTTGTAGACACTCGGGGTGGCGCTGTTGTGTCCAGCGCTGGCGCCAGGGTATTGACATCATATGTATCCTATCGTATGATTGATAATTGAATGATTATAATTTAATACACACACGTCTAGAAGTTCTACTACGTTTTCTTTGAACCAGCATCAGTCAACCGCGTCATATAAAGATGCCAGGGTAAAATTAATGAGTTTATAGTTGCCACTAGTGGTGGCTGTCCGTCGGTGAAATAGGTCCGGGCTGTACATTTTTGGAATACACGTTTACTGTCAGTTAAATTGAGGTCACATTACAGTTTACATTGCTTATAAAGGCTGAGTAGTGTAGCAGTTAAAATACAGAAGTCATCACGGCCAGCTGGCCTCAAGGATTTTGACTCGGGAAAGGAGTCTCCGCCGGCCGCCGTCGTTATGGCAACCAATGACGCCCGGTGCAAAGCGAGGAGAAATAATAGCAGTCGGATAAAATTATCGCCAAAGGACTAATAAAACACAATTTGTGTTCCTTGCAGCTCTCCATTGAATCGACCTCCACACACCTCTCGGTTGACTTCCGCTTGAAAATGGAAGTTTGTCACTGACATCAGTTTTTTCACCGCCAATCGCATGGTGTAGCGTACATAAAGTGTTGAGTTGAATTGTTTTAGTTCCTACGTTCCCTGAAGGCAACGTGATAGGGGAAGGTCCCTAGCCTTTTTGTTAAGCTCTCTGTCATGATTCCACACCCCTCTCAGTTGATACCACGCCCCCCACGCGAAATCCGGGCCAAAAGTCTGAAACTGAAAAAGACAGATCTGAAACTGAAAAAGAAAGATCTGAAACTGAAAAAAAAAAATTTGAAACTGTAAAAAATAATATTTGAATCTGAAAATATAAAACATGCAAATGAAAAAAACAGAATCTCAAATATCAAAATATATGAAAGTGAAAAATGAAAATAAATAATTTATTCAAAATAATTACCAGAGTGAATCATAATTATATTTAACCTGAAAAAAAAAATTGTGTACTTATTTTTATTTTGAATACACTGATGTATTTTTCAAAATTCAACATCAAAACTTGAATTTTCAGTTTCAAATTTTATTTTTTCAAGTACAAAACTTTTGGCCCTAATATAGCTCCATACAAATATCATCATTTTTGTCAGTAGCCCCAAAACCAGTGCAGATTCACACTGTCACGTCTTTTTATTGCCTTTAATAGCCCACATTTTATTTTGAAAACCGGAAGCTGGTCCTCGCTGTAGCATCCTAGCGCTGTCTTTATCAACCGCCTCCGTCTATTTGCCATAGAGTGTGCAATACAGGAGCACTTGAAATGTTGGAGCGGCTAGCTTGACTTCATATAAACGAGAGACAGCCGGCTTGACCGCAGTCACATCCGTGTGTGTGCGTGTCTGTGGCAGCACATCACATCACTAAATGTATAGGGGAAAAAACACTCGTGACCGAGGCTGTTACCTCAGACACCGGCATTGGCCGCAGCAAGTCTGTGACAGCTGCCCCGGACCGGCAGATCCGTGACAACGGCCTCAAACAGCGGCATTAGCCGCGACAGGTCCATGCTGCCACGGGAAGACCCACTGCTTGCTGCCGCTGCCACGATTCGAGCTAGTCCTTGCTGCAGCTGACTTTTATTACTCCTTTTACAAACATGTCCACATCGTTGAAGTAAACAAACCCCTCGGTGTACATTTCAAAAGGCATCTAATGTTGTCTGTGGAGAAGAAATGCTGTCGTTTGAAAAGATGGATAGAAGGGATTTTCACCGCATAGCTGTACATTGCAAATGGCGACTTGCTTGTTGTACAAAGAGATCCCTATGTCAAACGTCATTGGTGTAGACACTTGTCACTCAAACATGTCTGACCAATGGGGAAGCATCCGCCCACAGCGGAATATTTGTGTCAAAATGATTCAATCAAAAAAAAAACGACTTCAAAACTTTTTGCACTTCAATCAAAAGAAAAAATTGTTCAAATGCAATTTTTTGGGTCTCAAATATTTTTTTGCATTCAAACACCTTTTTTCTTTGATTGATTTTTTTTTTTTTTTTTATTGAAGCAAAGTTTTTTTTAATTGAAAATATTTTTTTTTATTGAAATGGTATTTTTTGGGATTGAATAATAAAGACACAAATATCCTACCCATAATATGGCCCAAATACAAAAAATATGACTTCAATCAAAAACATTATTTTTAATCAAATAATAACTCACTTCAATCAAAAATGGCTATTTCAATTAAAGAAAAAAAGTGTTCAAATGCATACACTGTTTTTCTTTGATTGAATTTTTTTTTTTCCATTGAAGTGAAGTTTTTTTTGATTGAAAATATCTTTTGGGATTAAAGCAACTTTTTTTTTGATTGAATAATAAAGACACAAATCTACCTTCATAGGTTAGGGGCATTACACTTTGAATACAGTGTTGTTGTACCTCTGACACCTATGTGACATTGTTGAAAAACTGTATAATATGGGTCCGTGTATATTTTGGCAATTGGGTTTTCCGTTCTGAAACGGGGATTAAAAAACAAAAAACGAGTGGTTATTTGATTTCGTTTTAAAATACAAAAATTCAAATTGAAATACAAGGCGTTTTTCCTTTTCATGATCAAAAGGGATATACGACATTTTAAAAATGGTTTGATTTTCATTTTCTATTTAGATTAACAAAAAATAAAATCAGTAAGAGACAGAAACGAAAACAGGTCGGTTTTTTTCATTGTCTGAGACCGGATGTGGTCATCAGCAGGTGTGGAGCCAAACAGAGTACGGTGCTGCGGCTGTTTAAACCTGACTGGTATGGATCAGTACGTCGTGTTTCGCAACAACAAGCGAGTGTGTCTCAGGGAAGAAGACCTGAGTGCTGATGAACTCAGTCACATATTACATAACGTAACATTTATCAAGGTATAGGCAGCTACTAGCTTTAAAGCAGGGTGTCGCTCTCTGAGGCTAACCATATAAGCTAACAGGCTAACTCAGCTAGCTGACCCTGTGTATTGACCAGACAGTTGACGTGGTGACGACAACAGCTGTATTGTGTTCACACAGTCACACAGAGAGGAGCTGATCTCCCTCTCAACTCTTAAATGTTCTCAGTTAATAAGTCACAGATCTGTAGTAAAGATCTAAAATGTCACTGAAAACACTCTCCTCTGACCCCGGAGCCATGACGTGTATGACGCTCTCCCACCACCTCACAGAACCTTGTGGATTATAAATTAACTATTGTCATGTCATCCTGCCTCTATAACATAGCCTACAATAATATCGTCATGTAGAAAGCTGGTGTTTGGAAAAGATTCCCCGGTAGTCACTGACAAATGTTAATTGAGAAAGGATGGGAAATGAAAATGTCTTTATTATAATTTGGCTCATGAATTTCTTGACAGGTCTCATCTCGTAGTCTGTACATACATGACTGACGACGCAAACGTGGCGTTGTTTCCTGGAGCATCTGGTGTTAGGACTCATTATGAGGTTCATGGTGAGGCTGAGGACACCTTAGGACCTGCAAATAGCACAGGGCAACGTGTTTCATTTATGCGCACGCCTGCAACCACTACAAGTTCAACTCCACAGCAGACTGCCTCAGCCCCCCCCCCCCCCCCCTCGAGCCACTGTCTCTAACACCTTTCACAGGTAACTTCACCTTAAATCATTGTGAAATGATAGTGATACAATTTCTAACTTCAAATGTACAAATGAAGGGAAGGGAAATCAAACACAGTTAGATTGTATGATATGATCATATCAGCCATTCTTTGTCTCCTTCCTTGCAGTTAGTTGTTGTTGTATAATAATAGTTCATACTTCTTGCATTTCACCCATTTACATTAATTTACATGTCTTTTGCACATTTTAACATTTCTGACAGAACTTTAATGACCTCCACTACTTCTGTTCTTGCTATCAGCAAAATAACTCAGAAAGTTCTTTGTGGATTTGTATGAAACCTCGTGTGTAGATTTGTCCTGAGCCAAGGAAGAAATGATTACATGTTCATGTTTATCAGCCTAAAGATAGGAGAAGGAATATAAACTAGGGATGCACAATCTGGATTTTGTTTTTCAGCTGATACTGATAATCGATAACGACCTGCTTCTGATGGCTGATATAGACAACTGATGAATTCAGATTAGTAGTTTTTTAAAAGAAGCACATGTTACCTGTAGTTTCTGCACAACTGAGGGCCAGAAAGGTTCAGACTTTGTGAGCGAAAATAGATGATTTAATATTTCACAGCCATGACATCATTGTTGCAACAAAAACAAACAGTTCTAACTCTTAAAATTTTCACTTAGTTTTTCTAGTAAAGTTCATGTACAACTGTTATAGAGCACTTTGTCTACCAATTCAAATTAAAGGTGTGAGAATCTGTCAAATCATTTATTAGTATAGCCAATATATGGACCGATATTGCTGGATAAGCCGATATGAGCTGATCATTTATCAGGTATTTATCCACTCAAATGTTTTTCCTCCTCTTCCAACAGTTGGATGTTTGAGCTTGACTGTGCAGAATGATGTGTATATACAGTTTGTCACCAGAAGGCTGTTTTCACATTATTCTCTGTGCTTCTTGAAAATCCAAGTTAAGGGGGCCTAAGAGCATGATTTGTGAAATCACAAGTAGTTTGGAAGCCAAGTCTGTTGAGCTTACACGAGTGTGATGTGGAAACCTGAAGCTTGAAGACATCTTGTGTCCAACAGTTAAACTTTCGAGACAAAAAATATTGGTACATTTATAGACTGTGGAATTTGTAATAAGGTAGAAGGAACAGACGTAATTTAATTTTAAGGATTGTAATAAAATATATTTGACTCTTTTTGTGGAAAAACAATGTCAGACACAAACTCTTTTTCAAAGTACTGTATTTTCCATACATCTTAAAACACAACAAAATCATTGCCGCATTTTCTAGTTATTGTTGGTATACATCATCATTAGCCATTGCCAGGATTATGAATGCTCTGTGTGTCAGCAATTATTTTTATACATGTTCACAGATCAGTGTACCTCGCTGAGGTGGTTGGTGGGAGGTTGAGTCCCAGCAGAACGGTGGTGGTCCGGTTTTTGGAATGTGAGGCTACCCTGCAGGGGATCATCGGAAAAGTACAAGATGCCATTGGAAATCATGACCCTGTTGTGTTGACTGATGCACAAGGGAATGCAATTTTGGAGTCAGAAGGAACAACAGGTGGGTACATTTAATTTGATTTAAGTTTTTAAGTATTAACTTTAGTGACTGAATATTAGATGGCACATGACTCCTCATGTCTGGACCAACCACTTCAGTTGTAATGGTTTTTCCTGGTTCCCACCCCCACTCCAGAGGGTCACAGTACTGGAAACAAAATGCACGAAAGATTCTTGCTGTACGAGAACAGGACCTCCAGGAGTTGCAGGACAAAAAAAGGAGGAGAACAAGGTAATATCAAGCATTCATAGTACTCTTATTTGTCCAAACAATGACATCTATTATGCAGGGTTCCCAGGGTCATGAAATTCTTGGAAAAGTTATGAAATGATAAAAAAGAGTTTCCCAGACCTGGAAATGATTTAGAATTAACAGGATGCTTTGGAAAAGTTTCAAATATACACTGTTTATGGCTATTGTTTCTCCTCCTCTTCTCATCTCCTCTTCTCTTCCTCATCCTCCCCTCCTCCACTAAAAGCCTCATTATTGCACCCTTTGATCACTATGTGAGCCTACTTATTTAAAACTACCGTGTGTAGATGAAGTCTTGTAAATGAGGTCAAATATTATGGAAAAGTTTTGAAAATGACTTGGCTTGGTGTGGGAACCCTGAACCTTTTAAGCTGATTAAAAAAGAAGAAGAAAACACGGTCATCCAGCACATTAAAACACATTAAGGACAGATAGAGAAGGACTAGTTTTTCTCTTTATGTTTCAGAGTTCATCGATGAGCCAGTCTTCACAGAGTGTTGCCGAAGCATTATTGGCTGCAAAACGTGTGTGGAACAGTGGCTGTTGAGGGAACACCGAAGGCAGCAACATATTTGAAGTTAATGGTCTGTCGGAGGCATTTTCTGTTCTGAGATCCCTTTTTGAAGAGGAGTAACATTTTGCACTTTCATACTCAGATACTGTAGGCATGTTGTGTTCTGTTGTATTTGGGTCAGAGTTCTGTTCTGTTGAAAATAGATCAACAAAAGTAGAATGTGTTGTCAGTGAGGATCCCAGCTGTAAAGGTCTACTAAGTTCAAATACAGCAAATGTCTTTCCACACATTGCGCTGAGTTGTTGTTATGAGATAGAGCACTGCTTCTGTGTGTGGGGCGAAGTCCTCGTTCACTGCTCTCGAGAACAAGACTGAAATGTCTGAATATTTCTCTGCAAACTGATTCTCAAGTGTTACTTTGTCCTGTTCAGTTGAAAATGGATCAATTCCAAAAGTAGAATGTGTTGTCAATGAGGATCCAAGCTGTTGGCTGTAAAGGTCTGCTGCTTCAGCTGAATGAGGCAGCAGCTCCTGTGGGATTGTTTTGGGACAGCCACTGCCAGCCAAGTTGTTTGGTACACCTTTACCTGTAAAATAAAGAAATCAGTTCAGTTCTTGAAACTTCAAAGTGCTTTCTGTAATTATTCTAATCTTTGCAACACTGGTTTATTTCACCTGGAATGTGGTGAGGATTCCATGAGTCCACCAGTCTTGTGAGACCAATCTGGCACAACTGAACAGTCAGGTTGGATACACAGTGTCTCACAAGGCCATCGCTCATGTCCAGTTCCTCTTGATCCTCCAACTGCAGTAAAGCTGTCTTCAGTGGAGAGTTGACACGGTTGTTGACTTCAGGCCAGATTCGTTCAACTATATGATTCTGAATTTGCAAGAAAAATGAGATATCATTCAATTTGTTCTGGTGTGTTAATGAAAAATGTGTTATGGTCCATTCATTTGCAGAATTCCTGTCCTGAATCTGTAACTTTACTGACTCAGCAGTCAATGTGCACATTTACCAGGAAATCTGCATGCTGACCATCTATCTGGGTTTTATGGATGAGCTAGTAAATTTACTGTTTTTAAATTTTCCCAAAGTTTGATAAAAAAAACAAAACTATGCTCATCACATAACTAGAATATAAAATTTGAATAACTACAGTGTGGTTGCTTCTGCAGTTGTTTGAAGTAAAATAAATAACCAGATTAAAAACAAAAAACCCTTCTTGGCAAAAGGTAATGTGTTTAATATCATCTATCTATCTATAAAAGCAAGGAATCTCTGTCTGTCTGTCTGTCTGTCTGTCTGTGTGTCTGTGTGTCTGTGGCTCGCATATCTCTCTGACTATTTGTCAGATCAACCTGAGCTTTCGGATATGGCTTGCGCATGGCACGATGTTGTGCATCCGTCATTTTGAAGTTTTTCGGATTGATATTCTCAACGTTATCATTAAAAGTTTAAATCCCATACACCTCCGTGTAACCAGTCAGCCAGTCGCGCTCTCTGACGCAGCTGTAGCCACGCGTCACGGAACACAAGATCAAATTACCTACTGCTATACCGCTCTGGGTCACCCAAAACTTTGCACACGCTTACCCCGGATGTCCACTGGATCCGTGAAGTGGGCGATTCAGCCACGGCGCGGGTGCTGGACATAGCTGTCAAGTCTCCCGTTTTGGCCGGGAAACTACCGTATTTCACCCCTCTTTCCCGCCGTCCTCCCGTGTTAGTATTCTCCCGTAAATCTCCCGTATTATAATAAAAAAAAACAACAACATTCCTCTGCCTCTCCAAACTGAACTGTCACTAGCCTCGCGAGAGCTGCCACCTGCAGTAGCCTGGGTGGCAGTTGTCGCGAGGTTAGTGCCGACTGCGGGAACAAACCCGGAACAACAAAAGAGAGAGATGGATGGATGTGACGAAGGAGAAGGCATTCCTGCCAAAAAAACAAAGAAGTCCTGTAAATATCTCGACAAATGGGACAGCGAATTTACTTTCCTACAGAGGAGCAGGATGGGCACATTATGAACTGAAAATATGTTTAAGCAATAATCCCCGAGAAGCCGTGAGTTACAGTGATTTTACAACGGCTGAGGGGCGTTCAGTGCCCCTCGGCATTCCCTTTGGTCCCTCCCCCATATAGGAATAGATGAAGTGGTGCAGTTTGCATTAACATGACATGTTTCAGTAATCTCATGGTAAGTAGTATTTCTTAAGTTTCACCACGCTGTTCTCATCTGCTCATGGTGTTTGCTGACATGGCTACAACATGGTTAGATTGACTAAAACATTGCCTAAACTTCCCATACCAAAGTATGGCTAGGTCGGAAACGTTTGTTTTTCCTTTCAGGCGTGCAGGGTTACGTGCTTGCTAGCTACCATTTTAAGATTGTTCGCCTACAGAAAGCTAGGAAACCTAATGATGTTGCGTGTCTCTCCATATCTCAATGTACGTTCATGTCTTACCCAATGTACAGTTTCTCTATTAACACTATGTAAGAGTATGTACACCTCTTTGTACATCCAACCATCCAACACAGCCTCATTTGGCCATACATGAAAAATCTACTTAAGCTTCCACGATTCTATAGAAAAACATACTTCCTACGGGCACTGCACTAGTGTTAACTCTAAAATTTGGAAGGCATAGTAATGAAATGTATGCAAGAATACCTGCTGAAGTCACCATGATAGTAATGATCATTAAGGCAGGCGTACAACAAGTAGTGTGTTGCTGAAGCAACCACACAGACTATAAAAACGTACCTTTGTGGATGAAGTCTGTAAATAAGGCCTTCTGTCTTGATTGTAGCGATGAGATGACAGCAGCTCCTGCATGAAGAGCGTCAAGTTAAACTCCTTGCCATGATCGACTCGCACCTGGTCCCAGATACCATGGGCAAGTACTGCAGGCCCATTGGATGACTTCACCATTCCAAATCAGATATTCTCAGTAAAAATGACTTATAACAATGACGTTAAGCAGGTATCATTTAGTCACAGTTTATGCAATATGTATTTCAATGGCTTGAAAGGGACAGTCTAATTTATTTGTTAACAATATGTTGTTGTTATTTTTTGTTATTTGCAGCCTCTCTTTTCACTCAAACATCTGAACGGCATAACTGATAGGTGGGGCTGAGGTTTAAGAATATAGACAAGTGTCTGCAAATGACCAGTATTTTGACTACTGTTGCCTTCCTAAGATATTTACACATGAGATATTTTTAATAAAGACTCATTAGTGGATATGATGATCAAGCAGTTAGAGGCAGAGAATAGAACAGCTACCACAGTCTAATAAAGTCCTAAAGATGCATCCTTTAAAACCAGAAAGAGACTACACTCATGTCTACACTGAAAAAATGACAGAATATCCCTTTACTGTACACAGCAATACATAGACTATTACCTGAAAACATCTTCATAGATGGTAGGGTTGTTTTTTATTGGCATAGTAGAATGAGCAACAACCTTGTTGCTGAAGCCATCAAGGGCTAAAACATGGCCAGTTTTTCATTCTGGTCCATATGAATCTTGTGTCCCATGTATTCAGCATGATATGGTACAGGGTTGAGACTGCGGGCGCCCTAAAAGAGAGAAAAATGTAACTGCTTCACAGTATAAAAAAATCCCATTGATCATATACTGCATCACTTAAAGGTTTTATAAATGTAACCATGTCTATTTGTACTATCTCGGTCAAAATGAAAATTAAAAATAAATTAGGGCACTTGATCTGGTTATACGATAAAAACATGAATTTTTTTAATCTTGTACTATGTAATTGCAGCTAAACAAGCACCAAAACACACACACACACACAAACTCATAGTCAGACACAAATTACACAAGTTTGATGAAGTAAAATATGAAGGCTGAGACAGTAACATGCCTGACGCCTTGCTTCATGGTAAGGCTGATGCATAGTTCTGAGCACTGATCCAATTCGTGTCTCTGCAGCATGCACTCCTTTCATGGCGAGATACCCCTTCATCATTCTTCTCCCATATGTAGGTCCTGTCTTGAATGAAAATAACAAATTAACATGATTTCCACATTCAAAAATCACACCTGCTGATATATGTTTATCATGACATTAGACAGGGCAGTTTGTGTGTGTGGTTTGTGGAGTGTAGTAAGGTTTACATATATGTTGACTATGATTACCAGTGGTGGAAAGAGTACTGAAAATCAGTACTCAAGTACAAGTACTATTACATTGCTAAAATGTTGATGATTTAATATCCATGAATACTTTTTAACTGGAAAGTACTACAAGTGTTGCTGGAGTTCTACCTCTTTCTGTACATTTTAACTGGTTAAATTCTTAACACAAAATCTATTAAAGATAAATCATTAACATCCTTTTTTTTTGTTTTGTTTTGTTTTTCGTCCACATACAGAAATGCAGATAAAAGGTTTGGAATTGTACTCAGTACTCAACTATGATTTCAAAAGTAACTAAGTAGATTACATGGTGAAATGAATACTTAAGTACAAGTCAAAGTACAGACTTGAAAATCTACTCATAAAAGTACACGTATCCCAAAAAACTACTTAATTACAGTAATTTGAGTATTTGTAATTAATTACTTCCACCCCTGATGATTACTTACAAGTGATGGTAGGCTGAGGCTCTTTATTGTGATTTATTAACTATTTGTGATTATAATCGTGCATAATCCTTGAAGAGATGCGGACATAGTGTGTATGTGTATGTATGCATAAACACGTTCGCTCTCTCACACACACGCACACAGAAAGAAACATCTAGGTCATGAAGAGAAGATGTATACCTCGGTTACAGCTTTTGCCACCTCTAACTCCAAATGTGCGTCGGAGAGTCCCATTAAGCTGCAGCCATGGTCAGCGCAAAATTTCCTCACATTTCTTTCAGAAAACCCTCTTCCACCCCCACTTTCTTGCGAAATACGTGCAGATATTTCCGCGGATGACAGACCCTCTTTTGCCATGTCTAATATAACTTCACGGTAGGGTTCCAAAGACATTTTACCTTCGGTTTATCACCAGCCTAAGATCCGACAGGACTGGACACACTGGCACACATATTTGGCGCTCTTGCTGATGACCACATCCGGTCTCAGACAATGAAAAACACCGACCTGTTTTCGTTTCTGTCTCTTACTGATTTTATTTTTTGTTAATCTAAATAGAAAATGAAAATCAAACCATTTTTAAAATGTCGTATATCCCTTTTGATCATGAAAAGGAAAAACGCCTTGTATTTCAATTTTAATTTTTGTATTTTAAAACGAAAATCAAATAACCACTCGTTTTTTGTTTTTTAATCCCCGTTTCAGGACGGAAAATCCAATTGCCAAAATATACACGGACCAAAAATATGGGACCTTTAAATAGTTGTCCGATTTTTGTTTCAGAAATGGTAACAGAAAAAATGGCCCTAAATTTGTTTTTTGATTTGCCTTTCAGAATTGGAAATAGAATGAACTGAAGGTACACGGACCGGGTTCCACAGACATTTTACCTTGGCTTTGTCACTAGCCGAGGATCCGACAGGTCTGACAACACCAGCACACACACACACATTTGGCGCTCTTGGTGGTGACCACAGCCGGGCTCAGAAAATTAAAAACTGACCTTTTCTCGTTTCTGTCTGGTTCTGATTGTGTTTGTTGTTGTTCTAAATAGAAAATGAAAATCAAAGCATTTTTAAAATGTCGTACAGCCCTTTTGATCATGAAACAGAAAAACGCCTCGTATGTCATTTTAAAGCCAAACTCAAATAATCACTCGTGTTTAGTTTTTAAAACACGTTTCAGAACAGAAAATCTAATTTCCAAATTATACACGGGCCTGTCCACGTCCACGTGACGTCCAGGGTTAGTAGGGTGTAGTTCATACACAGGAACACTGGCCTTCATCACCATCACCATCATCATCATCATCTGTCTCACCACTAACATTTATTACACATTACAGTCGTGTTGTTCACCTGTGGTGTGGGGTCATATGGGGGCGGGGCCAGTGAGGCAGGTATGAAGAGTCACACCTGATGTTAGTGTTGGGTCAGAGCTGTGGGACATGACATCATCCTGTCAGCTGACCACACACTGTGGTCCTTAGATGACAACATCTCAGACACACCTGACTGACACACGACGCCGCGCACTGAGACAAACGTGGTCATTTTATGGTAGTTGGGAGGCGGAGCTTAGCCGTGGGACAGACGTCCTCTGACCTGTCAGCGGGGTTAAACAACCTGACTTCACCTCGTCTAGTGTTCTAATAACTAAACACTGTCTCTGAACAGGAAGTAGCGTCCTCACACGGAGACACTGGGTTCATGTCCTCACACGGGGACACTGGCTTCATGTCCTCACACAGGGACACTGGGTTCATGTCCTCACACGGGGACACTGGCTTCATGTCCTCACACAGGGACACTGGGTTCATGTCCTCACACAGGGACACTGGCTTCATGTCCTCACACGGGGACACTGGCTTCATGTCCTCACACGGGGACACTGGGTTAACCTGTTTATTTCAGTACCTGAACACAGCTGTGAAAAACTACATTTCAAATAATGCAACCCATCTAAGGACATGTTAGTGCCGAGGCTGGGACTGTCCCGTCTGTCACAGTGAATTGACCCTTCGCTAAGTCCCGCCCCTTGAATGCAGACCGGCCAATCACAGCGTAGCATCGTCCAGCTCCACCAACAACCCGGCTGTACTCCATCAACTCTCGTTATGTCTCAGGTTCTGTGGTTTGTGAGGGACAGTGTGGGCTACATGCTCACTGACAGACTGACGGACCACCACAAAGGGGCGGGGCTTAGCGAAGGGTCAGCTGACCTGTGTGAAGTGGTGCAGCAACACAGTAACAAGTACTTCGTGATTCCTGATCTTGTCCTGTAGCTAACGTTGGTCACACATTTCATCATATCAAACTACAAACTTTATTAATCAGACACAAGTTTAACCATAAAACAAACGTCTGTCTCGGGGGCGGCGGCAGTCTGACTCAGCAGAGATGGCGGCCATCTTGTTTTTACATGGATTAGTGTGTTGTGCTGTCGCTGCCATTAGATGGCACAGAAAGTGTCCACGAACGAGGACAGCAGGTCTGAGTGAAGGATAAGGAGCAGCAGACACCAGGTGTGACGTCCCCAGGTGAGGACTGAACGTCCCAGGGGGGACAGGTACAGGTTCTAGGTTCTCTTAGTAACAAAAAAGGCCCGTTTTATTTTGTACAGGAAGTGCGGGGACTGACAGTCATTAGTGTTCAGGGGGACCGTGGACTGGTCCATCAGAAGTGGACATGTCCAGAGTGAGGCGTCTGTCCTGGGGGCCCATCCTGGAGCAGGGTCCGGTCCAGCTGCCGGCTGATCGAGTAGTGCTGGGCCAAAGACTCGTCGGCCCACTCTGCTCGGGACAGCAGCTGGTCCATGTGAGGCCCCAGTGTCCTGTGTGGAAGTGGGTATGGACTGATGGTGGGGTCCCGCTCAAGCAGTGACTGTCCAGGGCCTCGATGTGGCCCGTCAGGTCCATAAGGTGTCCCCGTAAGTATAGAAGTGTCCCGATCCATGGGGGTCTGCTCGCCCATCTGGTACAGCTGCTTTTTATGGACCTGAAGGTGGTCCTGGTGGTCCAGCTGGGTATGGTACTGCTGTTTTTTCTGATTCTGGATGTTGTCCTGGTCCTGGTGGTCCTGGTGGTCCAGCTGGACGTGGTATTGCTGTTTCTTCTTATTCTGGATGTTGTCCTGGTCCTGGTGGTCCATGTGGGCGTGGTACTGCGGTTTCTTCTGGTTGTGGTCCTTGTCCTGTTGGTCCATGTGGGCCTGGTACTGCTGCTGCTGCTTCTTCTGGTTTAGGATTTGGTCTTGTTGTTCCAGGTTCTCCTGCAGGTCCATCTGGGCGTGGAACTGCTGCTTCTTCTGGCTCTGGATCTGGTTATGGACCTGGTTCTTGATGTCTTTCCAGTGTCGCCCTCTGAGGACAGGCTCCAAGTCCAGACAGCGCTGACAGACCTCCTTCCCCGGCACCGACTGGACAAGCACGTGGACTCCCAGCTGTCTCCAGACCGCCTCCTTCTCTGCAGACGACCACGGGCGACGTCGGACCTTCCTGGGAGCCACAGGGACTGAAAGACAGACAGGAAGGAGGTAAGACAGTTCAGATTGGACATGTCAACATGTCACAAACATGGCGGCCGATATCAGGACCAGTGAGAAGTCCTGATACCCAATCCAGCACCGCCGTCAGAAACACAACAATCACATGATCCGCCCCGAACACAGCGTACTGGTCTGAGTGGTTCATGAGATTTACATATTAAAACATATACCAGCACCTGTACAGGTACGACGTGATGGTCGGTCTATGTGGGATAATATTTGCTCTGCCCCTCCGCTGTGATTGGACAGCTGGGTAAAACGTGACAGTGACGAGCGCTGTCTTTTACCCAGTGTTAAACATTTTTAAATACTTGGCAACCCGCAAAAACCCACCAAGCATTCAGCGTTCAGAACAGACCCTCAGCGCCTCGTCACACTGCGGCCGTTTGTATGACTTTTAAAAACATACTGGTCTTTCGGCGCTGCACACTGTCGCCATTTTCCACAGGTTGTTCTTCTGTGCGGGTTGACGTTCTTCTTGCTGTGGCAGTTAGCGGCGGATGAACACCTGCAGGCGTACGTGCTGCCCCATCAGGACCAGGAGAATCAAACCCCCGGTACCAACAGGACTAAAGAAAAGGGAGTGATGTCACGTTTTTAGAATCGTGGCATCGAAGGTAGCGGATCTCGTGACGTCCCGACATCAGACAGACCTCCTGAACGTGTAACGGACTCCTGGAGGACCTACCTGAGATCGGAGTCGGCAGTCTGGACTCTGGTGGACTCATGGAGGTCAGCGGTCGGTTACTGGTCTGAGACGGACCTGCAGAAGGTAGAGACAGGCGATGACGTCATACAGGGCCACCTGGTGGACCACCAGAGTCATTACAGATGAAAGGGTTAAGGTCAGGTGTCAAGACTCACCCTCTGGTCTGGGGACGGACTGCTGCTGACCCGCCTCTTTACACTTCTCAGCTCTTGATTGGACGGATCGTTTCTTCAGCTTTGCTCCTTCTGCAGGAGCAGCTGGAGGGAGAAGAAGAGTCCGTCAGGTGAGTTCATGTGTTCACCGTATGAATCAGTGATGGAGACCAGTCGGTCCCTGAGGCTGGCTCAGGTGTTACCTGTGTCAGGGTCTGGGTTCAGCAGCCCCAGGTTGTCCCACTCTCTCCCCAGCAGGTGGTAGAAGTCGGTGGTCTTGGCAGCAGCCTCCCAGTCTCCGTCCTGCAGACTCTCTCCGATGGCAATTTCACAAACCATCTTCAACGTGGTCTTCACCGCCAGCGGAGGGCGGCTCCAGCGGTACCCCGACGCCTTCCTGGCGGCGGCCAGTGCCAGGCTGAGGCGACCCGGGGCCAGAAGGTCCTGGAGGGTGTGAACGTCAGAGTCCAGAGACTTAGCAGCGAGCAGGAACCTGCCCAGCTCCCTCAGCTTCTGACTGACGTAGTCGTACCTCCTCTGGCCGCCATCTTGGGTCCCCATCAACTTGTTCCCATACTTACAGATCAGCCAATCAGATTTGACCTGGACAGAGAGACGGGGGCGGGGTCAACCAGAGACAGGTGGGCACACAGACAGGTGGAGAGACAGACAGACAAGTGGGCACACAGACAGGTGGACAGACAGACAGACAGGTGGGCAGACAGACAGACAGGCAGACAGGCAGACAGACAGACAGACTGGTGAACAGACCTGGTGTGAGACATGGTCCTGGTTCATGCGGTGCAGGACTTCGCTGCAGCTCTCAGACGCTCCGCTGGAAATGGGGAGGAGGCGGGACGCTGCGGCCTGGACTCTGCTGCGCTTCCTGGGCGGGTCTGTCCCGGGGTCAGAGGTCACATTCTGATCCACACAGGGGTCAGAGGTCACGGGCCGTTTGGACCCGGTCTGGTCTGTAACGGTCGTGTCTCCTGAGGGGTCAGAGGGTGTGTCCTCTGTGGACTTGTCCGTCCTTTGGTTTGATGGATCACAGGCCGACTTCGCCGTGGAGTCAGAGGTCGAGTTCTTCACGGGGTCAGAGGTCAACGGTGCTGTGGAGGCGGAGTCTTTGGAGGGGTCAGAGGTCAGCTTCTTACGACAGGAGGCCTGATGTTTCCACAGATCAGCTCGAAGGAAGAAGCCGAGGCACAGCGGGCAGGGCAGGTAGTTCCTCGCATCCACTTCCTCTGACGGCTGACGCCACGGGACGATCTCGCCGCTGCCCTGCCTGATCACCTGAGGGACAGGTAGAGACAGATGGACAGGTAGAGAGAGGGACAGGTAGAGAGGGATGAACAGGTAGAGAGAGGGACAGACAGGTAGAGAAGGGGACAGACAGGTAGAGACAGAGGGACAGGTAGAGAGAGGGACAGGTAGAGAGGGGCAGATAGGTCCTCAGACGTGAATATTATACAGGAAACAGACAGGTAAACAAATAGGTGAGTAAACAGGTAAACAAAGAGGTGAGTAAACAGGAAAACAAACAGGTGAGTAAACAGGTAAACAAACAGGTGAGTAAACAGGTAAACAAACAGGTAAGTAAACAGGTAAACAAAGAGGTGAGTAAACAGGTAAACAAAGAGGTAAGTAAACAGGTAAACAAACAGGTGAGTAAACAGGTAAACAAACAGGTGAGTAAACAGGTAAACAAACCTCGATGTTGTGCATGTAGTTGCCCCTGCAGCGTAGATGCTCCAGCAGCAGGTGGCGTTGTTTGGAGCCCGTCGGCAGCGTGCTGGCGGCCGCCACTTCCTGTTGGTCGGCGTGTTTCCTCAGCAGGTGGCGAGCGATCTTCACCTGCGGCCGCCGACAGAACACGCAGTAATGCTTCTTATCCCACCGCCGCTTCCCGTCGCTCCACGTCCTCTTCACCGTCACACCCTCCTTCTTCTCCTCCTGGCCCCGCCTCTTCTCTTTCTGACCACGCCTCTTATCACCCGGGCCCCGCCTCTTCTCTGCAGGGCCCCGCTTCTTCCCCCTCTGACCCCGCCTGGCTAAGGTGGCGGCGGCTCGTCGGCGGGGACGGCGGCTAGCGGGCTTTGTCAGTTCTTCATCAGGAGAGGAGGCGTGGTCTGAAGCGTGGAGCTCCGTCTTGTTCGCCATGGCAACCTCAGCGTGGTCCACCGTGTTAACAGCGGTCTCCACGGTAACCGAGGACCCTGTGATCAAACACACAGGTGAACATCAGCGCGGTGAGGGCAGGTGTGATGATGTCAGAGGACATGCTCTTCTTCTCATTGGTCAGTTTAAACTACAGGTGACTTTAACGCCTCCTGGTGGTCGAACCTGGAGCTGCACTGTGACACAGCAGCACAGAGACAGGCAGACAGACAGACAGGTGGACAGACAGACAGACAGACAGACAGGCAGACAGACAGACAGGTGGACAGACAGACACAGCCACAACAGACTCCACAGACAGGCAGACAGACAGACAGGCAGACAGACAGGTGGACAGACAGACAGACAGGTGGACAGACAGACAGACAGGTGGACAGACAGACAGACAGACAGGCAGACAGACAGACAGACAGGTGGACAGACAGACAGACAGACAGGCAGGCAGACAGACAGGTGGACAGACAGACACAGCCACACCAGACTCCACAGACAGGCAGGGAGACAGACAGGCAGACAGACAGGCAGACAGACAGTCAGGCAGACAGACAGGGAGACAGACAGGTGGACAGACAGACACAGCCACACCAGACTCCACAGACAGGCAGACAGACAGACAGGCAGACAGACAGGTGGACAGACAGACACAGCCACACCAGACTCCACAGACAGGCAGACAGACAGACAGACAGGCAGACAGACAGGTGGACAGACAGGTGGACAGACAGACACAGCCACACCAGACTCCACAGACAGGCAGACAGACAGACAGGCAGACAGACAGACAGACAGGCAGACAGGCAGGCAGACAGACAGACAGACAGACAGGCAGACAGACAGGCGGACAGACAGGTGGACAGACAGATACAGCCACACCAGACTCCACAGACAGGCAGACAGACAGACAGGCAGACAGGCAGACAGACAGGTGGACAGACAGACAGACAGACAGACAGGCAGACAGGCAGACAGACAGACAGACGGGCAGACAGGCAGACAGACAGGCAGACAGACAGGTGGACAGACAGGTGGACAGACAGATACAGCCACACCAGACTCCACAGACAGGCAGACAGACAGACAGGCAGACAGACAGACAGGTGGACAGACAGACACAGCCACAACAGACTCCACAGACAGGCAGACAGACAGGCAGACAGACAGGTGGACAGACAGACAGACAGACAGGTGGACAGACAGACAGACAGGTGGACAGACAGACAGACAGACAGACAGGCAGGCAGACAGACAGGTGGACAGACAGACACAGCCACACCAGACTCCACAGACAGGCAGGCAGACAGACAGGCAGACAGACAGACAGGCAGACAGACAGGTGGACAGACAGACACAGCCACACCAGACTCCACAGACAGGCAGACAGACAGACAGACAGGCAGACAGACAGGCAGACAGACAAGTGGACAGACAGGTGGACAGACAGACACAGCCACACCAGACTCCACAGACAGGCAGACAGACAGACAGACAGGCAGACAGGCAGACAGACAGACAGACAGACAGGCAGACAGGCAGACAGACAGGCAGACAGACAGGTGGACAGACAGACAGACAGGCAGACAGGCAGACAGACAGACAGGCAGACAGACAGGTGGACAGACAGGTGGACAGACAGATACAGCCACACCAGACTCCACAGACAGGCAGACAGACAGACAGGCAGACAGACAGACAGGCAGACAGGCAGACAGACAGACAGACAGACAGGTGGACAGACAGGTGGACAGACAGATACAGCCACACCAGACTCCACAGACAGGCAGACAGACAGACAGGCAGACAGACAGACAGACAGGCAGACAGACAGACAGACAGACAGGCAGACAGACAGGCAGACAGACAGGCGGACAGACAGACAGACAGACAGACAGGTGGACAGACAGACACAGCCACACCAGACTCCACAGACAGGCAGACAGACAGACAGGCAGACAGACAGACAGACAGACAGGCAGACAGGCAGACAGACAGACAGACAGGCAGACAGACAGGTGGACAGACAGACACAGCCACACCAGACTCCATACAGATATCAGGCGATTTAAAGTGTCTCCAGCTTTGAGCACAGAAACTGACCTCAGAGAGGGACATAAGACACTTGTCCTAAACATGTCATCGACCAATCTGAATTGTTCCTGAACCAACCTCGTGACCAGTCCTGACTGGGACGGACATCAAAGTAAACATGTTGTAAACAACATGATAACGAGAGAGAGATAAATGATGCTCCAAACTCCAGTCACAGAACTACAGATTTAAAGTTTCTCCACTCTCCAGCACATAAACTGGGCTCAGAGGAAAAACACCTGACTATGTCATAAACATGTAATTGTTAAATTTTATTTCGGCCTGAAGCAAATTCACATGGAGTCCTTGATGAGGTGACCGTGAATGTGTCAGTGCTGACTCTCCCGTGAGATGAGCGCAGCCTCCTCGCATCAAACACACTGAAGGAGCAGAGTCAACCTGTTTAATGACCACACACTGTGACGTCACAGAGCCTGATTCGTCATCACATTTACGGCAGAATCAACAAAAATAAACATCGTACAACAACCACAGCTTCAGCTGGGCTGTCTGATGCAGCGGCGGGCGACGGACACTAAATCAGCTGTTTTCTGAATGGACTCTGGCGCTGCCTCCTCTCAGACTGCAGCTCCGGGACAGCCGACATCAGCAGGGTGGGCTGGCGTCGATCAGTGACTGTCGATAACTGATCGATGAGGACACATATCGATAACGATGCACCGACTGTTTGCGGAGGTCAGACTGCGGACAGGAGGCCGTCCGAAGAGGGCGTGTCCGATAATGGAAGCGTATTTACCTCCTCAGTAAATGCTAACGGCTAACGGGACAGAGGCTAACGGCAGCATCGCGGTTATTGTTAGCATGTTAGCAGTTAGCATGAAGCTAGCTGTGGTCGTGTTGTGTTTGAGCAGCAGCGCTGACACTGATCAGCTGATAACTCACTGATGATCGATATTAATATCAACTTTGAAACGATCCTCACCCCGCTGACACACACTCCTCCTCTTCCTCTGATGATGCAGGACACCAGCTGATGCTGCTCCGTGGCGCCACCTGCTGCCGCGGAGGGGACACACGTCACACGGTATCGATCACAGATCGATTCTCTCTGATCAGTGAGTGATATCGATCCTCTCTGATGTCAGGAGGTTTGTTATTAGGGATCAACGTCATCAGCAACACCTGCACAGGAAGAGTGGATTAATCATTATAATCATTACTGATTGAAATCAATAATTATTTATTAAAATAATCTGTGATTTTAATCAATAACTGTTCATAAAAAATTATTGATTAAAATTATAAATCATGAAAATAATAAGTGATTAAAAAACAATTCATTAAAATAAACATTCATTAGACAAATTAATGTTTGATTAAAAATAATTATTGATTAAGATAATCATTAAAATATTGATTCATTAAAATGAATACTGATTGATTAACTATAATTGAGTTAAGTGTGCAGACTGTGCAGCTCCAGTGATGTCCCCCACCTGTCCTCCTCACCTCCACCTGTCCCCCACCTGTCCCCCACCTGTCCTCCACCTGTCCCCCACCTGTCCTCAGAGCTGCAGGTTCTGAAACTTGGACTGAAGCTCCTCCCCCTCAGATGTGTCTTCGTCTCAGATGACAGTTGAAACCAGGACAGACGTGTCCCGTCTAGTCGGAGCGCAGCCAGGTGTGTCCAAGTGAGCAGGTAGAGACACGTCAGCTGGGACAGTCCTCAGGTATCTGTCAGGTATGATGACTCACCTGTTCGTTTACATTCTGTCTCATGTCATGAATCCTGCTGCTTGACACGTCTCACCGTAACCATGGAAACCAGCGAAACCAGCAGCCGGCAGCTGCAAGGAGTGTCTGAGGAGTGTCCTCTGTCCCCTGCCACCTGTCCCCTGTGATCTGTCCTCTGTCCCCTGTGATCTGTCCTGTCCTAGCTTCCTGTCAGTGGCGAGATGTGTCTGGCGTCAGTTTGTAGCTTCCTGTCAGCGGCGAGACCTGTCCGGCGTCAGTTTGTAGCTTCCTGTCAGCGGCGAGACCTGTCTGGCGTCAGTTTGTAGCTTCCTGTCAGCGGCGAGACGTGTTCGGCGTCAGTTTGTAGCTTCCTGTCAGCGGCGAGACGTGTCTGGCGTCAGTTTGTAGCTTCCTGTC
>JAGQAX010000023.1:35161814-35201814 GCA_019142605.1 Cephalopholis sonnerati
CCAGGTGCTCCCACATGTTCTCCCCGTGTCAGCGTGGGTTTCCTCCAGGTGCTCCCACATGTTCTCCCCATGTCAGCGTGGGTTTCCTCCAGGTGCTCCCACATGTTCTCCCCGTGTCAGCGTGGGTTTCCTCCAGGTGCTTCGACATGTTCTCCCTGTGTCAGCGTGGGTTTCCTCCAGGTGCTCCCACATGTTCTTCGCGTGTCAGCGTGGGTTTCCTCCAGGTGCTCTGACATGTTCTCCCCGTGTCAACGTGGGTTTCCTCCGGGTGCTCCCACATGTTCTCCCCGTGTTAGCGTGGGTTTCCTCCAGGTGCTCCCACATGTTCTCCCCGTGTCAGCGTGGGTTTCCTCCAGGTGCTCCCACATGTTCTCCCCGTGTCAGCGTGGGTTTCCTCCAGGTGCTCCCACATGTTCTCCACATGTCAGCGTGGGTTTCCTCCAGGTGCTCCCACATGTTCTCCCTGTGTCAGCGTGGGTTTTCTCCAGGTGCTCCCACATGTTCTCCCCGTGTCAGCGTGGGTTTACTCCAGGTGCTCCCACATGTTCTCCCCGTGTCAGCGTGGGTTTCCTCCAGGTGCTTCGACATGTTCTCCCTGTGTCAGCGTGGGTTTCCTCCAGGTGCTCCCACATGTTCTCCCCGTGTCAGCGTGGGTTTCCTCCAGGTGCTCCCACATGTTCTCCCCATGTCAACGTGGGTTTCCTCCGGGTGCTCTGACATGTTCTCCCCGTGTCAGCGTGGGTTTCCTCCAGGTGCTCTGACATGTTCTCCCCGTGTCAGCGTGGGTTTCCTCCAGGTGCTCCCACATGTTCTCCCCGTGTCAGCGTGGGTTTCCTCCAAGTGCTCCCACATGTTCTCCCCGTGTCAGCGTGGGTTTCCTCCAGGTGCTCCCACATGTTCTCCACATGTCAGCGTGGGTTTCCTCCAGGTGCTCCCACATGTTCTCCCCGTGTCAGCGTGGGTTTCCTCCAGGTGCTCCCACATGTTCTCCCCGTGTCAGCGTGGGTTTCCTCCAGTTGCTCCCACATGTTCTCCCCGTGTCAGCGTGGGTTTCCTCCAGGTGCTCTGACATGTTCTCCCTGTGTCAGCGTGGGTTTCCTCCAGGTGCTCCCACATGTTCTCCCCATGTCAGCGTGGGTTTCCTCCAGGTGCTCCCACATGTTCTCCCCATGTCAGTGTGGGTTTCCTCCAGGTGCTCCCACATGTTCTCCCCGTGTCAGCGTGGGTTTCCTCCGGGTGCTCCCACATGTTCTCCTCGTGTCAGCGTGGGTTTCCTCCAGGTGCTCCCACATGTTCTCCTCGTGTCAGCGTGGGTTTCCTCCAGGTGCTCTGACATGTTCTCCCCGTGTCAGCGTGGGTTTCCTCTAGGTGCTCTGACATGTTCTCCCCGTGTCAGCGTGGGTTTCCTCCGGGTGCTCCCACATGTTCTCCTCGTGTCAGCGTGGGTTTCCTCCAGGTGCTCTGACATGTTCTCCCCGTGTCAGCGTGGGTTTCCTCTAGGTGCTCTGACATGTTCTCCCCGTGTCAGCGTGGGTTTCCTCCGGGTGCTCCCACATGTTCTCCTCGTGTCAGCGTGGGTTTCCTCCGGGTGCTCTGACATGTTCTCCTCGTGTCAGCGTGGGTTTCCTCCGGGTGCTCTGACATGTTCTCCCCATGTCAGCGTGGGTTTCCTCCGGGTGCTCCCACATGTTCTCCCCGTGTCAGCGTGGGTTTCCTCCAGGTGCTCTGACATGTTCTCCCCGTGTCAGCGTGGGTTTCCTCCGGGTGCTCCCACATGTTCTCCCCGTGTCAGCGTGGGTTTCCTCCGGGTGCTCCCACATGTTCTCCCCGTGTCAGCGTGGGTTTCCTCCGGGTGCTCCCACTTGTTCTCCCCGTGTCAGCGTGGGTTTCCTCCAGGTGCTCCCACATGTTCTCCCCGTGTCAGCGTGGGTTTCCTCCGGGTGCTCCCACATGTTCTCCCATGTCAGCATGGGTTTCCTCCAGGTGCTCCTACATGTTCTCCCCGTGTCAGCGTGGGTTTCCTCCAGGTGCTCCCACATGTTCTCCTCGTGTCAGCATGGGTTTCCTCCAGGTGCTCCTACATGTTCTCCCCGTGTCAGCGTGGGTTTCCTCCAGGTGCTCCTACATGTTCTCCCCGTGTCAGCGTGGGTTTCTTCCAGGTGCTCTGACATGTTCTCCCCGTGTCAGCATGGGTTTCCTCCAGGTGCTCCCACATGTTCTCCCCGTGTCAGCGTGGGTTTCCTCCAGGTGCTCCTACATGTTCTCCCCGTGTCAGCATGGGTTTCCTCCAGGTGCTCCCACATGTTCTCCCCGTGTCAGCGTGGGTTTCCTCCAGGTGCTCCCACATGTTCTCCCCGTGTCAGCATGGGTTTCCTCCAGGTGCTCCCACATGTTCTCCCCGTGTCAGCGTGGGTTTCTTCCAGGTGCTCTGACATGTTCTCCCCGTGTCAGCGTGGGTTCCTCCAGGTGCTCCAGCTTCCTCCCACAGTCCAAAGACATGCAGGTTAATTGGTGACTCTAAATTGAGAGTTGATAATCAGCTTCCTGGTTCCTGTTTTCTGTGACTGAGGCTGCAGGGTTTGTTGATCCAGCTCAGACAGAGACAGAGACAGAGACAGTTGGACTCTGAGACCTCTGGACTTTGTTTGCTGTTTATCATAACCACTGCCCCAGTGTTCATAACAAACAGCTGTTTGAAGAATAAACACATCACAGGAAGTGACTCAGTCCTCTCCTGTGTCTGTCTGATTGGACAGACTGAGATGAGACGCTGTCCTCAAAGACTGTGTCTCTGTGATCCTGTAAATCAGGATCAGATGTGTTCTGTATGTTTAACATGATTAACGTTGTTCTTCTTTGAAGGTGAGCAGCATCATGTGTGACATCACCTGCTGTTACCTGGCGTCTGTCTCATCATGTGTCCTCTTCATGTCTGTGACGTTTGATTTTGTTTCAAATCAATAGTTTGATTACAAACTGATTCATTGATTGTTTTGTCTCCAGCTGCTCAGCAGGAAACTCTGGTTCAGTGTTCCACCTTTGCTGACTCGTTGTGCGGGAACAAAACCACAGCTGCCGTCACCTGGGGACCCACCGACGCTCCAGGTAGACTCACCTGACAGCAGCTCATTAACTCACCTGACAGCATTATTTGTTTCTGCCTAACTTCTTCTTCTTCGTCTTCCTCTCCACAGTCTCTGCTCCTGACATGTGGAACATCCTCACAGTCACGTAAGAATCTTCATCTCCTCTAAAGTGGCAGCCATTTTGATTTTAGACAGACCAGTGTTGTGTCCCAGTTTGACGTTGTGCTGTTGTCTCTGCAGAGTCCCGTGTGTGTTCGTGGTTCTGCTGCTCAGTGTCGGTATCGCCCTGTGGTCGTGCAGAAGCCACAAATGGAACAAACTTAAAGGTAACAAGCCCCTCCCTCCCGACAATAAGCCCCTCCCCTGATACGAGGCCCCTCCCCTCAGAGAACAGGTGACACACCTTGTTGTTTCCTTGCAGGTCTGGATCAGCTGTGACTGACGTGGATCTGATCACATTCAATGAGTTTGTCTTTGCCAGAGACGGCTGCCGGATCAGATCCAGCTCTCAACACAACCACCAAGTGGGGCAGCAGGACCCAAGTCCAGGTGCTGTCCAGGTGCAGCCCTGTCTGAGGCCAGTCAGTGTCCAGGGACAGCCCAGGTTTAGTCCAGGTTCAGTCCAGGTGTAGTTAAGAGTTAGTTGAGGTGTAGTCTAGGTGTAACCCTGATTTAGTCCAGGTGTAGTCTAGAGTTAGTCCAGGTGTAGTCCAGATTTGGTTCAGCTATTGTCCAGGTGCAGTCCAGACTTAGTCCAGGTGTAGTCTAGGTTCAGACCAGGTGTAGTCCAGACTTAGTCCAGGTGTAGTCTAGGTGTAGTCTAGAGTTAGTCAGGGTGTAGTCTAGGTTCAGACCAGGTGTAGTCTAGGTTCAGACCAGGTGTAGTCCAGATTTAGTTCAGATGTAGTCCAGATTTAGTTCAGCTGTTGTCCAGGTGTAGTCCAGACTTAGTCCAGGTGTAGTCTAGGTTCAGACCAGGTGTAGTCCAGACTTAGTCCAGGTGTAGTCCAGATTTAGTTCAGATGTAGTCCAGATTTGGTTCAGCTGTTGTCCAGGTGTAGTCCAGACTTAGTCCAGGTGTAGTCCAGACTTAGTCCAGGTGTAGTCTAGGTTCAGACCAGGTGTAGTCCAGACTTAGTCCAGGTGTAGTCTAGGTTCAGACCAGGTGTAGTCTAGAGTTAGTCAAGGTGTAGTCTAGGTTCAGACCAGGTGTAGTCCAGACTTAGTCCAGGTGTAGTCCAGACTTAGTCCAGGTGTAGTCTAGGTTCAGACCAGGTGCAGTCCAGAGTTAGTCAGGGTGTAGTCCAGATTTAGTCCAACTGTAGTTCAGGTGTAGTCAAGAGTTAGTCAAGAGTTAGTCCAGGTGTAGTCCAGGTGTAGTCCAGGTGTAGTCCATTATATTCTAATTTTGTTCCCCTGTCAGCCAATCAGGTTGAAGAAGAGCTCATTATCTGTGTGTAACAGAACAACATGCTATGACATCACTTCCTGTGGTGTACCACAGTTTGTCTGTTTTTTCTTTAAATGCTGATGACGTTCAGTGGACGTAAAGACAGGGTGTCTCCCTCTGCTGGTGGAGTCTGGTACTGCAGCTCTGTGTTCAATAAAAAACTGTATGTAAAAACAGTTTATTAAAATTAGTTTAATTAAGTCCAGTTACAATGAGGTTTGAAGGCGACCTGAGAGAACCAGCAGAGACCTGATCCAGCAGAGACCTGATCCTGCAGAGACCTGATCCTGCAGAGACCTGATCCAGCAGAGACCTGATCCAGCAGAGACCTGATCCTGCAGTGCTGCTCTGAAGCTCCTACAAAATAAAAGTCTTGTTTTATTTTGAAAACATTTAAAGGACAGGAAATGTGAGAGATCGTCTCTGGAGCCTCAAACACACCTGGAAAGGTTAACGAAGGTCGCTGTAAACGTTCTTCTGACAGACTCCTCCCCCTGTCCCCCTGTCCCCCTGTCTCACTGTCCCCCTGTCTCACTGTCTCCAACAACACTGCAGCCTACATTTCCCATGATGCCCCTGGCTCCTCCAGAGCCACAGAGGACATCAGCCTGAGGACCAGCTCCACCTGTTTGATCAGAGCTCAGTTTGTTGGGTGTCAGTGGGTGGGCTGTAACCACGGTAACGTCAGCCGACTGTAACCACGGTGTCTGCATGTTGCTCTGTTACTGATGTTTCCTTGTTGTCATGTGACTGTTTGTGAAGCAGCCAATAAAAATCCCTGTGAACACTCTGAGAAACTTGATTGGCTCTGAGTTTAAACTGCGTCCACAGAAACACGCGGTCATGTGACGCCTGTGTCGGATGAAGCACGAGACCGTGACGGAGCTGACGCCGCGCTGGGACCAGACCAGCTGTTAAAGGGTTAAACTGAGACAGCTGGAGGGAGGCGGGGTCACACAGACACCTTATCATGTGTCACCGTGGCAACGAACAGGAAGCAACACAAACTGACACACCCACAGTGTTACCGTGGTGATCATAACAGTTTGATCCTTGGTCCTGACGCGTGATGACGTCATCAGGGGGAGGAGTTCAGTGCAGATCACAGATCAGAGACGATCTAGCGAGGCTGACTTCCTGTCTCAGGACGTCAGCTGAACACGTTGTTGATCCTGAGGACGGGCTGTGATTGGTCAGAGTCGCTCTGCTGTGAGCACAGAGTAAAGTCTGTCAACATGAGGACGCAGAGTCTCATAAATAATAAACAACAACAAACAGGACCAATCACACACGTGATGAATGTGTCACACTGAGGAGACAAACACCTGAGGGACACTGTGGGAGGGGTCAGAGGTCATGTTGACAGGCAGCAGATTCATGTGTTCATCGCTCTGAGCTGAGCTGAGCTGATGATGATGATGATGATGATGAAGGTGAAACACCAACATGTTGACAGAGTTTCACAACTCCACTGAACACACACAAACACACACACACACACTCATCCTCACCTCCTCATTAATATTCACACTGTGACGTAATGCGGTGGCCGCAGAGAGTAATCTGATTACTTTATCCAGAGTACAAACTGAGTCTCAGTTCATGTCTCCTCACTCTGACACACTCTCACATGAACTGCTCGGGTCCAGCAGCGTGCACGCGCACCCCACAGATTTCGTTATGAGCTCTGATTGGCCGAGAGGATTCCACCCAGGAGGGAGTGTCTGGTGCGCATGCGCAGAAGGGCAGGGAGGGGGCGCGTGTTTGTAAAGTTTGGAGGAAGTTGGGACTCAGAGACAGAAAGGGTCAATAAAGTTTATTGAGTGTTCTTTATTGTCTGCTGCACAGCTCCTCAACACGCTGAGGGACAGACCGAGGGACAGACCGGGGGACGGGGGGACAGACTGAGGGACAGACTGAGGGACAGACACAGACATTGACAGGAGAGGAGAGAGGAGCTCCGACATCCAGACGGAGACACCGGGAGGTCGCACTGCTCCAAGCCGGGCCAAGGAGCGCGACCGGCGGCATGAAGGTGGAGTTCGCCCCGCTGAACATCCCGCTGCGGAGGAGACTGCAGACCGCCGCGACTCTGCAGTGGGTCTTCTCCTTCCTGGCTCTAGGTACCTGTCCTCTGTCCCCTGTCCCCTGTCCTCTGTCTCCTGTCTGTCCCCTGTCTGTTCCTCTGTCAGACCGCCGCCACTCTGCAGTGGGTCTTCTCCTTCCTGGCTCTAGGTACCTGTCCCCTGTCCCCTGTCCCCTGTCCTCTGTCCCCTGTCCTCTGTCCCCCGTCTGTCCCCTGTCTGTCCCCGTCTGTCCCCTGTCTGTCCCCTGTCCCCGTCTGTCCCCTGTCCCCTGTCCCCCGTCTGTCCCCTGTCTGTCCCCCGTCTGTCCCCTGTCTGTCCCCTGTCTGTTCCTGTGTCAGACCGCCGCGACTCTGCAGTGGGTCTTCTCCTTCCTGGCTCTAGGTACCTGTCCCCTGTCTGTCCCCTGTCCTCTGTCCCCTGTCCTCTGTCCCCTGTCCCCCGTCTGTCCCCTGTCCTCTGTCTGTCCCCTGTCCCCTGTCTGTCCCTCAGCTCAGTGCTGTCTCTCTGTCCCTCAGCTCAGTGCTGTCTCTCTGTCCCTCTGTCCCTCAGCTCAGTGCTGTCTCTCTGTCTCTCTGTCCCTCAGCTCAGTGCTGTCTCTCTGTCCCTCTGTCTGTCCCTCAGCTCAGTGCTGTCTCTCTGTCCCTCAGCTCAGTGCTGTCTCTCTGTCCCTCTGTCCCTCAGCTCAGTGCTGTCTCTCTGTCCCTCTGTCCCTCAGCTCAGTGCTGTCTCTCTGTCCCTCTGTCTGTCCCTCAGCTCAGTGCTGTCTGTCTGTCCCTCTGTCCCTCAGCTCAGTGCTGTCTGTCTGTCCCTCAGCTCAGTGCTGTCTCTCTGTCTCTCTGTCCCTCAGCTCAGTGCTGTCTGTCTGTCCCTCTGTCCCTCAGCTCAGTGCTGTCTGTCTGTCCCTCAGCTCAGTGCTGTCTCTCTGTCCCTCTGTCCCTCAGCTCAGTGCTGTCTGTCTGTCCCTCTGTCCCTCAGCTCAGTGCTGTCTCTCTGTCCCTCTGTCCCTCTGTCCCTCAGCTCAGTGCTGTCTGTCTGTCCCTCTGTCCCTCAGCTCAGTGCTGTCTCTCTGTCCCTCTGTCCCTCAGCTCAGTGCTGTCCCTCTGTCCCTCTGTCCCTCAGCTCAGTGCTGTCTCTCTGTCCCTCTGTCCCTCAGCTCAGTGCTGTCTGTCTGTCTCTCTGTCCCTCTGTCCCTCAGCTCAGTGCTGTCTCTCTGTCCCTCTGTCCCTCAGCTCAGTGCTGTCTCTCTGTCCCTCTGTCCCTCAGCTCAGTGCTGTCTGTCTGTCCCTCTGTCTGTCCCTCAGCTCAGTGCTGTCTCTCTGTCCCTCAGCTCAGTGCTGTCTCTCTGTCCCTCTGTCCCTCAGCTCAGTGCTGTCTCTCTGTCCCTCTGTCCCTCTGTCCCTCAGCTCAGTGCTGTCTCTCTGTCCCTCTGTCTGTCCCTCAGCTCAGTGCTGTCTCTCTGTCCCTCAGCTCAGTGCTGTCTCTCTGTCCCTCTGTCTGTCCCTCAGCTCAGTGCTGTCCCTCTGTCCCTCTGTCTGTCTGTCCCTCAGCTCAGTGCTGTCTGTCTGTCCCTCTGTCCCTCTGTCCCTCAGCTCAGTGCTGTCTCTCTGTCCCTCTGTCCCTCAGCTCAGTGCTGTCTCGCTGCCTTCGTCCTCCTGGCTCTCTCTGATTGGTGGATGCTGGCTGTCCTCTATGCTGGTTGGCTGTGGTTGGACTGGGACACTCCGTCCTCTGGAGGTCGAAGGTCACACTGGGTCAGGAGCTGGAGCGTCTGGGACTACTTCAGGGACTACTTCCCTCTGTCGGTGAGCTGAGCGCCCTCCATCTGATCAATCAGGATCATTGATCTGATCAATCAGGATCATTATAGATCAATCAGGATCATTATAGATCAATCAGGATCATTATAGATCTGATCAATCAGGATCATTATAGATCAATCAGGATCATTATAGATCTGATCAATCAGGATCATTACTGATCAATCAGGATCATTGATCTGATCAATCAGGATCATTATAGATCTGATCAATCAGGATCATTACTGATCAATCAGGATCATCATTGATCTGATCAATCAGGATCATTATTGATCAATCAGGATCATCTGATCAATCAGGATCATTATAGATCTGATCAATCAGGATCATTATAGATCTGATCAATCAGGATCATTACTGATCAATCAGGATCATTATAGATCTGATCAATCAGGATCATTATAGATCTGATCAATCAGGATCATTACTGATCAATCAGGATCATCATTGATCTGATCAATCAGGATCATTACTGATCAATCAGGATCATTGATCTGATCAATCAGGATCATTACTGATCAATCAGGATCATCATTGATCTGATCAATCAGGATCATTATTGATCAATCAGGATCATTACTGATCAATCAGGATCATCATTGATCTGATCAATCAGGATCATTATTGATCAATCAGGATCATTATAGATCAATCAGGATCATTATTGATCTGATCAATCAGGATCATTATAGATCAATCAGGATCATTACTGATCTGATCAATCAGGATCATTACTGATCAATCAGGATCATTATAGATCTGATCAATCAGGATCATTATAGATCAATCAGGATCATTACTGATCTGATCAATCAGGATCATTATAGATCTGATCAATCAGGATCATTATAGATCTGATCAATCAGGATCATTATTGATCAATCAGGATCATTACTGATCAATCAGGATCATCATTGATCTGATCAATCAGGATCATTATTGATCAATCAGGATCATCTGATCAATCAGGATCATTATAGATCTGATCAATCAGGATCATTACTGATCAATCAGGATCATTATAGATCTGATCAATCAGGATCATTATAGATCTGATCAATCAGGATCATCTGATCAATCAGGATCATTATAGATCTGATCAATTAGGATCATTATAGATCAATCAGGATCATTATTGATCTGATCAATCAGGATCATTATAGATCTGATCAATCAGGATCATTATAGATCTGATCAATCAGGATCATTATAGATCAATCAGGATCATTACTGATCTGATCAATCAGGATCATTATAGATCTGATCAATCAGGATCATTATAGATCAATCAGGATCATTATAGATCAATCAGGATCATTGATCTGATCAATCAGGATCATTATAGATCAATCAGGATCATGATAGATCTGATCAATCAGGATCATTACTGATCAATCAGGATCATTATAGATCTGATCAATCAGGATCATTATAGATCTGATCAATCAGGATCATTATTGATCAATCAGGATCATTGATCTGATCAATCAGGATCATTATAGATCTGATCAATCAGGATCATTACTGATCAATCAGGATCATTATAGATCTGATCAATCAGGATCATTATAGATCAATCAGGATCATTATTGATCTGATCAATCAGAATCATTATAGATCTGATCAATCAGGATCATTATAGATCTGATCAATCAGAATCATTATAGATCTGATCAATCAGGATCATTATAGATCTGATCAATCAGGATCATTATAGATCAATCAGGATCATTATAGATCTGATCAATCAGGATCATTACTGATCAATCAGGATCATTATAGATCTGATCAATCAGGATCATTATAGATCTGATCAATCAGGATCATTATAGATCTGATCAATCAGGATCATTATAGATCAATCAGGATCATTATAGATCTGATCAATCAGGATCATTATTGATCAATCAGGATCATTGATCTGATCAATCAGGATCATTATAGATCTGATCAATCAGGATCATTACTGATCAATCAGGATCATTATAGATCTGATCAATCAGGATCATTATAGATCAATCAGGATCATTATTGATCTGATCAATCAGAATCATTATAGATCTGATCAATCAGGATCATTATAGATCAATCAGGATCATTATAGATCTGATCAATCAGGATCATTATTGATCAATCAGGATCATTATAGATCTGATCAATCAGGATCATTATAGATCTGATCAATCAGGATCATTGATCTGATCAATCAGGATCATTATAGATCTGATCAATCAGGATCATTATAGATCAATCAGGATCATTATTGATCAATCAGGATCATTATAGATCTGATCAATCAGGATCATTATAGATCAATCAGGATCATTATAGATCTGATCAATCAGGATCATTATAGATCTGATCAATCAGGATCATTGATCTGATCAATCAGGATCATTATAGATCTGATCAATCAGGATCATTGATCTGATCAATCAGGATCATTATAGATCAATCAGGATCATTATAGATCTGATCAATCAGGATCATTATTGATCAATCAGGATCATTGATCTGATCACTGTGATTATTGATTATTGATTTGTGTCTGCAGCTGGTGAAAACTGTCGATCTGGATCCAAAGAAAAACTACATCTTTGGTTTTCATCCACACGGTGAGACACACACACACCTGTCTGTCTGTACCTGTCTGTCTGTACCTGTCTGTACCTGTCTGTCTGTGTCTGTCTGTACCTGTTTGTACCTGTCTGTCTGTACCTGTCTGTACCTGTCTGTCTGTACCTGTCTGTACCTGTCTGTACCTGTCTGTCTGTACCTGTCTGTCTGTACCTGTCTGTCAGTACCTGTCTGTACCTGTCTGTCTGTACCTGTCTGTACCTGTCTGTCTGTACCTGTCTGTACCTGTCTGTCTGTACCTGTCTGTACCTGTCTGTCTGTACCGGTCTGTACCTGTCTGTCTGTACCGGTCTGTACCTGTCTGTACCTGTCTGTCTGTACCTGTCTGTACCTGTCTGTCTCTCTCCCTGTCTGTCTCTCAGGCATGCTGGTGGCCATGATGACCTGTCTCTCTCTCTCTACCTGTCTGTCTCTCAGGCGTGCTGGTGGCAGTGATGACCTGTCTGTCTCTCTCCCTGTCTGTCTCTCAGGTGTGCTGATGGCAGTGATGACCTGTCTGTCTCTCTCCCTGTCTGTCTCTCAGGCGTGCTGATGGCAGTGATGACCTGTCTGTCTCTCTCCCTGTCTGTCTCTCAGGCGTGCTGGTGGCCGTGATGACCTGTCTGTCTCTCTCCCTGTCTGTCTCTCAGGCGTGCTGGTGGCAGTGATGACCTGTCTGTCTCTCTCCCTGTCTGTCTCTCAGGCGTGCTGGTGGCCATGATGACCTGTCTGTCTCTCTCCCTGTCTGTCTCTCAGGCGTGCTGGTGGCCATGATGACCTGTCTGTCTGTCTCTCTCCCTGTCTGTCTCTCAGGCGTGCTGGTGGCAGTGATGACCTGTCTGTCTCTCTCCCTGTCTGTCTCTCAGGCGTGCTGTTGGCCATGATGACCTGTCTGTCTCTCTACCTGTCTGTCTCTCAGGCGTGCTGGTAGCCATGATGACCTGTCTGTGTCTACCTGTCTGTCTCTCTACCTGACTGTCTCTCAGGTGTGCTGGTGGCCATGATGACCTGTCTGTCTCTCTCCCTGTCTGTCTCTCAGGCGTGCTGGTGGCCATGATGACCTGTCTGTCTGTCTCTCTCCCTGTCTGTCTCTCAGGCGTGCTGGTGGCAGTGATGACCTGTCTGTCTCTCTCCCTGTCTGTCTCTCAGGCGTGCTGGTGGCCATGATGACCTGTCTGTCTGTCTCTCTCCCTGTCTGTCTCTCAGGCGTGCTGGTTGCCATGATGACCTGTCTGTCTCTCTCCCTGTCTGTCTCTCAGGCGTGCTGGTGGCCATGATGACCTGTCTGTCTCTCTCCCTGTCTGTCTCTCAGGCGTGCTGGTGGCAGTGATGACCTGTCTGTCTGTCTCTGTACCTGTCTGTCTCTCAGGCGTGCTGGTGGCAGTGATGACCTGTCTGTCTCTCTCCCTGTCTGTCTCTCAGGCGTGCTGGTAGCCATGATGACCTGTCTGTCTCTCTCCCTGTCTGTCTCTCAGGCGTGCTGGTGGCCATGATGACCTGTCTGTCTCTCTCCCTGTCTGTCTCTCAGGCGTGCTGGTGGCCATGATGACCTGTCTGTCTCTCTCCCTGTCTGTCTCTCAGGCGTGCTGGTTGCCATGATGACCTGTCTGTCTCTCTCCCTGTTTGTCTCTCAGGCGTGCTGGTGGCAGTGATGACCTGTCTGTCTCTCTACCTGTCTGTCTCTCAGGCGTGCTGGTGGCCATGATGACCTGTCTGTCTCTCTCCCTGTCTGTCTCTCAGGCGTGCTGGTTGCCATGATGACCTGTCTGTCTCTCTCCCTGTCTGTCTCTCAGGCGTGCTGGTGGCCATGATGACCTGTCTGTCTCTCTCCCTGTCTGTCTCTCAGGCGTGCTGGTGGCAGTGATGACCTGTCTGTCTGTCTCTCTACCTGTCTGTCTCTCAGGCGTGCTGGTGGCAGTGATGACCTGTCTGTCTCTCTCCCTGTCTGTCTCTCAGGCGTGCTGGTGGCGGGGGCGTTCGGTAACTTCTGTACGGAGGCCACAGGTTTCTCTCGTCTGTTTCCTGGACTGACGTCTCACCTGCTGATGCTGCCCTTCTGGTTCAGAGTCCCCTTCTTCAGAGACTACATCATGTGTGGAGGTACACACCTGTCTGTCTACCTGTCTACCTGTCTACCTGTACCTGTCTGATGGTGGTTGACGTGCTGTAACAGTCAGACAGGTAAAGCGGCCCTGTCTCACCAGACCAACATGTGGAGAGCTGAAGAGCAGCATGTCCAGGTCTGATGACTGTCTCTGAGTGTCCCCAGCAGCTGTCTGTCCACCAGCTGTCTGTCCACCAGCTGTCTGTCCACACTGTGTGACAGGTCGGAGCAGGAGGAGGCCGACAGCTGCTCTCTGATTGGCTGACCCAGCGTGGTCACATGGGACCAGTTTCATCATCGACCCTCAGAGATAACAGAGTTCAGCCTGTCTGTCTGTCTGTCTGTCTGTCTGTCCATCAGGCCTGGTGTCCTCCTGTAAGTCCAGCCTGTCTCACCTCGTCAGTCGTCCTGCAGGAGGAAACGTCGCTGTCATCGCAGTGGGCGGAGCCCCGGAGGCTCTGGACGCTCGACCAGGAGCTCTAACTCTCCAGGTGATTCTTTACTGTACTGTTTCTGTTAGTGGGAGGAGTCAGTCAGCTGGTCACACTTCTATTAGGAAATAGCTCCACGGTGCTACAGATGTTTCAGTGTCCACTGGGGACAGAGACAGAGGACAGACAGACAGACAGACAGACATGTTGCATCAGTCAGTGAAACCAGTTTGAACTCTGCTCAGAGTCACAGTGTGGAAACTTCCTGCCGTCTGTCAGCACAGAAACCTCTATACATGAGTCATTGCTGGCTGTTGGTGACTTTCCAATGCCCTAACCTTTGTGTTTTTATAATGATATCAGGTAAATGACATGTTTAACCTTCAGGAACTTTTATTGATAGAGCTTAAGCATTTAAATAATTATAATTATGGGTGGATTGTTCAGACATGGACTGTGAGAGAGTCCCGCCCTGTTAGGGACACATTCGTATGTACTGCATTATGTCAATATTTAACAATACTATAGCACCTTATGTGTCCCTCGTTCCATGATATATGTTTGTTTTCGTCTTTGAATAATGATGAAATGAGAATTGTTAAGTAGAACGTGTGTTCAGTGTTTAGGACCATTTTGTACCTAATTTACCGAAAAGATAAATAATAGCAAATTTGCTCAAAAACACATGTATGCTGTTAATCCCTTTGAGATCTGCAAATTAACATACAAACATGCAAAATATTTAACAAAGTAGGTTTGTTTTTTTGGAGTGACTAACAGGGTGGAAAGGACACTAACAGGGTGGAAAGGATACTAACAGAGTGGAAAGGACACTAACAGAGTGGAAAGGACACTAACAGAGTGGAAAGGATACTAACAGGGTGGAAAGGACACTAACAGAGTGGAAAGGACACTAACAGAGTGGAAAGGACACTAACAGAGTGGAAAGGACACTAACAGAGTGGAAAGGACACTAACAGAGTGGAAAGGATACTAACAGGGTGGAAAGGACACTAACAGAGTGGAAAGGATACTAACAGAGTGGAAAGGATACTAACAGAGTGGAAAGGATACTAACAGGGTGGAAAGGATACTAACAGGGTGGAAAGGACACTAACAGAGTGGAAAGGACACTAACAGAGTGGAAAGGACACTAACAGGGTGGAAAGGACACTAACAGAGTGGAAAGGACACTAACAGAGTGGAAAGGACACTAACAGGATACTAACAGGGTGGAAAGGATACTAACAGGGTGGAAAGGATACTAACAGGATACTAACAGGGTGGAAAGGATACTAACAGGGTGGAAAGGATACTAACAGGGTGGAAAGGACACTAACAGAGTGGAAAGGATACTAACAGGGTGGAATTATCAACAATGACACAGTGACTTTCAACAATGTTTTGGAGCAGCGGCTCTACTCCGAGCTCCCTCCGGATGTCTGAGCTCCTCCCCCTATCTCTAAGGCTGAGCCCAGACACCCCACGGAGGAAACTCATTTCGGCCGCTTGTATCCGTGATCTCATTCTTTCGGTCACTACCCAGAGCTCGTGGCCATAGCTGAGGGTTGGGACGTAGATGGACCAGTAAATCGAGAGCTTCGCCTTCCGGCTCAGCTCCTTCTTCACCACGACAGCCCGGCGCAGCGCCCGCATCACTGCAGAAGCCGCCCCAAACCGAACCCGAACCTATTAGACCTATATAAAACTGTTCATAAACAGCAGGAACTTTTAACTACTAACTACTAAACTAAAACTGCTGCTACTACTTCTAGTCTAGGTTCTCTGACATGGGGTACCCTTCCTACTGTGCCAGATGTTCTTGAACATATCTCCAGGCGGCCCTGTTCAGCTGCACTGATCTTTTGTTAAGTGCCCGAGGCTCTTCAGTCAGGCACAGGAGCTGATTGTCAGCATACCAGTTGACATCTTTCCGCGGGCCAGGCCAGAAGAATTTGTTTGTGCCATTTCGGTGCATGCAGTTCACCTGGATGCTGTTTTCTTCGACAGCTATTATGATGCCAGGGTAGGGGTCATCATCATACAACACCACACACAACACCTCCCACCGTGGCTGCTGGTAATGATGTCGGGACGCCACAGGGGTTCAGTGGTTGGGACATCTGTTGCCAGATCCTGCAGCGTTTCTTCTTTGAGGTCAAAGCATGGGCAATCCATAACCCCTTTGTCCTTTTGACATAGACAGGTTATGTCCCTGTATTATATTGTTGCTGTCAAACTTTTGATTTCTTTAGTGAGTAGCCGTGTAATAAGCGGGATAATGTAGAGCGAGCCGGTCACTATAGAGAAATAAACCCCTTCAGGGTGATGTCCTACATCACCCTGAAGGGGTTTATTTCTCTATAGTGACCGGCTCGCTCTACATTATCCCTTACTTGATGGTCATTTGAGGATTCCTCTATGACAATAAGAGAGATTAGAGAGAATAATAAACATAATTGTTTCCACTTACCTCCAGCATTTCCTCCACACTCCTTTCCGTCACAAAGAACAGCTGAACTGAGGACTCTTGCATGCTGAGTTTCTGGAACAGCACTTCTGCATTTGGGATGTCTTCTCCTAAGTGCACAAGTCCGTCAGCCGATCTTTTCAAGGTCCCACCAGTCCCACCTGGAGCCCCTTTGCCATGACTGGCTTCAAAAAAGTTCCAGGATTGTCAAATCCCCTTTTGAATGGCTCGGTGCTTAGGAGGAAGAAGTTCCCCTTTTGTTTGTACTGTGTTGCCGGCCCATCGCTGAAAAAGTGCAGCCGTTGCACTTGGGGGAACTTCTCCTTCACCATCTTCAACACGGGGTCCAGGTGGGCCCAGATGGCCAATGGGTCATGTCTCCGAGAAGGGGATATAGAGCAAAAGCTCAGAGGGGGTTGTGATGATGGCTTGCTGATGGGATCCTCCGAAATGGACAGATTGTACCTCATTTGCGTACTTGCACTCATAATTTGTGGCATTGGTTGTCAGTCGGTTTCTCTCTCAGCTCCCTGTATGCCCTGTATTGACACCGGATGTTAAAAATATGGTGACGAAATTTTGCCACCCGATTTTGGAATTGTTCCACTGCTTCGTCCTCTGCCATCATGACGTCTTTCTTCACTGTCACAGTCGACTTTTTTCCATCCTTATAGGTGGTTTGCAGGTGACGTCACGCGTAACGTCACGACTGCAGTTGGGGGGCAGGAAGTGTTTTGCCGGCAGGATAACAACAGGAAAATGCCCAAGTTTTGCGCTGTCTACGGCTGTACAAACCGGTCAAAATCAAAAGAGTTACTTTCGAGTTCCGAAAGTTGTAACCCGCAAAGGGGAGAAATTTAAAAAACTGACCGAAAAACGGCGGCAGACCTGGATAAAAAACCTCCGTCTTAGGTCAGGGGGAGCAGAGTCGGTCAGCGCCCGTGTCTGCAGTGACCACTTCGTGAAAGGTAAGGCTACAGTATTTAAGGTACTTACATAGCTGGCTAAAACTGTCAAAATTACAGAGCAGGGTATTATAATATTATTAGAAACACAGCTAACGTTACATCTGTGATTACCCTGTGGTGTGTTACATTAGTGATGAAACAGCAATGTAAAGAGTGAATCACATTTACTCACCCGGGCAAAAACAAGACGGCAGTCGTTCAGTGCTGCTTTGGATCCGAGGTCGCTGACCCAACCACACACGAAGTAGTTATACGCCTCCAGACTCTTGTACGCCTTCATTTGGCTAGCAGTGTAGTAGGAGGTCTGGAGGACGAGGTAATTTGTAATGTCGACGGCCTCCACACCGGGCAAGTCCGACAACAAGTACGAAAAATCACTTTTCTTCAGTGTGTACGGATCATATCCGATATATTTTTCTAATTTTTGATGATACCTGCTACGTGCAGGCTCAACCAACGCTTTCGAGTATTCGGTTTCCTTCATTTCCAATCACCGTTCTCCACTTCCTGCCCCCCATCTGAACTTCGCGCGTCATCAGAATCACGTGACTGCAAACCACCTATTCACCTCAGTAGACCACTGGGTGACAGCAATAGAATCAACTGTTGTGGGCCTTACCAATGGAACAGCATAGGCACAGTCCTTCAAATCAGGATCACAGACAATGGTATCTGCCATCTTCTCAATGTCTTTGGTGGACACAAGCCCGCAACTGAAAAGGCTGCTGGATATGAACTGCAGGTTCTCATGTGTCTTGCACTGACAGGTTTCCCTGTCAGCTTCAGTGGGTGCTAAAACCCAGAATGGCCCTTGGCTGCAGAGAAAGGAGTATGACACCTGGTGTGTACTTTCAGAGAGACAGTTGCAGTATATGTTTTTAATGGTGTCTGTTAGCAACCTTTTTTTTCTTAAGAGTGATGGTTTGCTTTTTGCCAGTTGTCATTCGGCTAATGTCATCTCGCAAGTAGTACGCTACTACTGCCTGTCTCTTGGTTTCACTCCTCCGTGTTGTCCTCTGGTAGCTGCAGAGGTTTCCTCGCAGACGTGCCCTTTTCTTTGAGAAGCCCAGGGTTTTCTGAGCTAAACTCTGAAGCCTGTATTTCTTAATTATGTTTCCCGTGGTGGATCTGGCAAGCACCTGCTTTTCTTTTTGTTTTCTTGTCTTTGTGTACTTCCTTCTCAATTCTTCAATCACAGAAGCATGTAGCAGCAGTTGTCTGCGTGAGCTGGGAAGGATAGGAGGGTTCAACAGCTGCTTAAGTTGTGTCTGAGGTGACTGGGTTTGGGTTTTCTTGCTTCTTTGCCACTTCTTTTTGTATTTCTCTTCTTTACTTTTTTCTTTTGCCAATGCAGCTTTGAGTAGTTCCATCTCTCTTTTAAGGTTCTTCTTCTCTTTAATTTGACAGCGTTGACTTTGTTGCCTTTGCCTAAAACACAATAAAGACATACATTTTATCTATGTTTTACAATATACCACTAGCTTTCATTCAAAATCCAGTCATCATCCAGTCATCCCTACCCCAACCCATAACCTTGATTCTAATCTTAATCTTAGCATAACCATAACACATGAAGAGTTAACCAGTTTCCTAAAGAAAAGTCAAAATACTGTCGTAAGAAAATAATTAGCACTGTTACAAAGTAGTTACGTAATAATTCCCATCTTACCCTTCTAACCTTGAGGGCCTGCCATTGGTTGGGATGTTGTAGGTGGAGATGTAGCTGCCTTTAGCCTTTCCCTGATTTTTGCCTCCCTCTTCCTCTGTCTCCATTTCCTCCTCTGTGCACGCTGCTCACGCTTACTGGGGTCCCCAATTCTTTTTTTTCCCCCGTCTCCCTGTCTTTCTGCCATTTCTCCCTCTCTTTCCTGAGATACTCTTCTCTTCTTTTCGGATCAGCATCTCGCCTCTCTCTGTAGCGACGCTGCATCTCTGCTGCACTTTGTGCTGGAGCCATTTCCTAACAAATATATACAATTTAACTTTATATTATCGTGTAAATTGTATAGACAACACTTTATAATAATGATCAATTACTGTTTAAATGTATACTGATTACACACAAGAGGGTGTGATCAATATAGTTGATCATGGCTGTGTTGCAGCATGACAAGTCAAATAAATGTTGAATAATTTATACTTCTAAAGTGTAAAACCTTTTTATACATACCGGTAAATTACATGGACAGTTTAAATAACATCTGAATATGTATATGTCAGCATTTATATGCATTTCTTTACATTTTCTAATAGATTTTTAAACCAAATTAGCCATAGCTCTGTGAGGCAGCCATCTTTAGCTAGCTATCTCTACACCCAAACAGTACTGTAATAAATATATCAAACATGTTTGCAATTATTTCAAAATGTTGCTTACTTTCTTCACAGTTCAGTAAAACAGGGTGGAAAGTTAAGAATAGGGCATACAGGTTAACATCATACAACTTGAAAAAAAAAGGCAGACAAGAAGTTGGTGCTTATCTTTCTTTGTTCTTTCAAATTCCCGCCTAAAGAGTGATTGCACTTCCTGAATGTGGCATCGTGGGGGCTGTAGGCTTTTTGTTTATAAGGCGAAAAACACTGAACTAACAGGGTGGAACACAATTTTGAGGACACTCAGTAAATTATAAAAATGATAAATAATAACAATTGTTGCCATTGATATATATTTATAGTTTAACTTGATTTATACAATAATAAAGTCACATTTCTATTTATTTATAATTTTATCGCAAATATGTCTCATTGAAACTGAAAATTTGCTTTGGGGACATTGTAAAAAGGAGTGTATGTTTAAAAAAAAAAGGTAATTAAAAGTAAATTAAAAATATTTTGCATGCATTATTTTGTGTTAATCCTATAAAGAAGACCTCAATCTATAATTAAAGCTTTTCATCATAGACATTTAATTTATTTTCAATAAGATATTAACATTTATATTCTGGGGACAGAAAAGTCACCAATATCCAGGAATGACCCACATACAACTGACTGACAGGGCTAACATTAGCATGCTAACACATGTTATAGATACAAAGTGCGGCTAACTGACAGGGCTAACATTAGCATGCTAACACATGTCATAGATACAAAGTGCGGCTAACTGACAGGGCTAACGTTAGCATGCTAACACGTTATAGACACAAAGTGTGGCTAACTGACAGGGCTAATGTTAGCATGCTAACACGTTATAGACAAAGTGTGGCTAACTGACAGTGCTAATGTTAGCATGCTAACACATGTCATAGATACAAAGTGTGGCTAACTGACAGGGCTAATGTTAGCATGCTAACACATGTTATAGACACAAAGTGCAGCTAACTGACAGGGCTAACATTAGCATGCTAACACATGTCATAGATACAAAGTGTGGCTAACTGACAGGGCTAATGTTAGCATGCTAACACATGTCATAGATACAAAGTGTGGCTAACTGACAGGGCTAACGTTAGCATGCTAACACATGTTATAGACACAAAGTGCGGCTAACTGACAGGGCTAACGTTAGCATGCTAACACATGTCATAGACACAAAGTGCGGCTAACTGACAGGGCTAACGTTAGCATGCTAACACATGTCATAGACACAAAGTGCGGCTAACTGACAGGGCTAACGTTAGCATGCAAACACATGTTATAGACAAAAAGTGCAGCTAACTGACAGGGCTAACGTTAGCATGCAAACACATGTTATAGACACAAAGTGCAGCTAACTGACAGGGCTAACTTTAGCAAACGGTGCCGGTTGTTCTCCTTCCTCGAAGCTGGCTGCAGCAGGCTTGCTGGCGGTAACGGTTGCTGCTGGCGTTGGGCGAGTAGCTGTGGTAACGTTAGCCTGTGTTTTTAAACTGTCAAAAATCGTGCACTCCTCTGCCTTGAGGAGTATTTGGTGTTTAACCAAGTGTTTCCTCAAGTTGGTCGTGTTTCCTTTGCTGGCTTTGCACTTCGCATCGCAAATGTTGCACCGCGCGTTGTCGGCATCCAGCTTGGTAAAATAAAGCCAGACTTTGGAGCGCTTGCGATCCGCCATGGTTCGCCTCTGAAGATCAAGCAACCACTGACGTAACCGTGTCACCGCGTAGTCCGCTCTCGCAGACGCATAACGTCAAGGTGCGTTCAGGGTAAAAAAAAAAAAAAGGTGCGTGCAGGTACCGAAATGTGGTACCGACGGACTTCCCGTGAATCGATACTCGGTACTTCAGCGGGAATTCGGTCGGTACCAAAAAAGTACCGAAATTCGGTACCCCTTCGGTACCCATTGCCACTGATCTGTGGCGGCGCGGCAGTGACTGTGTGTGAAACAACAAACAAACAAACAAAACAAGGAGTGGACGTCAGGCTGCAGAGTCCCTGAGGAGGACTGTAACTGCTTCAGCCTGCCTTTAATATCAGAGTGTCACATGATGTAACTGATCTCTGACATCATTCACATCATGTGACCTAAACGCACCAACGCCCACGTTTCACCCCGTCAGATAAATGAATCAGAAAACACATGAATATAAGAAGGACGTGTGGCGTTTACAGAGACGCCGCCACAGCGTCCTGAGAGGTCAACATGTAACAAACACGTAACAAACATCTATTAAACATGTATTAAGCATGTAGTAAACATGTGGTAAACACGTAGTAAACATGTAACAAACATGTGAGATGTAGTAAACATGTAATAAACATGTAACAAACATGTAGTAAACATGTGACATGTAGTAAACATGTAACATGTAGTAAACAAACATGTGTCGCCTTCAAATCAAAGGAATGATGTTCTTGTGAATATTTACTGAACGTGTTTGTTTCTGTGTTTCAGGTCCTGAACAGGAAGGGCTTCATCAAACTGGCTCTCAAACACGGGTGGGTGTGGCTTATTGACGGGGGGCGGCGGCTCTGATCAGTACACTAACTCTGTGTGTGTGTGTGTGTGTGTGTGTGTGTGCGCGCAGAGCTCAGCTGGTCCCGGTCTTTTCCTTCGGAGAAAACGAGTTGTTTGATCAGATGGAGAATCCCAGCGGCTCGTCTCTGAGGAGGCTGCAGGTCAGAGGTCACACCGACGTTCACACTGCGTCCACACAAACCATGACACACACACACACACACACACACACACACACTCGTCTGTCGTCCTGTGTTCACAGAACCGGCTGCAGAGCATCATGGGAGTGGCGATGCCTCTGTTTCACGCCAGAGGAGTTTTCCAGTACAGCTTTGGTCTGATGCCGTACAGGAAGCCCATCCACACCGTCGGTAAGACCGCAGCGTTAGCCTGACGTTAGGTTAATGTTAGCCTGATGTTAGGTTAATGTTAGCCTGATGTTAGCCTGACGTTAGGTTAATGTTAGCCTGATGTTAGGTTAATGTTAGCCTGATGTTAGCCTGAGGTTAGGTTAATGTTAGCCTGATGTTAGCCTGACGTTAGGTTAATGTTAGCCTGATGTTAGGTTAATGTTAGCCTGATGTTAGGTTAACGTTAGCCTGAGGTTAGGTTAACATTAGCCTGATGTTAGCCTGAGGTTAGGTTAATGTTAGCCTGATGTTAGGTTAATGTTAGCCTGATGTTAGGTTAATGTTAGCCTGAGGTTAGGTTAACGTTAGCCTGATGTTAGCCTGAGGTTAGGTTAATTTTAGCCTGATGTTAGGTTAATGTTAGCCTGATGTTAGGTTAATGTTAGCCTGATGTTAGCCTGATGTTAGGTTAATGTTAGCCTGATGTTAGCCTGATGTTAGGTTAATGTTAGCCTGATGTTAGGTTAATGTTAGCCTGATGTTAGCTTAATGTTAGCATGATGTTAGCTTAATGTTAGCATGATGTTAGGTTAATGTTAGCCTGATGTTAGCCTGACGTTAGGTTAATGTTAGCCTGATGTTAGGTTAATGTTAGCCTGATGTTAGGTTAATGTTAGCCTGATGTTAGGTTAATGTTAGCCTGACGTTAGGTTAATGTTAGCCTGATGTTAGGTTAATGTTAGCCTGATGTTAGGTTAATGTTAGGTTAATGTTAGCCTGACGTTAGGTTAATGTTAGCCTGACGTTAGGTTAATGTTAGCCTGATGTTAGGTTAATGTTAGCCTGACGTTAGGTTAATGTTAGCCTGATGTTAGGTTAATGTTAGCCTGACGTTAGGTTAATGTTAGCCTGACGTTAGGTTAATGTTAGCCTGATGTTAGCCTGACGTTAGCGTTAGCGTTCTAGCAGTGGGAGGAGCAGATGGATCTGACGTGCTGTCTGTTTTCAGTGGGGAAGCCGATCTCAGTGGTCCAGACTCCCAGTCCCAGCACAGAGGACATCGAGTGTCTCCATAAAGTTTACATGCAGAGTCTCACGGAGCTGTTTGAGCAGCACAAACACAACTACGGCCTCCAGGAGCACCAGCACCTGACCTTCATATGACCTTCACCTGACCTTCATATGACCCCCACACAAACACCTGACCTTCACATGACCTTCACTCTGCTACATATCCATGACAACGGGAGCTGGTTGATTTGAAAGTCAAACTTTATTTGTGTTGACAGTTGTGACGTTTACTGTTGGATTGTTTCACGGTGCGTTTAAGAGCGACGTACATTTGAGTTACTGTTACGTTCCTGTCGTAATCACATGATGATGATGTAACATGTGAGTGACAGCTTGGTCATGCAGAGGTCTAATGTGACATCACAGTGACATCACAGTGACAATAAAAGATCCAAATTAAATGGTGTCTGTTAGCGTTCAATTTTCAATTTCAGTTTTATTTATAAAGTCAACATCACAAATCAGTTTGCCTCAGAGTCTTTACAGCATACGACGTCCCTCTGTCCTCTGTCCCTCTGTCCCTCTGTCCTCTGTCCCTCTGTCCCTCTGTCCTCTGTCCTTTGTCCCTCTGTCTTCTGTCCCTCTGTCCTCTGTCCCTCTGTCTCTCTGTTCTCTGTCCTTTGTCCCTCTGTCTTCTGTCCCTCTGTCCCTCTGTCTTCTGTCCCTCTGTCCCTCTGTCCTCTGTCCCTCTGTCCCTCTGTCCTCTGTCCTCTGTCCCTCTGTCCTCTGTTCTCTGTCCTCTGTCCCTCTGTTCTCTGTCTCTCTGTTCTCTGTCCTCTGTTCTCTGTCCCTCTGTCCTCTGTCCCTTTGTCTTTCTGTCCTCTGTCCCTCTGTCTGTTCCAGTCTCTGTAGCAGAATGTGATGGTCACAATGGTGTCAAATGTGACATGTAAACAGATGTTTACTAACGACATGTAAACAGATGTTTACTAACGATTATTGATGTGTCATCAGAGCCTCTGATCACACATCTTTATTAACAACAGTCTGACTTCACATTAATAAAACTTTATTATCAACGTGTCAGACTAACACAGTGACTCCTCCTCTTCCTCCTCCTCCTCCTCCTCCTCCTCCTTCACAGCGCAGACACCTCCCTGTCGGAAACACGCGCGCTCGCACTCGGCTCGCTCCGGGCTGGTTCACGCGCACGTCCCGTGTCTTAACCACATGTCAGTGACGCGCGCTGTTTACAGCGAGAGGAGGAGGAGGAGGATGGAGGGAGGACTGACAGAGAGGAAGAAGAAGAGTTAGTTTCTGTCCAGAGAAGAAGAAGAGGAAGAGGAGGAGACCTCCCGCTGCTCTCATGGACTCACAGAACTCTCGGATCAGTAGAAGAAGAACTTGGAGGAGTTCCTCTTCAAACTTTTTCCTCCCTAAACTCTGCGCGCGCTCCCGCCGCCTGCGGCTTTAAGCGCATGCTCTCTCCGCAGCTGTTTTTGTTTTTTCTTCTTCGGTGAATAATGGACCGATTGTGTCACTCGGTCCGGTGGTGACGTCACCGGAGAGACAGGGAGGGAGGACCGGCGCGCGCTGCTGATCCAGATCACAACCAGGACTGTCGGGAGCGCGCCTCGGCTGAGCGCATGAACGTGAGTGTTTGTTTACAACTCTGACGTCAGAGGGTTTGATTCACTGTGTTCTTTGTGACGGTTGTTGTTTGTAAACAGTCAGTCTGTTGTGTTGTTATTAAAACTGGTTCAGTTTTTAGTTTGATCAAATCAGAGAGCCGGAAACTTGATGTTCCCTCACATTCATGTTCCCTCACATTCAGATTCATGTTCCCTCACAGTCAGATTCATGTTCCCTCACATTCATGTTCCCTCACATTCAGATTCATGTTCCCTCACATTCACATTCATGTTCCCTCACAGTCAGATTCATGTTCCCTCACATTCATGTTCCCTCACATTCAGATTTATATTCCCTCACATTCATGTTCCCTCACATTCACATTCATGTTCCCTCACATTCATGTTCCCTCACAGTCAGATTCATGTTCCCTCACATTCATGTTCCCTCACATTCAGATTTATATTCCCTCACATTCATGTTCCCTCACATTCACATTCATGTTCCCTCACATTCATGTTCCCTCACATTCATGTTCCCTCACATTCAGATTTATATTCCCTCACATTCATGTTCCCTCACATTCACATTCATGTTCCCTCACATTCATGTTCCCTCACATTCACATTCATGTTCCCTCACAGTCAGATTCATGTTCCCTCACATTCACATTCATGTTCCCTCACACTCAGATTCATGTTCCCTCACATTCAGATTTATGTTCCCTCACATTCATGTTCCCTCACATTCATGTTCCCTCACATTCGTGTTCCCTCACATTCACATTCATGTTCCCTCACATTCACATTCATGTTCCCTCACATTCAGATTTATGTTCCCTCACATTCACATTCATGTTCACTCACATTCAGATTTATGTTCCCTCACATTCACATTCATGTTCCCTCACATTCACATTCATGTTCCCTCACATTCACATTTATGTTCCCTCACATTCATGTTCCCTCACATTTAGATTTATGTTCCCTCACATTCATGTTCCCTCACATTCATGTTCCCTCACATTCGTGTTCCCTCACATTCACATTCATGTTCCCTCACATTCACATTCATGTTCCCTCACATTCATGTTCCCTCACATTCACATTCATGTTCCCTCACAGTCAGATTCATGTTCCCTCACATTCATGTTCCCTCACATTCAGATTTATATTCCCTCACATTCATGTTCCCTCACATTCACATTCATGTTCCCTCACATTCATGTTCCCTCACAGTCAGATTCATGTTCCCTCACATTCATGTTCCCTCACATTCAGATTTATATTCCCTCACATTCATGTTCCCTCACATTTAGATTTATGTTCCCTCACATTCATGTTCCCTCACATTCACATTCATGTTCCCTCACAGTCAGATTCATGTTCCCTCACATTCACATTCATGTTCCCTCACACTCAGATTCATGTTCACTCACATTCAGATTTATGTTCCCTCACATTCATGTTCCCTCACATTCATGTTCCCTCACATTCGTGTTCCCTCACATTCACATTCATGTTCCCTCACATTCACATTCATGTTCCCTCACATTCAGATTTATGTTCCCTCACATTCACATTCATGTTCACTCACATTCAGATTTATGTTCCCTCACATTCACATTCATGTTCCCTCACATTCATGTTCCCTCACATTCACATTCATGTTCCCTCACATTCACATTCATGTTCCCTCACAGTCAGATTCATGTTCCCTCACATTCATGTTCCCTCACATTCACATTCATGTTCCCTCACATTCATGTTCCCTCACATTCACATTCATGTTCCCTCACATTCAGATTCATGTTCCCTCACATTCACATTCATGTTCCCTCACATTCAGATTCATGTTCCCTCACATTCACATTCATGTTCCCTCACATTCAGATTTATGTTCCCTCACATTCACATTCATGTTCCCTCACATTCAGATTTATGTTCCCTCACATTTAGATTTATGTTCCCTCACATTCACATTCATGTTCCCTCACATTCAGATTCATGTTCCCTCACATTCACATTCATGTTCACTCACATTCACATTCATGTTCCCTCACATTCAGATTTATGTTCCCTCACATTCACATTCATGTTCCCTCACATTCAGATTCATGTTCCCTCACATTCACATTCATGTTCACTCACATTCAGATTTATGTTCCCTCACATTCACATTCATATTCCCTCACATTCACATTCATGTTCCCTCACATTCACATTCATGTTCACTCACATTCAGATTTATGTTCCCTCACATTCACATTCATGTTCCCTCACATTCATGTTCCCTCACAGTCAGATTCATGTTCCCTCACATTCATGTTCCCTCACATTCAGATTTATATTCCCTCACATTCATGTTCCCTCACATTTAGATTTATGTTCCCTCACATTCATGTTCCCTCACATTCACATTCATGTTCCCTCACAGTCAGATTCATGTTCCCTCACATTCACATTCATGTTCCCTCACACTCAGATTCATGTTCCCTCACATTCAGATTTATGTTCCCTCACATTCATGTTCCCTCACATTCATGTTCCCTCACATTCGTGTTCCCTCACATTCACATTCATGTTCCCTCACATTCACATTCATGTTCCCTCACATTCAGATTTATGTTCCCTCACATTCACATTCATGTTCACTCACATTCAGATTTATGTTCCCTCACATTCACATTCATGTTCCCTCACATTCACATTCATGTTCCCTCACATTCACATTCATGTTCACTCACATTCATGTTCCCTCACATTTAGATTTATGTTCCCTCACATTCATGTTCCCTCACATTCACATTCATGTTCCCTCACATTCACATTCATGTTCCCTCACATTCACATTCATGTTCCCTCACATTCACATTCATGTTCCCTCACAGTCAGATTCATGTTCCCTCACATTCATGTTCCCTCACATTCACATTCATGTTCCCTCACAGTCAGATTCATGTTCCCTCACATTCACATTCATGTTCCCTCACAGTCAGATTCATGTTCCCTCACATTCACATTCATGTTCCCTCACATTCACATTCATGTTCCCTCACATTCAGATTCATGTTCCCTCACATTCACATTCATGTTCACTCACATTCAGATTTATGTTCCCTCACATTCACATTCATGTTCCCTCACATTCAGATTTATGTTCCCTCACATTTAGATTTATGTTCCCTCACATTCACATTCATGTTCCCTCACATTCAGATTCATGTTCCCTCACATTCACATTCATGTTCCCTCACATTCATGTTCCCTCACATTCAGATTTATGTTCCCTCACATTCACATTCATGTTCCCTCACATTCAGATTCATGTTCCCTCACATTCACATTCATGTTCACTCACATTCAGATTTATGTTCCCTCACATTCACATTCATGTTCCCTCACATTCACATTCATGTTCCCTCACATTCACATTCATGTTCACTCACATTCAGATTTATGTTCCCTCATATTCACATTCATGTTCCCTCACATTCAGATTTATGTTCCCTCACATTCACATTCATGTTCCCTCACATTCACATTCATGTTCCCTCACACTCAGATTTATGTTCCCTCACATTCATGTTCCCTCACATTTAGATTTATGTTCCCTCACCATAGGCTTTCTGAAATGTCCTGTGATTGGACAAAGTGTCCTGAAGACAGGAGGACGAGCAGACGTCCAGTTGTCTCTATGATCAGAGGTTATCTTTAGTGACCTCCTCTGTGTCCTCACGTTAGAGTAAGAATCATCACGCTAACACAGAATTGCTGCGTTCATGTGGAACTCATGTTTACGACACAGGAACACGTGAACTTGAGTGTCTCAGAACATTTGTAGTTACGAGGACGTGAGCACGACTTCAGGGGGTCTCATAGGGTCACTTCCTGTGAACACAGGAAACACCATGTGAACGCAGCCTGTGTAGGACGGAGTTTCTGTCAGCTGGAAGTGTCCTCACCTTTTAGCCAATCAGCATGCAGACGTTCATCCACTGGTCCAATCAGAGCAGCTGTTTGTCTCACACAGGAACACAGTTAGAAACATGTGGAACATGTGAGTGTGTGTGAAGAACCTGCAGCAGTCGGAGAACAAATACTTGAGTCTGACGTGTGGAACAGCAGAACGTCTCCAACACTGAAATACTCAGATTACTAATACTCAGATTACTGAGTCCCGAGGGAAGCAGTACATGTACAGACTGAGGGAGGTTGTTTTTTCAACAGTTGAGATCTTGCAGAACCTGAACTGAGCACACACACACACACACACACACACACACACACACACACGTTAATCCAGGTTGTGCAACAGGCAGCAGACTGAGGCAACAACAAGCAGCAGCGGCGGCGGCGCGGTGACTCAGAGGAAACAGGAAACACAGAAGAAGAAAACCAGTTTGAGCAAGAGACACAGACTGCAGCAGGGGGACAGACAGACAGGAAGTGCAGTGAGACGGGGTCGTTACTCTGCGTTTGACTCCAGCTGGACCTGAGCAGACAGACTGTGTTTGTTTTCATACGTTATGGGGACATGAAGCAGGTACCACACTGTGAGGACTCGTCTCCTGTTTGGGGACAGCAGCAGGTAGAGTGTCAGAGTGTACACCTGTGTCAGTGTCATGGTACTAATAAAGTTCTGTCTGTTTGAACACTCAAGTTTTTAACCCTTTAAAACCTTCTGACGTGCTGCTGACGGCCGCAGCACCGTGTTTACGTTATTCTGTTTATACGTACGTATAAATAAGAACCGTGACAGACACCGCGTTAACGCTCCTGTCCTCTGTGTCGTCGTGTCATTACCTTGTGTTACCGTACCTGACGGCGGTGCAAACATCTTCCCCGGGACGGCCACCGGGGGTCGTTGCTGTCATGATTCTGTTTGAACTGATGTGAATTAAAAACTGTGGCAGAACATTCAGGCTTCTTCTTCACTGCCACCATGTTGTACGCTCGTAATGACATCATCACTCCATGTCACATGAGGTGTAAAAACCACATGAATCACACTGTTTTTACACCTCATGTGACGTCATGTCTATGGAGAACAAAAAATGACATAAGTATAAATAAATAAATAAATGTATAAATAAATAATTAAATACACGAATAAATGAAAAACCAAGGACATTTTGGTAATAAAAAAGGCTATTTCTGTATTTTTACATTTATTTATTTATACATATATTTATTTATTTTTTATTAATAGATTTATTTATTTATTTCCACATTTATTTATTTATACATTTATTTATTTCCACATTTATTTATTTATACATTTATTTATTTCCACATTTATTTATTTATTTATTTCCACATTTATTTATTTATTTATTTCCACATTTATTTATTTATACATTTATTTATTTCTGTGTCAGTGTCACACAGAAATGTAAATATGCTAATTAGGTGGGCAGGCCTACGTCAGTCGATGTGATTGGATCGGATCTACTAGTGCTGCCTTGATTTGGCTGGCTCTCACGTTAGCCTTTAGCTTGCTATTAGCAATGGACAGTTTTGTGCGGGCTATTGCTGCTGATTTAAGAGCATTAGCGGACAGTTTCGATAACAGCGAACCTACCGACTATCTTCAGTTTCGTTTCGAGAGATTACTCGAAGATTTAGCTCAACTCTCAGCTGATAGGGACATAGAAGTTGACGTGGTGCAAGATGGTCTCCAAGAAGCTGCCCACGAATTTCAAATCCGCTCGGTGACAGAGGAAGAGGGAGCGACGTTTAGACTGTGATATTTAGATATTGCTCTAGACCAGTGGCGGCTGCTGGTCTTTCAAACAGGGGAAGCTCACTTTAAATTTACATCATAAAATTTGTCATATTTTAGCGAGGCAGTAACTTATAAAAGGAACATTTAATTGAAGCCGTTTTTCAACTACACCCATGCCATAGAACCATACCTGTCAAGTTTTGGATTTGAAAATAAGGGAAATTTTCCGGCGCTCGCTGCGAGCCGTCCCACCACCCCAACCAAGCTCCAGTATCCCTTACATTTTAAGACAGGTGTACAAGATATCTAGAAACAACTTGTCAACCGCTTACTAACTATAATTAGGTGATCAGAATCTGATAGGCCAACCTTTGTTGACCCTGAAATGCTGTGAACATTCCTACGTTATAATACAGCCTAAATGAAAACACAAAGGGTGTATGAAGCACATTTATTTATTTTTTATAAAACGGGTGCTTCCCATCCTTAAATGTGATTGGCTGAGCCGCGTTCCATGCCGTTGTAAAATCAGTGTAACCCACTGGTAGACCGCAGCGTCTGTGTTGCTTAGCAACCATCCTGTCCACTCCATCTTGCTTGGTGGAAGAATGAATAGTTCTCAGTTTTATTGTTGCATTATTACCAATAAATTGTTGATTCTTTTTTTGTGTGTGTTTATTTTATGGGCTATATGTAGGGTAACCGTTTTATAAAAGCAGTAAGCCCCTTGAAGCCATGAGTTACAGTGATTTTACAACGGCCTGAACGCCCCTCAGCCGTTGTAAAATCACTGTAACTCACGGCTTCTCGGGGCTTATTGCTTAAACATATTTTCAGTTCATAATGTGCCCCATCCTGCTCCTCTTTAGGAAAGTAAATTCGCTGTCCCATTGTTCGAGATATTTACAGGACTTCTTTGTTTTTTTGGAAGGAATGCCTTCTCCTTCGTCACATCCATCCATCTCTCTCTTTTGTTGTTCCGGGTTTGTTTCCGCTGTCGGCACTAACCTCGCGACAACTGCCACCCAGGCTACTGCAGGTGGCAGCTCTCGCGAGGCTAGTGACAGAGTTCAGTTTGGAGAGCCAGAGGAATGTTTTTTTTTTTATTATAATACGGGAGATTTATGGGAGAATACTGATACGGGAGGACGGTGGGAAAGAGGGGTACAATACGGTAGTTTCCCGGCCAAAACGGGAGACTTGACAGCTATGACTCTGTCAGAAGACTCCACTTGCAAAATCCGGGGGACTGAGCTGAGCTGGCAAGTGACGGTGTATATCTGTCAATCAAAACGGGATTCAGCCTTTCGACTGATCCTCCAATCATCATGCAGAAGCTCAGCGTCCAGCCCGGCCGAGGCCCGCCCACAGCTCCATTCACCCCCAGAGACGCTGAGCGTCCGGGGGCGGGACAAAATCGTGGCATTTATCCAATGACCATCGAGTTTCGAGGCAATGAAAAAAACTGTTCCCTGCAGTCCCATTGAAGTGCATGGACGCTCAGCTTCTACAGGCAAATGCCATAGACCGTATGAGGAAGCTGCGCTACGGGAATGTATGAGAAGTTAACAACATCGATAAGTAGCTGATTCTGAACGAACTCGTCTTCGAGATGAACGTGTTCTAACGCATTTGTCGTCAATGAAATGTTAACACAACCGTACATATTTGACCATTCAATTTTTGACATTTTAGGGGAAGCTGAGCTTCCCTTGCAGTCTTAGAGAAATCGCCTCTGCTCTAGACATCTAGGCAACTGCCCAATTTGCTGTCTTTCCTCTGTGTTGTAGATGTGTTTTTAATTTCCCACAGCACGAGAAGGCAGCAATTGAGACGATCATGGGATTTGAAATCGTTTGCTTCTGTCTGGTTTGCCCAGTTGACCAATCGGACTTTACTGACGTAGGCCTGCCTACCTTATTAGCATATTTACATTTCTGTGTGACACTGACACAGAAATAAATAAATGTAGAAATAAATAAATGTGGAAATAAATAAATAAATAAATGTGGAAATAAATAAATAAATAAATAAATAAATGTGGAAATAAATAAATGTATAAATAAATAAATGTGGAAATAAATAAATGAATAAATGTGGAAATAAATAAATGTATAAATAAATAAATAAATGTATTAATAAAAAATAAATAAATATATGTATAAATAAATAAATGTAAAAATACAGAAATAGCCTTTTTTATTACCAAAATGTCCTTGGTTTTTCATTTATTCGTGTATTTAATTATTTATTTATACATTTATTTATTTATTTATACTTATGTCATTTTTTGTTCTCCATACATGTCAGGAACAGTTTTTCACTCTGCATGCAGGCAGTACAGTGGTGCAGTGCTTAGCACCGTCAGGTTTGAGTCCCAGGGTGGGGGAGCCCTTTTGTGTGGAGTCTGTATGTTCTCCCCGTGTCAGCGTGGGTTTCCTCCAGGTGCTCCCACATGTTCTCCCCGTGTCAGCGTGGGTTTCCTCCAGTTGCTCCCACATGTTCTCCCCGTGTCAGCGTGGGTTTCCTCCAGGTGCTCCCACATGTTCTCCCATGTCAGCGTGGGTTTCCTCCGGGTGCTCCCACATGTTCTCCCTGTGTCAACGTGGGTTTCCTCCAGGTGCTCCCACATGTTCTCCCCGTGTCAGCGTGGGTTTCCTCCAGGTGCTCCCACATGTTCTCCCCGTGTCAGCGTGGGTTTCCTCCAGTTGCTCCCACATGTTCTCCCCGTGTCAGCGTGGGTTTCCTCCAGGTGCTCCCACATGTTCTCCCATGTCAGCGTGGGTTTCCTCCGGGTGCTCCCACATGTTCTCCCTGTGTCAACGTGGGTTTCCTCCAGGTGCTCCCACATGTTCTCCCCGTGTCAGCGTGGGTTTCCTCCGGGTGCCCCCACATGTTCTCCCATGTCAGCGTGGGTTTCCTCCAGGTGCTCCCACATGTTCTCCCAGTGTCAGCGTGGGTTTCCTCCGGGTGCTCACACATGTTCTCCCTGTGTCAGCGTGGGTTTCCTCCGGGTGCTCCCACATGTTCTCCCAGTGTCAGCGTTGGTTTCCTCTAGGTGCTCCCACATGTTCTCCCAGTGTCAGCGTGGGTTTCCTCCGGGTGCTCCCACATGTTCTCCCAGTGTCAGCGTTGGTTTCCTCCAGGTGCTCCCACATGTTCTCCCTGTGTCAGCGTGGGTTTCCTCCGGGTGCTCCCACATGTTCTCCCCGTGTCAGCGTTGGTTTCCTCCAGTTGCTCCCACATGTTCTCCCCGTGTCAGCGTGGGTTTCCTCCAGTTGCTCCCACATGTTCTCCCCGTGTCAGCGTGGGTTTCCTCCAGTTGCTCCCACATGTTCTCCCCGTGTCAGCGTGGGTTTCCTCCAGTTGCTCCCACATGTTCTCCCCGTGTCAGCGTGGGTTTCCTCCAGGTGCTCCCACATGTTCTCCCCGTGTCAGCGTGGGTTTCCTCCAGTTGCTCCCACATGTTCTCCCCGTGTCAGCGTTGGTTTCCTCCGGGTGCTCCCACATGTTCTCCCATGTCAGCGTGGGTTTCCTCCGGGTACCCCCACATGTTCTCCCATGTCAGCGTGGGTTTCCTCCAGGTGCTCCCACATGTTCTCCCCGTGTCAGCGTTGGTTTCCTCCAGGTGCTCCCACATGTTCTCCCCGTGTCAGCGTTGGTTTCCTCCGGGTGCTCCCACATGTTCTCCCATGTCAGCGTTGGTTTCCTCCGGGTGCTCCCACATGTTCTCCCAGTGTCAGTGTTGGTTTCCTCCGGGTGCTCCCACATGTTCTCCCAGTGTCAGTGTTGGTTTCCTCCGGGTGCTCCCACATGTTCTCCCCGTGTCAGCGTTGGTTTCCTCCAGGTGCTCCCACATGTTCTCCCCGTGTCAGTGTGGGTTTCCTTGGGTGCTCCCACATGTTCTCCCATGTCAGCGTTGGTTTCCTCCGGGTGCTCCCACATGTTCTCCCCGTGTCAGCGTGGGTTTCCTCCAGGTGCTCCCACATGTTCTCCCCGTGTCAGTGTGGGTTTCCTTGGGTGCTCCCACATGTTCTCCCATGTCAGCGTGGGTTTCCTCCAGGTGCTCCCACATGTTCTCCCCGTGTCAGCGTGGGTTTCCTCCAGGTGCTCCCACATGTTCTCCCATGTCAGCGTGGGTTTCCTCCAGGTGCTCCCACATGTTCTCCCCGTGTCAGCGTGGGTTTCCTCCAGGTGCTCCCACATGTTCTCCTCATGTCAGCGTGGGTTTCCTCCGGGTGCTCCCACATGTTCTCCCCGTTTCAGCATGGGTTTCCTCCGGGTGCTCCCACATGTTCTCCCAGTGTCAGCTTGGGTTTCCTCCAGGGATAGGCTCCGCCCTCCTGTGACCCTGAACAGGATGAGCGGTTACAGAAAATGAATGAATGAATGATAATCACAGTTCAAATAACCGATGCAGTCTTCAGAAATATTTTCTTTATATTCTACATATAAAAATATTTCTGTGCTTTTATTTTGAAAAATCTGATGAAAACACGGACATTTTTTTCTTTAAAGACACATTTTAAATATTTTTATTGTTTATTAACTAAAATAAACTTTTATCTCAGGTTGTGCAGGTCTTAGAGACATTTGAAGATACTCCAGGAAATGACATCACAAACAAACCCCCAGACATGGAGTGTTAAGGGTTAATGAAATGTCCTCATAAGTCACATTAACTATTTTTTTTTCTCTGTGTGTGTTTCAGTGAGGCTGTAGTGTGTGTGTGTGTGTGTGTGTGTGTGTGTGTGTGAGAGGATGAGCGGTGGTAAAAAGAGGAGTGGCTTCCAGATCACCAGTGTGACCTCAGACATCAACCAGACTCCAGCCGGCCAATCAGCTCCCAGCGTGGTCCTGACCGTCCTCCAATCAGCAGCCTCCTCCTCCTCCTGCAGCGCTCAGGGAAGCTCCTCCCAGCCGACCACGCCCTCTCTGAAAAGGAAATACATCTCCCACGATGCCTCAGGGCAGGGGGCGGGGTCTTCCTCCAGGTTCAGGGTGGTGAGACTGGCAGTGGGCGGGACCGGTGGCGGTGGGCGTGGCGAGCCGTATCGTCGCGGGCGATGGACGTGCACGGACTTTATGGAGCGACAGGAAGGGGCGGTGTTCAGGCGGGTAATGGACACCATGAGACACGCCCACTCGCTGGAGTCCCTGGAGATGATTGGTCGGGACATAGACAGAGGTGCAGTCCACTCTCAGGACACCGCCCACCTGCTGGTTCAGCCAATCCGTGGCAGAGAGGGGGCGGGGCTTGTGCTGCACAGCGGGCCGCCTTCTCCGACACACCAAGAGCCAATCAACATGCGGCTCCTGGACCGCAAGGAGCCAATGGGAGCTCAGGGTTTTGACTCCACCCCTCCACCTCCTTCGCCCCGCCCACGAATCGTCCCTCCACCTCTACGATTGGACGTCGACTCTGCAGGACGGGTACGAAGACGATTTAATTTGATGAAGTTAACAGCTTTGATATGTTATACTCACCTGTCTGTCCCACCTGTCTCACCTGTCCGTCTCACCTGTCTGTCTCAGTCTGTCCTCAGGCTGTCCCACTCTCAGCCCAGCTCCCCCCCTGCTGGACCGTACCATCCCACTCTGACCCCCATTCAAACTCCAGCAGCCTTCAGTCTGGACCAAACCTTCTTCAGCCTGGCGGGGGACGACAGGTAAGTTATTCCTGACTCACCTGTGGGAGTGGCCACTGTGGGGAGGTGTCTCATCTGCAGACAGCTGCAGGCAGACAGAAAGACAGACAGACATGTGGACAGACAGCTGTACGGGACATGTACGACTCATACGACCATTACTACAACGACTGCTGATGGATGTTGTTGTTAAACATCAGTCTGCAGCTCGGCGGCGTCTCTCCACCTGATGGAGTCATGTCCTGTGTCACCATGGACACACTGAGGGAACGTGTCTGTGGTTGTAGAACATATCCGTGGTTGTAGAACGTGTCTGTGGTTGCAGAACATGTCTGTGGTTGTAGAGCATGTCTGGTTGTAGAACGTGTCTGTGGTTGTAGAACGTGTCTGTGGTTGTAGAACAAGTCTGTGGTTGTAGAACTTGTCTGTGGTTGTAGAACAAGTCTGTGGTTGTAGAACATGTCTGTGGTTGTAGAACAAGTCTGTGGTTGTAGAACGTGTCTGTGGTTGTAGAACAAGTCTGTGGTTGTAGAATGTGTCTGTGGTTGCAGAACTTGTCTGTGGTTGTAGAACGTGTCTGTGGTTGTAGAACGTGTCTGTGGTTGTAGAACAAGTCTGTGGTTGTAGAACGTGTCTGTGGTTGTAGAACAAGTCTGTGGTTGTAGAATGTGTCTGTGGTTGCAGAACTTGTCTGTGGTTGTAGAACGTGTCTGTGGTTGTAGAACATGTCTGTGGTTGTAGAACGTGTCTGTGGTTGTAGAGCAAGTCTGTGGTTGTAGAACATGTCTGTGGTTGTAGAGCATGTCTGTGGTTGTAGAACGTGTCTGTGGTTGTAGAACGTGTCTGTGGTTGTAGAACAAGTCTGTGGTTGTAGAGCATGTCTGTGGTTGTAGAACATGTCTGTGGTTGTAGAGCATGTCTGTGGTTGTAGAACATGTCTGTGGTTGTAGAGCGTGTCTGTGGTTGTAGAACATGTCTGTGGTTGTAGAACGTGTCTGTGGTTGTAGAACGTGTCTGTGGTTGTAGAACAAGTCTGTGGTTGTAGAGCATGTCTGTGGTTGTAGAACAAGTCTGTGGTTGTAGAGCATGTCTGTGGTTGTAGAACATGTCTGTGGTTGTAGAACGTGTCTGTGGTTGTAGAACATGTCTGTGGTTGTAGAATGTGTCTGTGGTTGTAGAATGTGTCTGTGGTTGTAGAACAAGTCTGTGGTTGTAGAACATGTCTGTGGTTGTCTGTGGTTGTAGAATGTGTCTGTGGTTGTAGAACAAGTCTGTAGTTGTAGAACATGTCTGTGGTTGTAGAAGGGTTCTGTGGTTGTAGAACAAGTCTGTGGTTGTAGAACAAGTCTATGGTTGTAGAACATGTCTGTGGTTATAGAAGGGTTCTGTGGTTGTAGAACAAGTCTGTGGTTGTAGAACGTGTCTGTGGTTCTAGAACATGTCTGTGGTTGTAGAACATGTCTGTGGTTGTAGAAGGGTTCTGTGGTTGTAGAACAAGTCTGTGGTTGTAGAACGTGTCTGTGGTTGTAGAACAAGTCTGTGGTTGTAGAACATGTCTGTGGTTGTAGAACAAGTCTGTGGTTGTAGAATGTGTCTGTGGTTGCAGAACTTGTCTGTGGTTGTAGAACAAGTCTGTGGTTGTAGAACGTGTCTGTGGTTGTAGAACAAGTCTGTGGTTGTAGAACAAGTCTGTGGTTGTAGAATGTGTCTGTGGTTGCAGAACTTGTCTGTGGTTGTAGAACGTGTCTGTGGTTGTAGAACAAGTCTGTGGTTGTAGAACGTGTCTGTGGTTGTAGAACAAGTCTGTGGTTGTAGAACAAGTCTGTGGTTGTAGAATGTGTCTGTGGTTGTAGAACGTGTCTGTAGTTGTAGAACGTGTCTGTGGTTGTAGAACGTGTCTGTGGTTGTCGAGCAAGTCTGTGGTTGTAGAACATGTCTGTGGTTGTAGAGCATGTCTGTGGTTGTAGAACGTGTCTGTGGTTGTAGAACAAGTCTGTGGTTGTAGAACAAGTCTGTGGTTGTAGAGCATGTCTGTGGTTGTAGAACATGTCTGTGGTTGTAGAGCATGTCTGTGGTTGTAGAACATGTCTGTGGTTGTAGAACGTGTCTGTGGTTGTAGAACGTGTCTGTGGTTGTAGAACAAGTCTGTGGTTGTAGAGCGTGTCTGTGGTTGTAGAACAAGTCTGTGGTTGTAGAGCATGTCTGTGGTTGTAGAACATGTCTGTGGTTGTAGAACGTGTCTGTGGTTGTAGAACATGTCTGTGGTTGTAGAATGTGTCTGTGGTTGTAGAATGTGTCTGTGGTTGTAGAACAAGTCTGTGGTTGTAGAACATGTCTGTGGTTGTCTGTGGTTGTAGAATGTGTCTGTGGTTGTAGAACAAGTCTGTAGTTGTAGAACATGTCTGTGGTTGTAGAAGGGTTCTGTGGTTGTAGAACAAGTCTGTGGTTGTAGAACAAGTCTATGGTTGTAGAACATGTCTGTGGTTATAGAAGGGTTCTGTGGTTGTAGAACAAGTCTGTGGTTGTAGAACGTGTCTGTGGTTCTAGAACATGTCTGTGGTTGTAGAACATGTCTGTGGTTGTAGAAGGGTTCTGTGGTTGTAGAACAAGTCTGTGGTTGTAGAACGTGTCTGTGGTTGTAGAACAAGTCTGTGGTTGTAGAACATGTCTGTGGTTGTAGAACAAGTCTGTGGTTGTAGAATGTGTCTGTGGTTGCAGAACTTGTCTGTGGTTGTAGAACAAGTCTGTGGTTGTAGAACGTGTCTGTGGTTGTAGAACAAGTCTGTGGTTGTAGAACAAGTCTGTGGTTGTAGAATGTGTCTGTGGTTGCAGAACTTGTCTGTGGTTGTAGAACGTGTCTGTGGTTGTAGAACAAGTCTGTGGTTGTAGAACGTGTCTGTGGTTGTAGAACAAGTCTGTGGTTGTAGAACAAGTCTGTGGTTGTAGAATGTGTCTGTGGTTGTAGAACGTGTCTGTGGTTGTAGAACGTGTCTGTAGTTGTAGAACGTGTCTGTGGTTGTAGAACAAGTCTGTGGTTGTAGAACGTGTCTGGTTGTAGAACGTGTCGGTGGTTGTAGAACAAGTCTGTGGTTGTAGAACAAGTCTGTGGTTGTAGAATGTGTCTGTGGTTGTAGAACGTGTCTGTAGTTGTAGAACAAGTCTGTGGTTGTAGAATGTGTCTGTGGTTGTAGAACAAGTCTGTGGTTGTAGAACGTGTCTGTGATTGTAGAACGTGTCTGTGGTTGTAGAACAAGTCTGTGGTTGTAGAACAAGTCTGTGGTTGTAGAATGTGTCTGTGGTTGCAGAACTTGTCTGTGGTTGTAGAATGTGTCTGTGGTTGTAGAACAAGTCTGTGGTTGTAGAACGTGTCTGTGGTTGTAGAACAAGTCTGTGGTTGTAGAACAAGTCTGTGGTTGTAGAATGTGTCTGTGGTTGTAGAACGTGTCTGTGGTTGTAGAACGTGTCTGTAGTTGTAGAACGTGTCTGTGGTTGTAGAACAAGTCTGTGGTTGTAGAACGTGTCTGGTTGTAGAACGTGTCTGTGGTTGTAGAACAAGTCTGTGGTTGTAGAACAAGTCTGTGGTTGTAGAATGTGTCTGTGGTTGTAGAACGTGTCTGTAGTTGTAGAACAAGTCTGTGGTTGTAGAATGTGTCTGTGGTTGTAGAACAAGTCTGTGGTTGTAGAACGTGTCTGTGATTGTAGAACGTGTCTGTGGTTGTAGAACAAGTCT
>JAGQAX010000023.1:35211814-35216814 GCA_019142605.1 Cephalopholis sonnerati
AGGAGGAGGATGAGGAGCAGGAGGAGCAGGAGGGGGAGGAGGAGCAGGAGGAGTTCTGAGGAGGGGCCTGTTGCACAAAACTAGGATTCAGACATCCAGGATAAATGACTGATCTGAGTTCAGCCAATCCAAAACAAGAGCGTCCAGGCTTAACTGGCTGCACAAAGACCAGGGGGGTATTCCATCAAAGTCTCTGATGATAGCGGCGTTTAAGTGATTAAGCCTCGTTTGAGTTAGCGTCAGCTTCCACCTCAGGCTGAAGCCGTTCCACTAACACATTTCAGCCGCGCCTCATCAGCGTTAACTTCAGCCAGGCTTATCAAAGCTTTCATTAGGCGCGCGCACGGGGTGCATGAGAAGCCCAGAATATGTGATTGTCAAAAACGCGATCATGTTGAAAAAAGACAAGAAAACTAGGGCTGATTTCTTCAACAGCGCGGAGCAACAGCTCCTTGTGGAGCTTTACTAAGAGTATAGAAACACAATTACCAGAAAAGGAAATACTGTTGCTATTGTCAAGGCAAGAGATATGGCGTGGCAGAAGATTGATGACCGCTTAAATGCATAAGTTAACTTTTACATCAGTGTTTAATGTCTTATGTTTAGACTGTGTTGATCATACACAGTATGTCCTGTCAGTAGCAGAGAGGAGTTGCCACCGTCATTAATGTGGGAGACCCGTGTTTGAGGCTCAATACCTGCACAGTATTACTTAATGGAAATTAAATTCTGCAAGGAAATGTTATTTGGTTTACAATTTATTTTAAATGTGTAGTGTACTTTGCACCAACTAATATGCCAAATAGTGTTATCTCTGCACAGGAGTGGTGTCAACAGTGTTAAACACACGGCTGTGCAGGTGTTACTCCAATCATATGGACAAGTGTTAATGTTAGGCCTAGCTGATGTTCAAAGTTCTGTAGGCTACAAAGTTATGATGAATAATTGTCGGCTAAATGGCATTACATTTCACATACGTGTAATGTGTGACAAATGGAAGCTATAGGCTGTTGGTGAAAACATCTAAATAATCGCTGCAACAGAGTTTAATGTAGTGAATGATGCCATAATATGGATTTGAACCCCAGATGCCCGCATGACAGTTGAGGGACGACGCCACCCTGCTACCGGTAATTTTGTTCTCAGAAGAGAAGAATTTTAATATTTTAAGATATCATCACAACAACGACACTTTTTTTTTTTTTTTCCCCAATCCTTGGGAATTCGACGAAACTAACCAAGAATGTGCGGTGAATTCATTTTTGCTGAAGTTGTTAACTTCGTTTTCGGACAACACGGATAACCAAGCGAAAAGTGTGAGGAACTGTTTGTCTGAGACTCTGTTTACTACAGGTACATATTCTTTGTAACACCGATTCATTAAGCCTGATAGTTAACCTGCCACGGAGCAGGTTAGTTCAGGAGCATATGTTACCCCAGTAACTCAGCTGAGGTTCCTGTTAGCGAGAGTCATGGAACCAAACTCTCTCTAGAACTAGCGCGGCTTATCGAAGCTAGCCGGGATTAGCGGTTAGCTGGTTTGATGGAATACCCCCCAGGATGAGCAGACACGGATTCATCAAGCCAGGTGAAACCAATCCTGGATCAGTGCGCGCACGCAGCTTCCTTAAATAGACCTTGCTATTGATCACAGATTCACCGATTCACCATGGCAATGAGAGCGGCGTACTTTTCCCCGTCTGAGGCAGAAATCCTCATGGAGGCTCACGAGGAGGTGAAAGAGCAAATAAAAAAGAAAGGCAGCACCACAGTCATTAAACAAAGAGAGACAGCGTGGCAAAGTGTTGCAGAGCGCCTGAATGTGTAAGTAGTGCACAAATACACACTCACTGCTCCGCTGACACCATCACAACTACAATCCTAATAGTTAATTAACATCTCTGAAAACGTACTCTGATTATGAGTCTGTTGAAACTGTAGGTGAAACTGAAACTGACTGCAGATGTGAGTGAAGCTGTGTAAATGTGACTCCATCAGACTGAATAACTCTCTGATCAATACATGAGCTCACTGACTTCACTGGATTTACCTTTGGGATTAATAAAGTTCCTCTGATCTCATCTTATCTGATCTTATGTCTTTTTATGTGTATGTATGTATGTACGTATGTATGTATATGTATATATATACATATATATACAGGGCATGTGACATCACTGTGACATCACTGTGACATCACTGTGACATCACTGTGGCCTGTGCTGTCCTCCACAGTGTGGCCTGCCTGAGGAAGGAGACGGCCCCCAGAGAGATAATCCTGCCATCTTCCCTGGTGACCACAGTGGTCGGCTGGTCAGAGACCAGTATGTGTTACATTATTTTAGTTAACATGCATGCTGTGAATTTAAGTTAAATGTGTCCTGCAGTGGCAGAGGAATTTTTTAATTCAGTTTAAATAGATTTGGCCTCTGATGCTGTTTGTGCTGTACACTGTGTGTATTTTGAGTGTGTATTTATTCTTGTGTTGTATAATATGCTTTGATTTCCTGTAGAGTCACTGTGTGACTTCAGTTTTAAAGGAGCTGATGGTTTACCTGCTTTCATTGATCCTTATTCAATAAAAGAACATCATGTTACTCTCTGATGTGTGTTTGTGTTTATATGGGATGTGTGTTTGTGTTTATATGGGATGTGTGTTTGTATTTATATGGGATGTGTGTTTGTGTTTATATGGGATGTGTGTTTGTGTTTATATGGGATGTGTGTTTGTGTTTATATGGGATGTGTGTTTGTATTTATATGGGATGTATGTTTGTGTTTATATGGGATGTGTGTTTGTATTTATATGGGATGTGTGTTTGTGTTTATATGGGATGTGTGTTTGTATTTATATGGGATGTGTGTTTGTATTTATATGGGATGTGTGTTTGTGTTTATATGGGATGTGTGTTTGTATTTATATGGGATGTATGTTTGTATTTATATGGGATGTGTGTTTGTGTTTATATGGGATGTGTGTTTGTCTTTATATGGGATGTGTGTTTGTGTTTATATGGGATGTGTGTTTGTATTTATATGGGATGTGTGTTTGTATTTATATGGGATGTGTGTTTGTGTTTATATGGGATGTGTGTTTGTATCTATATGGGATGTGTGTTTGTATTTATATGGGATGTGTGTTTGTGTTTATATGGGATGTGTGTTTGTATTTATATGGGATGTGTGTTTGTATTTATATGGGATGTGTGTTTGTGTTTATATGGGATGTGTGTTTGTGTTTATATGGGATGTGTGTTTGTATTTATATGGGATGTGTGTTTGTGTTTATATGGGATGTGTGTTTGTATTTATATGGGATGTGTGTTTGTATTTATATGGGATGTGTGTTTGTGTTTATATGGGATGTGTGTTTGTATTTATATGGGATGTGTGTTTGTATTTATATGGGATGTGTATTTTATATATAGTCTGTGGGAAACTGTAAATGATCTAATAAATTATCTAATGACTGCAACATCATCTAAAATCATTTATCTACAATGATTGAAACTAATGATCACACATGTTTAAATAATGACAGAGGGTCTAGTTGAATGTGAGAACAGTGTGTAGTGGGCAGTGGAATAACTACTGGTTTCTGTTGGTGGTGACTGCTGACTGAGATAAGGGATGAGATTAAATAGATCCTGGACCTTAGCCTGGTCTGGAGCAGCTCCACAGAATAAATCTCCATGGTAACTTATGTCATAACATATCCTGCTTTCCACTATCCCACTTTTGTGCAACCGGATCATGGATAAGTTGAGCCAGGATAACCAAGATATCCCGGCTTAATCCCTTATCCTAGTTTTGTGCAACAGGTCAGAGGGCTGTACTATGGAGTGAGATTAACGGGTTAGCGAGGTATATTGAGTCTAAAGCCAGAGTCTTCAGTGTCACGAAGGTGGCTCTCTTTTAACCTGGCTAGATCACCATGGTAACTGATGCTCAGCTCATAGCCTGGTCCCGACCAGGTTATGTTCAGAGTTTAATCTTAAAATCAGCTATAAAAGCGCCGCTGTTTCACAGTTTAGCGCGTTTGGAGCTGGCGTAAGCTTTACTTTGAAAGTCCAGTGGAGCTGGATCAGAACGGAGCATTTGTACGGAGAGAGAGATCGCACTGATCCGCTGGTGTTTACTTTCTCTCTGAGCGTCTCCGCCTACAGATGTTCAGCTGAGGGAATACGCCACTCACTGTTGAGCCGAGCGTCAGGAGGACACTGAAACAAGCATTACAGATAATCAGATAGCTAATCAGTAAAGTTCATCATGTCACTTTGATGTGGCCATGAATAAATGAATGTCAGTGTTTGGCCTGTTATATGGCAGTGTTGGCCAAACACAAATCTTGAATAGGTCTATGCTATTTTCACAGTTACAAAGGTCTTTGTTGTCATTGTACAGAGACAATAGGCTGTGAGATTTACTGTACAGCACCTAAAAAGTTCACTGTATATTCATACGCACACCCAGCCTCACTTTCAATAAAACACACTCATTCTATAATTGATCAGTAAAATATATGAAAACAATATAAAACACAATTTAAAAATGACAGTTGTTGCTCTAGTTTATTTTGTTTCAATGGATAAAGCTTCGTATTTCAAAGTACCTCAATGTTCAGCTGTCAGAAATTAAAATCAGCCTCCTCTCTTTACTTAATATTAATGATCATATTTGCAGCAACAGTGTTGCTTTTGGCTGTGATCAGGCTTTTTTATATCGCTCATACTCTCTCCATTAAAACAAGCTGCTCCTCTTGGCTGAAATCAGCGACCATGTGCGGAAGTAGAATCATATGACGCCAAACACCTCTTTTTATGTGAACGAGCACAAAGCTGAGAGCCGGACTGGACAAACCAAGTTGATAACCACCTTCATGATACCGTTTAACTCTGTTTAGGGGCTTTAGGTTTTGTTAAGCCAGAACATGAACACAAAGCCTGGCTGTGTTGAGCTTCCTTCATAGTACAGGCCTCTGATCTGTTTATTTATTTACA
>JAGQAX010000023.1:35219314-35279314 GCA_019142605.1 Cephalopholis sonnerati
ATGTGTAGTTAAAGGCGGCGCTCCCTCCCGTCCCATGTCTCCGCTCTAACGTTTAAAGACGTAGTTAAAGGCGGCGCTCCCTCCCGTCCGATGTCTCCGCTCTAACGTTTAAAGATATGCAGTTAAAGGCGGCGCTCCCTCCCGTCCGATGTCTCCGCTCTAAAGTTTAAAGACGTGTAGTTAAAGGCGGCGGTCCCTCCCGTCCGATGTCTCCGATCTAACGTTTAAAGATTTTATTCTGTAAAGTTTAAATCATATTTTAAGAAAAAAACACAGAATCTAATTTATTCCATCTTATTTGTAAAAATGTGTTGATAAACAAACAAACAAACAGTTTTCTGTAAATGAAACAAACAAACAGTGAAAGTTTCATCAGAGCGCAGCTTTAATTCAGCAGGTCAACAGGAAGAGCTGCAGGAAGTCCACTTCCTAACACACACACACAATATGCACATTTGATACACACACACTGCTCCTGCTTTTGTCTGTCTGACTGTGTGTGTGTGTGTGTGTGTGTGTGTGTGTGTGTGTGTGTGTGTCCTACTTTCTGCTCTTTGTTTGACGGCTTCACTGAAAAAACACAAAGAGACAAAGAGACATGAAACAAGTGAAGAGATATTAATAGAAAACTGGACTTCAAATATAAATAAAGAAAGAAACAAACAAAGAGTTGTGTTGGACTGATATAAAATAAAGGAGAAATATTAAAGAACAAATAAAAACAGTTAAACATGACATAATCAACACTTTGTTTATTATTGTTTATTGTTATTATGAATGTTGTTTGTAAACACAGAACATGATGAACCACATGTGATGACATATAACATGTGACGACATGTGATGACATGTGATGACGTGATGACGTGATGACATGATGATGTGATGACATGTGATGACGTGGTGACATGTGATGATATATGATGACATGTGATGACATATGATGACATGTGATGACGTGGTGACATGTGATGACATATGACATGTGATGACATGTGATGACGTGGTGACATGTGATGATACATGATGACATGATGATGTGATGACATGTGATGACATGGTGACGTGATGATATGTGATGACATATGATGACATATGACATGTGATGACATGATGACATATGATGACATGTGATGACGTGATGACATGTGATGACATGATGACATGTGATGACGTGGTGACATGTGATGATATATGATGACGTGATGACATGATGACTTGTGATGACGTGGTGACGTGATGACATATGACATGTGATGACATGTGATGACGTGGTGAAGTGATGACATGATGACATGTGATGACGTGATGACGTGATGACGTGATGACATGATGACGTGATGACGTGGTGACGTGATGACATATGTTGACATATGATGACAATGATGTGATGACATGACGTGATGACATATGACGTGATGACATGATGACGATGACATGTGATGACATATGATGACATATGATGACAATGATGTGATGACATGACGTGATGACATATGACGTGATGACATGATGACGATGACGTGATGACATATGATGACATGATGACATGACATGTGATGACATGATGACATATGATGACATATGACATGTGATGACATGATGACATATGATGACATGTGATGACGTGATGACATATGATGACGTGATGACATGATGACAGATGATGACATATGACATGTGATGACATGATGACATATGATGACATATGACATGTGATGACATGATGACATATGATGACATGTGATGACGTGATGACATATGATGACATGTGATGACATGACAGATGATGACATATGACATGTGATGACATGATGACATATGATGACATGTGATGACGTGATGACATATGATGACATGTGATGACATGATGACATATGATGACATGATGACATATGATGACATATGACATGTGATGACATATGATGACATATGATGACATGATGACATATGATGACATATGACGTGATGACATGATGACATATGATGACGTGATGACGTGATGACATATGATGATGTGATGACATGTGATGACATGATGACATATGATGACATATGACATGTGATGACATGATGACATATGATGACATGTGATGACGTGATGACATGATGACATGTGATGACGTGATGACATGATGACATATGATGACATGTGATGACATGATGACATGTGATGACATGTGATGACATGATGACATATGATGACATATGACATGTGATGACATGATGACATATGATGACATGTGATGACATGATGACATATGATGACATGTGATGACGTGATGACATGATGACATGTGATGACATGTGATGACATGATGACATATGATGACATATGACATGTGATGACATGATGACATATGATGACATGTGATGACATGATGACATATGATGACATATGATGACATGTGATGACATGATGACATGTGATGACAATGACATGTGATATGTGATGACAATGACATGTGATGACATGTGATGACATATTTCACACATTGAGAGACAAATATTAAAATCATTGTACGTCATGTCTGAGGTCTTTAAAGTTGTGTTATATTTTATTAACATTTAATCTTCTGATGTGAGACGGACTGAATCTGAGACCGTCCTCATCCTCAGTGGAAGACAGGAACAATAAACTTCATCATTCACCATAAATCTGGGCCAAAGAGAGTCAGTCTGGTTCCAGAACAGGGTCAGTCAGATCCAAAGTCCAGAATGTGTGCAGGACAAAAGGACAAGAAAGGGTTAACCTGTGGTCTCACCTGTCTGTCTGTCTGTCTGTCTGTCTGTCTGTCTGTCCAGGTAGCCCAGCGCTGTGGTGAGGCAGCTTGTGATTGGTGGTTGCTATGGCGCCCAGGCCGTCGTCAGGGGAGCTGTGGGGGCTCCACCTGATGCCCCCCCGCATCCTGGTGGACTGCTGCCTGCCCAATGGTACGACTCTGTTCTGTTCTATGTTGTTTGGTTCTATGTTCTGATGTCACATGTGATGTCACGTGTCTCGGGCATGATGGTCAGTCTGTGGTGTGTGGTTCTATGTTCTGATGTCACATGCGATGTCACGTGTCTCGGGGATGATGGTCAGTCTGTGGTGTGTGGTTCTATGTTCTGATGTCACATGTGATGTCACGCGTCTCGGGGATGATGGTCAGTCTGTGGTGTGTGGTTCTATGTTCTGATGTCACACGTGATGTCACGTGTCTCAGGGATGATGGTCAGTCTGTGGTGTGTGGTTCTATGTTCTGATGTCACATGTGATGTCACGTGTCTCAGGCATGATGGTCAGTCTGTGGTGTGTGGTTCTATGTTCTGATGTCACATGTGATGTCACGTGTCTCAGGCATGATGGTCAGTCTCGAGTGTCTCAGAGAAACTCCTCTGATCAGCATCAAGCAGCAGCTCTTCACCGAGGCCAGGAAGTACCCGCTCTACCACCTGCTGCAGGTATGTCATGGCTGCCTGACCTTTGACCCCGCCTCTCACCATCACTGGTGCTATCAGTGGTTATAATCTCTACTCTCTGATTGACCAGGAGGAGTCTTGCTACATCTTTGTGGGCGTAACCCAGGAGGCGGAGAGGGAGGAGTTTTACGATGAGACGAGGCGGCTGTGTGACCTCCGATTGTTCCACCCGATCCTGAAGGTCATCGAGCCGCTGGGCAACCGAGAGGAGAAGATCCTGAACCGAGAGATAGGTAACACACCTCACCTGTCCTCACCTGTCCTCACCTGTCGTCTCCTGTCCTCACCTGTCCTCACCTGTCGTCTCCTGACCTCACCTGTCCTCACCTGACATCACCTGTCCTCGCCTGTCCTCACCTGTTGTCACCTGTCCTCGCCTGTCCTCACCTGTCCTCACCTGACATCACCTGTCCTCACCTGACATCGCCTGTCCTCGCCTGTCCTCGCCTGTCCTCGCCTGTCCTCACCTATCCTCACCTGTCCTCGCCTGTCCTCACCTGACATCACCTGTCCTTACCTGTCCTCACCTGACATCACCTGTCCTCACCTGTCCTCATCTGTCCTCACCTGACATCACCTGTCCTCACCTGACATCGCCTGTCCTCGCCTGTCCTCACCTGTCGTCTCCTGACCTCACCTGTCCTCACCTGACATCACCTGTCCTCACCTGTCCTCACCTGTCCTCGCCTGTCCTCACCTGACATCACCTGTCCTTACCTGTCCTCACCTGTCGTCTCCTGTCCTCACCTGTCGTCTCCTGTCCTCACCTGTCCTCACCTGACATCACCTGTCCTTACCTGTCCTCACCTGTCATCTCCTGTCCTCGCCTGTCTTCACCTGACCTCACCTGACATCACCTGTCCTCACCTGACATCACCTGTTGTCTCCTGTCCTCACCTGTCCTCAGGGTTCGCCATCGGGATGCCGGTCTGTGAGTTCGAGATGATGAAGGACCCCGAGGTTCAGGACTTCCGCCGCTCCATACTGAGCGTGTGCAGAGAGGCCATGGAGGAGAGGGAGGGGGGAGGGGCCCACAGCCAGGCGCTCTACGTGTACCCGCCCAACGTGGAGTCCAGCCCCCAGCTCCCCCCCCACATCTACAGCAAGCTGGACAAAGGTACGCACCTGTTGGACACAGGTGGACAGCTAGTCTCAGGAGCCAGGGGACAGACACGTATAGACATATCTGCCTGTCTCTGTCTCTAACTGTCTCTTCCTCTCTGTCTCCTCCTGTCTGTCTGTCTCTTCCTGTCTGTCTGTCTCTTCCTGCCTGTCTGTCTCTTCCTGTCTGTCTGTCTCTTCCTCTCTGTCTGTCTCTTCCTCTCTGTCTGTCTCCTCTCTGTCTGTCTCTTCCTGTCTGTCTCTGCAGGGAGGTTGATCGTGACCATCTGGGTGATCGTGTCTCCGTCCAACTCCAAACAGAAATACACCCTGAAGGTAAACCTGATGTACTTATTTTGTCTGTCTCACAGGACGTGTCAAAGCTGAGTCAGAGTCTTAACCCAGAGGCCGGTTCACAGTTTCTGCGTCCACATGTCCACGAGCCATGTGCAGTCCTCTTTAGTGATGGTGCAGAGTGTGGGCGTAGCGAACACTGACTGAGCATGCTCTGTCCGGCTGCAGCCGTCTCACCACAGTGAAGTTAGTTTTGGACATTGGACAGACACTCACTGTGGACACAGCAGCGTCCTCTTGGTGTCTTTTTCACCTGATGTTGGCAGTGGGAGGACGACAGTCTTCGTGGGTTGCTGCTGAGGGAGGACGTGGACCGTCAGTCGTACAATGAAAAGACTGCGTCCGTGTGACCGCAGCTGTCTGAGGACGATCAGTGGGGACAGCACGATCCAGCCTGAGGACATTAACCCTTTAGTCCCCCACATCGACGTGTCATGCTCCGCCCAGCAGGAAGTGATGATAGTAACTCCTCCCTTCAGGAGCAGCAGGTGGACGGTGGGTGGAGCTTTTCAAACAAGTGTCAGCAGAGCAGGTGAGCAGGTGTGCAGATGTCTGTCTCGCTGGATCATTGGACAGCGTCTCAAACCGTCTTCCACAACAGAGGGACTAAAGGAGGGGACGGACAAAGGGACGGGCGGAAGGCTACACACCCTGGTCTTTAAGTGTCATGGTGGAGTTGGGTGGAGGCCCTGAGCTGTCGTACATACATCACGTTCGCTCCGATCATTTAGAGCAGTTGTTTGGCTCCACCCACCGGGAGCCCAGGGGCCCCCCCACCCTCCCACTTCACCATGTAACATTTGGTTGTATGTAATCTGATTAATGACGTATTATTTTAGAAATGGAAACTTCATCGTCAGCTGAAGGCGTGGCCACAGATCAGGACCATGTGTGTGGTGATGAGTCAGGGTCGGGTCAGGAACCCAGGGCCCCCTGCACCAGGAGGAACCCAGGGCCCTCTGCACCAGGAGGAATCCAGGGCTCTCTGAACCAGGAGGAACCCAGGGCCCTCTGCACCAGGAGGAACCCAGGGCCCTCTGCACCAGGAGGAACCCAGGGCCCTCTGCACCAGGAGGAATCCAGGGCCCTCTGCACCAGGAGGAACCCGGGACCCTCTGCACCAGGAGGAACCCAGGGCCCTCTGCACCAGGAGGAACCCGGGACCCTCTGCACCAGGAGGAACCCAGGGCCCTCTGTACCAGGAGGAACCCAGGGCCCTCTGCACCAGGAGGAACCCAGGGCCTACTGCACCAGGAGGAACCCAGAGCCCACTGTACCAGGAGGAACCCAGGGCCCACTGTACCAGGAGGAACCCAGGGCCCTCTGCACCAGGAGGAACCCAGGGCCCTCTGCACCAGGAGGAACCCAGAGCCCACTGCACCAGGAGGAACCCAGGGCCCACTGTACCAGGAGGAACCCAGGACCCTCTGCACCAGGAGGAACCCAGGGCCCTCTGCACCAGCGTAAGGTCTGACAGTCATCCTGGTACCTAGCAGCAGTCAGGGTACTGTCGGCTATGACAAGGAGGTTTGTGTGACCCTCCAAGGATCTGCCTCCCCAGACCATCACTGACCCATCGTCAAACCGGTCATGCTGGATGATGTCACAGGCAGCATAACGGTCACCACGGCGTCTCCAGACTCTTTCACGCCTGTCACATGTGCTCAGTGTGAACCTGCTCTGATGGTGGACCTGCTCTCTGGTGTTCTCTGGTGAATGATGGAGCTGCACGGTGCTGGGCTGTGAGCACAGGTCCCTCTAGAGGACGTGGGGCCCTCATGCCACCCTCATGGAGTCTGTTTCTGACAGTGTGGTCAGAAACATGCACACCAGTAGCCTGCTGGAGGTCATTTTGAAGGGCTCAGTGCTCCTCCTGTTCCTCCTCACACAAAGGAGCAGATACTGGTCCTGCTGCTGGGTTGATGCCCTTCTACGGCCCTGTCCAGCTCTCCTGGTGTAACGGCCGCTCTCCTGGTATCTGGTATCAACCTGACTGGGCTGCAGGTACCGCCTCATGCTACCAGTAGTGACAAGGACACTAGCAGAGGACTGAGCAATGTAGTTGGTTGTTGTTAAGGTCAGAGTCACAACAGAGCACAGCTCAGACGTCAGCCTGTAACGACGATGATGTCATCATCCTGTAACAACGATGACATCACTGTCTGCTGTGTGTTTGTGTCCAGGTGAGTCATGACAGTTTACCTGAGCAGCTCATAGCCGAGTCCATCAGGAAGAAGAGCCGATCCATGCACCTGTCACCTCAGCAGCTTCGCCTCTGTGTCCAGGAGTACCAGGGACAGTACATCCTCAAGGTACGCCTGTCTGTCTGTCTCACCTATCTGTCTGTCTGTCTGTCTCACCTGTCTGTCTGTCTCACCTGTCTGTCTGTCTCACCTGTCTCACCTGTCTGTCTCTCCTCAGGTGTGTGGCTGTGACGAGTACCTGTTGGAGAAGTATCCTCTCAGTCAGTACAAGGTAACAACTTCACTCTGAAAACAAACTGTCACCATCCAACTCGTCTCACTGTCTCCACCTGTCTCACTGTCTCCACCTGTCTTACTGTCTCCACCTGTCTGTCTGTCTGCAGTACATCCGCTCCTGTATCATCGTGGGTCGTCTTCCTCACCTGATGCTGGTCTCTAAGGACAGTCTCTACTCTCAGCTTCCTGCCTCTGGCTTCGTCACGCCTTCGTACAGGTACAGCAGCCAATCAGCAGCCATCACACAGGTATCCCAGCCAATCAGGAGCCTGCACAGGTGTCCTGTATCAGGTGGAAGATGTTTGTTGTTTGTTTTTCAGTCGGAGGACACCTCAGCCATCTCCTTGTCCAGGAGGAGGTGATGGATCTCCTCCCCGCTCCCTGTGGGCCTTCAACACCCTGCTGAGGGTCCGCCTGCTCTGCGCCACCTACGTCAACGTGAACATCCGAGACATCGACAAGGTTCGTCTCTGAGTGTCCTCAGTCTGTCCTCAATCTGTCCTTAAGTCTGTTCTCGTGAGACGTTGTCAGTCTCAGTCTGTGCTGCTCTGTGTCCACCTGGAGACAAAAAGAAGTGTCCCTACTCTGTCCCTTTATCGAGGACATTACTAGAATCTGTTCCCACATCATGTTTAATAAAAATCACCGTGTGGATTTTAATATGTCGCCCACGATGACGTTAACTTTGAAATCCTCTCTGATGTTGGTGGAGAGAAGCAGCTGGTTGGGTTGGACACATGAGACAACATGAGACAACATGAGACAACATGAGACACCGACACCAGGGCTGGAGACCAGAAACCTTTGTGTCTCTCTGTGGTTGTGTTGTGTCTCAGTGGTTGTGTCTTCTGTCCTCCTGTCCTGTTGGACTGTCCCTGACGTACAGACCTGAGATCAGTTTGACATCAGTGAGTCAGGTGTGTCTGAATACGTGTGTTTGTGTGTGTGTTTATAGATCTATGTGAGGACCGGTATCTATCACGGTGGAGAGCCGCTCTGTGACAACGTCAACACTCAGAGAGTCCCCTGCTCCAACCCCAGGTAACACACACACTCTGTATACACACCTTTTACCCCCTTTCTTTTTCTCTGTCTGTCTCATCTGTCTGTCTCTCTCACCTGTCTGTCTCACCTGTCTGTCTCACCTTTCTCACCTGTCTGTCTCACCATTCTGTCTCTCTCACCTCTCTCTCACCTGTCTGTCTCACCTGTTTGTCTGTCTCCAGGTGGAACGAGTGGTTGGCGTATGACATCTACCTGGCTGACCTCCCTCGCTCAGCCAGACTCTGCCTGTCTATCTGCTCTGTGAAGGGAAGGAAAGGAGCCAAGGAGGTGAGACAGGAGGGAGACAAGGACACAAGTAAACGAAGGAATTAATGAAGGAATGGCCGAATCAACCTGTCTGTCTGTCCATCCGTCCGTCTCTCTGTCCGTCAGGAGCACTGTCCTCTGGCCTGGGGGAACGTTAACCTCTTTGACTACACAGACGTTCTGGTTTCTGGTAAAGTGGCTCTCAGTCTTTGGCCGGTCCCTCACGGCCTTGAGGACCTCCTGAATCCTATCGGAGTCGCTGGTTCAAATCCCAACAAGGTACGCAATATCTCTGTCAACCTGTCCGTCTCTCCACCCGTCCATCACAGTGAAGACATCTATTTAATTCAGCTGAGTGCTTGATTGTCTTCTGCAGGAGACGCCTTGTGTGGAGCTGGAGTTCTCCTGGTTCAATCAGACTGTCGTGTTTCCTGATGAGCAGCAGATAGAAGAACACGCCAACTGGACCATCAGCCGAGAGCTGGGCTACAACTACTGCCAAGGATTGGTAACATAAACACAGATACAACTACTGCCAAGGATTGGTAACATAAACACAGATACAGCTACTTCCAAGGATTGGTAACATAAACACAGATACAACTACTGCCAAGGACTGGTAACATAAACACAGATACAACTACTGCCAAGGATTGGTAACATAAACACAGATACAACTACTGTCATGGACTGGTAACATAAACACAGATACAACTACTGCCAAGGACTGGTAACATAAACACAGATACAACTACTGTCATGGACTGGTAACATAAACACAGATACAACTACTGCCAAGGACTGGTAACATAAACACAGATACAACTACTGCCAAGGACTGGTAACATAAACACTGATACAACTACTGTCAAGGACTGGTAACATAAACACTGATACAACTACTGCCAATGACTGGTAACATAAACACAGATACAACTACTGTCATGGACTGGTAACATAAACACTGATACAACTACTGCCAAGGACTGGTAACATAAACACAGATACAACTACTGCCAATGACTGGTAACATAAACACAGATACAACTACTGTCAAGGACTGGTAACATAAACACTGATACAACTACTGTCAAGGACTGGTAACATAAACACTGATACAACTACTGCCATGGACTGGTAACATAAACACTGATACAACTACTGCCAATGACTGGTAACATAAACACAGATACAACTACTGTCATGGACTGGTAACATAAACACTGATACAACTACTGCCAAGGACTGGTAACATAAACACTGATACAACTACTGTCAAGGACTGGTAACATAAACACAGATACAACTACTGTCATGGACTGGTAACATAAACACAGATACAACTACTGTCAAGGATTGGTAACACAAACACTGATACAACTACTGTCAAGGACTGGTAACATAAACACAGCTGCAACTACTGTCATGGACTGGTAACTTAAACACAGATACAACTACTGTCAAGGACTGGTAACATAAACACAGATACAACTACTGTCAAGGACTGGTAACATAAACACAGATACAACTACTGTCAAGGATTGGTAACATAAACACTGATACAACTACTGTCAAGGACTGGTAACATAAACACAGCTGCAACTACTGTCATGGACTGGTAACATAAACACTGATACAACTGCTGTCAAGGACTGGTAACATAAACACTGATACAACTACTGTCAAGGATTGGTAACACAAACACTGATACAACTACTGTCAAGGACTGGTAACATAAACACAGATACAACTACTGTCATGGACTGGTAACACAAACACAGATACAACTACTGTCAAGGATTGGTAACATAAACACTGATACAACTACTGTCAAGGATTGGTAACATAAACACAGATACAACTACTGTCAAGGATTGGTAACATAAACACAGATACAACTACTATCAAGGACTGGTAACATAAACACTGATACAACTACTGTCAAGGATTGGTAACACAAACACTGATACAACTGCTGTCAAGGACTGGTAACATAAACACAGATACAACTACTGTCATGGACTGGTAACATAAACACAGATACAGCTACTGTCATGGACTGGTAACATAAACACAGATACAACTACTGCCAAGGATTGGTAACATAAAAACAGATACAACTACTGTCATGGACTGGTAACATAAACACAGCTACAACTACTGTCAAGGACTGGTAACATAAACACAGATACAACTACTGCCAAGGATTGGTAACATAAACACAGATACAACTACTGTCATGGACTGGTAACATAAACACAGATACAACTACTGACAAGGATTGGTAACATAAACACAGATACAACTACTGTCATGGATTGGTAACATAAACACAGATACAACTACTGTCATGGACTGGTAACGTAAACACAGATACAACTGCTGCCATGGACTGGTAACATAAACACAGATACAACTACTGTCATGGACTGGTAACATAAACACAGCTACAACTACTGTCAAAGATTGGTAACATAAACACAGATACAACTACTGTCATGGACTGGTAACAACTGTCTTCCCTATCTGTTTTCTCTCCCTTAATATCCCTCTACCTGTCTCTCCCTGTCTCTCCCTGCCTGTCTTTCTGTCCTTTCCTGTCCCTCCATGTCTCTCTCTCCCTCCCTGTCTGTCCTTGTCTCTGTGTCTCAGAGCAGTCGTCTGGCCTGTGACAGCAGTGTTTCAGCAGGTGATGCAGAGCAGCTTCGTTGTCTCTGCTCCAAAGATCCTCTGTATGAGCTCTCAGAGCAGGAGAAGGACTTCCTCTGGAGACACAGGTGAGGGCGGGGCTTAACCTGGTGACACAGGTGAGGGGCGGGGCTTTTGTCTAGCAGACTCTACTAGGGTTGGGCGATAATACGGTAATAAGGTATCCCGCGGTATCTAAAAATAGCAACGGTATCAGTTTCATTACCGTCATTTAAAAAAAAATCTGCGCATATAGGCCTGTAGGGGCCTAATATAATATTAAATATAATTTATTTAATGCCTAATGTTGCAAGCCAAGCCTGCTCCTTTAAGAAGGTGGCTTTGTGGGTAATGTGTGTGTGTGACGTAGCGTGTCTAGCCGCATCCACGGTGAATAGCTGAATGCCGATAGAGGGAAAGTATAAGTTTCCACTGTCAGTGAAGCAAGAGTCAAATGCATCACAGAGAGGCTATGTATAAAGTCTGCTGCATCGCTGGAATAAAGTGCCCCGTTCTCCACCGCAGAGTTGGTCCGGACTCTTTGTAAGCTTGTTACCAGCCACGAGCCAGGCTAAGCTAAGTGAGCTAGCGATATAGCAGTGGCCGCCCAACTACGGTTCGGGGCCTGAGACTGGAGAGGTAACACTAAATAATGAGTGTTTGTCCAGCACCTATGTAGGTGTGGTTGAGTTTTCAATTTAATACTGTTACAATTTAAAACTAATAGTAGGCTATTACGATTCTCTTAACTGTTGTTTGGGTAGATGACGGTTAATAAAGTTTTTGGATATGACGTCGTCACGTAACAGCTCAGAAGTGAGGAAGAGAAGAAAAGATGGCAAGCAGCACATCGAGCGAGTTGGTCCCCCAAAAATACAACTTCTGCAGTTTGGCAGCATTTCGGGTTCCGACCAAATGACACAGGAGAGCAGGCGAGTGTCGACGAGGCTGTGTGCAAAGATTTGCATGAAGACGGTGACAGCGAGTGGAAATGTAATGGAGCCAGGTGTTTCCTCTGATGTCGAGGGGTGCCCGAAAGTTCCTGTGCGTGTTTGCCACAAGCTCTCCATTTTCGGTTATGCCTTGTTATTATTTATTGTTCTGTTTTTCTTATTTGATAAGCCCTAGTACTGGATGCTGTAGAGCTGTGCTTTTAATTTATTTGATTTACGCTGATAGGTTCTAAAAATAAACCAACGGACAGTACCCGTTGCGGTCTCATTATACGCTGTATAGCACACATTTTCGTTACTGCCTTTGTTATTTATTGTTACTTTTTTATTATTTGAAAAGCCTATAAGTATTGGATGCTATAGGGCTGTATTTTAATTTAACTGATTTGTGTCGATGACTGTGCTGGAGGTGGACTGTAGCCTACAGACAACTTATTTTCATTCTGGTTGACTGCTGTATCTGCACTTTTAAAACATTTGTTAATAAAAGTTGTTCATGTTGTACATGTTTTGTTATTTTTTCAGTATTCTAAGGCCTATGAAATGTTTGCTATTCTGTTTCTGAACGGTATAGGCGCAGCCCACATTTTGGCGACTCCCTCTGAACTCTACAAAGTGATTTTTAATTAGTCACGGTAATACCGTATACCCCGGGAAAATGTGGGGAGGGTTTAACGGTATCAAAATGTGAATACCGCCCAACTCTAGACTCTACCTTTGTCTTTACCTGTCTCTTTCTCTACCTGCCTGTGACTCTGTGTCTTCCTTCCTGTCTACACCTGTCTCTGTGCCTCTACCTGTGCTTACCTGTGTCCGTCTTTGTCTCTGACTGTCTCACTGTCTGTGTCTGTGTCTCTGTGTGTCCCTGTCTCTCTCTCTGCAGACATTACTGTGTAAACATCCCTGAGTCTCTTCCTAAGCTGCTTCTGTCCGTCAAATGGAACTCGAGAGACGAAGTGTCCCAGGTACAAAACACTCTACAGTCAGGATGGTGTCTCACTGTGTCTCAGTCTGTCTCATCAGTTAGCTGTCTCTGTCTTTGTCCTCCTCCTGCTCCTCCTCAGATGTACTGCCTGTTGAAGGAGTGGCCTCTGATGGAGCCTGAATCAGCTCTGGAGTTGTTGGACTGTAACTTCCCTGATCCCATGGTCAGAGAATTCGCTCTGCGCTGCCTGGTTCAGAATCTGACCGACGACAAGCTGTCACAGTACCTGCTGCAGCTGGTGCAGGTGAGTCTGCTGCTGCTACACCTGCTGCTACACCTACTGCTACACCTGCTGTTACACCTGCTGTTACACCTCCCGTTACACCTCCTGCTACACCTGCTGCTACACCTGCTGCTACACCTGCTGTTACACCTGCTGCTACACCTCCTGCCACACCTCCTGCTACACCTGCTGTTACACCTGCTGCTACACCTGCTGTTACACCTGCTGCTACAACTCCTGCCACACCTCCTGCTACACCTGCTGTTACACCTGCTGCTACACCTGCTGCTACACCTGCCGTTACACCTGCTGCTACACCTCCTGCCACACCTCCTGCTACACCTGCTGTTACACCTGCTGCTACAACTCCTGCCACACCTCCTGCTACACCTGTTGTTACACCTGCTACCACACCTCCTGCTACACCCCCTGCTACATCTCCTGCTACACTTCTCTCACCATGTGTGCTCACTACCTGTTCTCACCATGTGTCCTCACTACGTGTTCTCATGACGTGTCCTCACTTTGTGTCCTCACCACGTGTCCTCACCATGTGTCCTTATCGCGTGTCCTCACCGCGTGTCCTCACCACGTGTCCTCACCATGTGTCCTCACTATGTGTTTTCACCACGTGTCCTCACCGTGTGTCCTCACCGCGTGTCCTCACCGCGTGTCCTCACCACGTGTCCTCACTGTGTTTTCACCATGTGTCCTCACCACGAGTCCTCACTACTTGTTCTCACCACGTGTCCTCATCACGTGTTCTCATGACGTGTCCTCACCACATGTCCTCACTACTTGTTCTCACCATGTGTCCTCACCACGTGTCCTCACCATGTGTCCTCACTATGTGTTTTCACCACGTGTCCTCACCGTGTGTCCTCACCGCGTGTCCTCACCACGTGTCCTCACCACGTGTCCTCACTGTGTTTTCACCATGTGTCCTCACCACGAGTCCTCACTACTTGTTCTCACCACGTGTCCTCATCACGTGCTCTCATGACGTGTCCTCACCACATGTCCTCACTACTTGTTCTCACCATGTGTCCTCATCATGTGTTCTCATGACGTGTCCTCACTAGGTGTCCTCACTACATGTTCTCACCACATGTCCTCACTACGTATCCTCACTACGTGTTCTCACTACGTGTCCTCACCACATGTCCTCACTACTTGTTCTCAACATGTGTCCTCACCATGTGTCGTTATCACGTGTTCTCATGACGTGTCCTCACTACGTGTTCTCACCACATGTCCTCACTACGTGTTCTCACCACGTGTCCTCACTACGTGTCCTCACCACATGTCCTCACTACATGTTCTCACCACATGTCCTCACCACATGTCCTCACCGTGTGTCCTCACTACGTGTCCTCACCACGTGTCCTCACTGTTTAAAAGTGTCGTACCGATAAAGTTGAATGAAGAGTCACATGATGTGTTTCCAGGTGTTGAAGTACGAGATGTACCTGGACAATCCTCTGGCTCGTTTCCTGATCAAGAAGGCTCTGACCAATCAGAGGATAGGACACTTCTTCTTCTGGCATCTCAAGTGAGGAGCAGCCGGCGTTCAGAGTTTGTGTTGATGTTAACGAGTCACTAACGAGTCTGTGACATGTTCACACTAACAGGAGGTCTGTTCTCAGGTCAGAGATGCACAACAAGACCGTGTCCCGCCGCTTTGGCCTGCTGCTGGAAGCTTTCTGCAGAGCCTGTGGCATGTACCTGAAACACCTGAACAGACAGGTGAGACCTGAAACACCTGAACAGACAGGTGAGACCTGAGACACCTGAACAGACAAGTGAGACCTGAAACACCTGAACAGACAGGTGAGACCTGAGACACCTGAACAGACAGGTGAGACCTGAAACACCTGAACCCAAAGGTGAGACCTGAAACACCTGAACAGACAGGCGAGACCTGAAACACCTGAACAGACAGGTGAGACCTTAAACACCTGAACCCAAAGGTCAGACCTATAACACCTGAACAGACAGGCGAGACCTGAAACACCTGAACAGACAGGTGAGACCTGAAACACCTGAACAGACAGGCGAGACCTGAAACACCTGAACAGACAGGTGAGACCTGAAACACCTGAACCCAAAGGTGAGACCTGAAACACCTGAACAGACAGGTGAGACCTGAAACACCTGAAACACCTGAACAGACAGGTGAGACCTGAAACACCTGAACAGACAGGTGATGTCACTGTGAACCTGTCAGACTGTTGGTTGATGTGAAGCTGCTGCCCCCCAGTGGGTTGAAGTGATACTGCAACCAGTAACAGACGTGTCTGTGTGTGTGTGTGTGTGTGTGTGTGTGTGTGTGTGTGTGTGTGTGTGCAGGTGGAGGCCATGGACAAACTGGTGAATCTGACCGACACACTGAAACAAGAGAAGAAGGACGAAACACAGAAAGTGAGAAACATTCAAACTGACTCTGAGTCTGTGATTGGTTGATCTGATGTGTCTGTGCTGTGATTGGTTGATCTGATGTGTCTGTGCTGTGATTGGTTGATCTGATGTGTCTGTGCTGTGATTGGTTGTCAGACTCAGATGAAGTTCCTGGTTGAACACATGTCTCGTCCTGATTACATGGAGGCTCTTCAAGGATTCGTCTCTCCTCTGAACCCTGTTCATCAGCTGGGAAACCTCAGGTAACTTCAACCAACCAACCGACTGACTGACTGACTGACTGACCGACTGACCAAACAACTACACTAAAGTAAAGTGTGTGTGTTCAGGCTGGAGGAGTGTCGCATCATGTCGTCGGCGAAGCGCCCCCTGTGGTTGAACTGGGAGAACCCTGACATCATGTCTGAGCTGCTCTTCACCAACAACGAGATCATCTTCAAGAACGGAGACGGTAGCTAGCTCAGTGCTAACAACTACACTGGTTTCAATGAGCAGTGTTAACCATGCTAACATCAGCGCTGTGCTCAGGGATTGTGGGTAATGTAGTTTTTGACCTGTGTCTGTGTCACAGACCTGCGTCAGGACATGTTGACTCTGCAGATCATCAAGATCATGGAGAACATCTGGCAGAACCAGGGCCTGGACCTGCGGTGAGAACCTGTGACATCATCAGTGACCTCTGTGACATCATCACGCAGCTGTCTAACCTGTGTGTGTGTGTGTGTGTGTGTGTGTGTGTGTGTGTGTGTGTGTCAGCATGCTGCCGTACGGCTGCCTGTCCATCGGGGACTGTGTGGGTCTGATCGAGGTGGTGAAGAACAGTTTCACCATCATGCAGATTCAGTGTAAAGGAGGCCTGAAGGGGGCACTGCAGTTCAACTCCAACACCCTGCACCACTGGATCAAAGACAAGAACCGCGGAGAGGGGTCAGTGTCCCACTGTCCAACTGTCCAACTATCTGCCCAACTGTCTGTCTGTCCAACTGTCCAACTATCTGCCCAACTGTCTGTCTGTCCAACCGTCCAACTATCTGTCCAACTGTGTGTCTGTCCAACTGTCTGTCTGTCTGAATACCTGTCAACTCCAACACCCTGCACCACTGGATCAAAGACAAGAACTAAGGAGAGTGGTCAATGTCCAACTGTCCAACTGTCTGTCTATGTGTCTGTCTGTCCACTGAAATCCTGTGAACAGATCTGATTACAATAAGACAAACTGGACGTGTGGATTCAGTGATCCAGGGTCAAACAGTCTTCGTGTGGGGAACATCTAAACATTTGTGACGTATACATTTGGTGCAGGTGTTTGTTGAGGTGTTGCTGCCAGTCAGAGACAGAGTCAGGTTTATCACCAGGAGCATTGAACCTCCAACAGATTTGCTTTGGTGTGTCGGAGCCAGTGTTGATGTCGGCAGCTGTTTCACATTCTCTGCTCCTTAGTTTCAGACGACGACAGCTCTCTGAACTTTCTCCTTAAACTGAAGCAGTTGGACTAAGACAGGTGTCCAGGGGACAGGTGGCGTCAGACGGGGAACTGTGATTCTTCTCTGCACTCTTAGAAATATTTCTCCGTCCGTCCAGCAGAGTTTGTGACAGATTCACAAACAAACACGTCATGTACCATTTGTAAATCTCAAACTGTGACATCACAGATAATCTGACACATCTGGACCACAGGGTCACTGTAGGTCGTCCTCATGTCTCATTTTAAATGTCCAACAGTCCTCCACTGACAAACACACATGTCATCAGGACTAACACACACATCATCTGAGTTTTTGTCATTAAGATCTGTTTTCAACTCGTCATCGTCTCGTCTTCATCCTGAAAATAAACGTTGTTGACATGTATTCTTTTAATAGTTTTCTTTGATGAAATGAACACTGATGGGTGCGATAAACAAAGATGAACGATAAACAACAATAAACAAAGATAAAGGTAAAAATCGAGAATGTGAAGACAGGACAGAAAAGAGTGACGATAAGTCTGAACGGAAACAACGTGGCTGTGACGACTCTTTTATCATCCATCCGTACATGTGTGTCCTCGCCGCCCCCACAGGAAGCTGATCTTGCCTGACTTCCTGTGTGTGTCTCAGGTACGACCGGGCCATCGACCTCTTCACCAGGTCGTGTGCAGGTTACTGCGTGGCGACCTTCATCCTGGGAATCGGAGACAGACACAACTCCAACATCATGGTGAAGGAGAACGGACAGGTGAGCCGGTGGTCATCCACACATCCTGAAACTGTCCAAACTCCAAACCCCCTAACTCCTCCTCTTCCTCCTCCTCCTCTTCCTCCTCTTCCTCCAGCTGTTCCACATTGACTTCGGCCACTTCCTGGATCACAAGAAGAAGAAGTTTGGGTACAAGAGGGAGCGAGTGCCGTTTGTTCTCACTCAGGACTTCCTCATCGTCATCAGTAAAGGAGTCCAGGAGTCCACCAAGACCAAAGAGTTTGAGAGGTCTCACCTGCACCTCACCTGTCTCAGTGCTGGTCCTCCTGTCTCACCCTCTGCCTGTCTCACTCTCTGTTTACCCGTCTGTGTGCCAGGTTCCAGGAGATGTGTTATAAAGCCTACCTGGCCATCCGGCAGCACGCCAGCCTCTTCATCAACCTCTTCTCCCTCCTGCTGGGCTGCGGCATGCCTGAACTGCAGAGCTTCGACGACATCGCCTACCTGAGGAAAACCCTGGCCCTGGGTAAGACACACAGCTGGAGACAGGTGGAGGCAGAGACAGACAGGTGGAGACAGAGACAGACAGGTGGAGACAAAGACAGAGACAGACACTCTGAGAGTGCAGTGCAGCCGGACACTCAGAATGAGTATTTCTGAACGCACCACTCACATCATCTTCCTCCATTGTCTAAAACAAGACAACAGTTAGTTTGTTAGCTAGCGCTAGCTAATGTCCGTGGAGAACTGTTTTGCCTCCAGCTAAGCCCCGCCCACCAAAAAAAATGTCACACTGTTTACTGACAGTCAGAGGATCTACCTGCAGACCAGGTGTAGTCCCTGTTGGTGACACCGGCCCCTGATGATGAAGTCTGCTTACATGTGTACGAAGTGTAAAAACTAGATACGGTGTCTGACAGGGACCAAAAACAGTGAACACACCTTTAAGATAAAAACCTGACAGGTTAACAGACTCCGCCCCCTCCTGTCATCTCACAGACTCAGTGTGGGGGCGGAGCTTCTCCAAACACAGAACTCATCACGTCAGACTTTAAAACGTCTTCAGAGTCCTCCGAGTGTGTGAGACACGAGTTCATGTCTTCATCTGTTTTCATATCAATAATTGTTCATGTCATTTCAGATCCTGAAACTCCTGCAGTCATCTCCTCCTCCTCACCTGGCTCCTCCTCCTCACCTGTCCTCCTCCTCACCTGGCTCCTCCTCTTCACCTGGCTCTTCCTCCCCTCATCACTCCCTCATAGTTCACACACCGCCCTGCTTTCATTCCTTCATTCATTCATTCATTCATTCATTCATGGTCTGGACTCCTGAGCTCTCGGCGGTACCTGTGGACTGTTCCTGACTCACCTGTCCGCCTCCTGTGGGATTAGTTCACCTGATCAGACCACCTTGATCTGGTGGAACTTTGAGTTCCTGGTTCTCAGAAGCTTCACAGGAGACGACCTTTGTTCTTTCAGTTAAAGGAACAAAATCTGTGATTGGTTTGTTTTGATGCATCCGTGCCGCAGATACTCGTGTCAGAGGCGTTATGTGTCAGGTCTCATTCTCCTGAACGCGATATGTCTCAAAAACACCTTGATGAATTTCCTCAAATTTGGCCCAAACATCCGTCTTGAGTTCAACAATGATAAGATAAACTGATAAGATTTAGATGGTCAGAAGTCAAAGGTCAAGGTCATTGTGACCTTGCATTGATCTCATTCTCATGAATGCGGTATGTCGTGAACACCATGAGGGAGTTTCCTCAAATCTGGCACAAACGTCCTCTTGCTCTCAACAATGAACTCATTTAATTTTGGTGGTCAAAGGTCACTGTGACTTTGCATCAGTATCATTCTCGTGAAAGTCATATCTCAAGAACGCTTTGATGGATTTCTTTAAATCTGGCACAAACGTCCGCTTTGAGTCACAAATGAAGTGACCAGGTTTGGTGGTCAGAGGTCAAAGGTCACTGTGATCCCGTCTGTCGGATTCTTGTGATCGCATTATCTTATGATCATCTTGAGGGAGTTTCCTCAAATTTGGCACAAACGTCCACACGAAGCTTCACCTCCACGTCTGACGACTTCAGCAGAAATCATCTGACTCAAAAAGATAATGTCTCACCTTCTTCTGTCTCTGTCTCTCTCTGTCTCTCTCTGTCCACCTGTCTCTCTCTCTGTGTCCACCTGTCTGTCTCTCAGAGAAAAGCCAGCAGGAGGCGTTGGAGTATTTCACCAAACAGATGAACGACGCTCATCATGGAGGCTGGAGCACCAAGATGGACTGGATCTTCCACACCATCAGACACATGCCCAACGAACACTGACATATAAACATATATAACACACACACACACACACACACACACACACACACACTGTGTCTTTACTGCACTACTGTGAGGATGAGGATGATGGCGATGATGAAGGTGTCTGATAGTTGTAGTTTTAGTATCACGATGTTGTGTCGGTGGGATGGTTGTCATAGCAACATGAATCTCAGGGTCACAGGTCAGAGGGGTGAGGATGCCAAAGGCATGCTGGGAAAACATGATGATGATGATGATGATGTCGTAAACGTCTTCCAGTCGGTGCTACAGTTAGCATGTTAGCATGTTAGCTCTGTTAGCTGCTCTGAACACTGAAAAATCAACTTTATTAGCGTAGCATTGATTTGAATCAAACTTTATTAAGAAGCAGCTGATTTGAATGAAGCTAGCTTTATTGAAACCAGCAAAGTGAACACTGAGGTCACTGTGAGAGCAATAACACCTCCAATCACCAATCAATACTTTGATTATGACAATCGGGAGTTCGGACCAATAGGAAGGTGAAGCTGTACAGCTGTGGGCGGAGTCATGGTGCTGAGACGAGACCAAACTAACCAGTCAAGTTTCTGTGGGAGTGTAAAAGCACAACACGTGAACACGGCGAGTTTTTATCAGGTTCATGTTCCGTCATTAAAACGTTGCGTTAAAACCGACATGATGATGTCACGTTATTCTGTCGTCACGTCACAATTTCTGTCTGAAATATTTCAAACTTTATCGCTCTTTAAAAATTCAGACTTTCTCCAAATATTACAACGTTTTTATGGTAATATTAAAATGTGATTTTTCAAATTTTATGACTTAAAAAAATATGAAAACTTTATTTAAGATATTACAACTTTTGTATTCTAAAAATAATTTGATTTTCACATTTATTCTTGAAATCTTTAGATTTTTTCTCGTAATATTTCCGTCTGTTTCCGTTGTTAAATCCCTGATATCTGAAACTGTACAAGTTTTTCCTGTATTTTCTTTTTTTCTTTCTGTTGTTGATGTGAAATTATTAGGCGATGTTTGCAGTTAGCTGTTAGCAGTTAGCAGCTAACTCAGAGAAGAAGAACAGCAGCTGTTAGCAGTTAGCAGCTAACTCAGAGAAGAAGAACAGCAGCTGTTAGCAGTTAGCAGCTAACCCAGTGAAGAAGAACACTGTGTGGCAGTTGTACTTTATCATCTCTCTGCTCGGAGTATTAAAACTCATGTTGCTGATATTTCCTCTGCAGATTGCAGCTAGCTGATACTTGTTGGTAACAAGAGGCCCCGCCCACAGCTGCTGACAGACGGCAGCCTGATGTTAGCTCCAGAGGTCTGAATATTTTTTAATATCAAAGTTTTGAGCTCTGAACTTATTTCTACTGAAACAACATATCAAGTTTTATCAGGGATCAAACGACAATCTGAACCAATCAGCTGCTCGTTAGCCGTTAGCCATTAGCTCGATCAGGTGCATTGTGTCTAATGAACCATGCTAGGCTAGCTGTTAGCGTGTTAGCCTGTTAGCTGAGCTGTTGCACTCTAACCTATAGTTAGTTAATAGCAGAGCTGTTGCACTGGAACAATGAATTGTGGGTAGTTTAGTTAGCGTAGCGTAGCATCAGTGGAAGCCCCACCTCTCCTGTTCCATTGGCTGACAGCCACCAGGGGGCGGGGCTCCACTCAGACGGGTTAAAGGGCCATGATGCCCGTTTTTAATGTGAAGGTTTGTGTGTGTTTCTGCTCAGGTCAGAGGTCAGGCTAAGCCCCGCCCACACATGTCAGTCACCATAACAACCTGTGAGGCGGTCTGACTCCGCCCCCTGCTGCATGATGATCCATTTATTGTTTAATGACATCATCGACTGTGCTGGTTACCATAGTGACTGAATATGTGGACGTGAGCAGACGTGATGTGTTTTTATTTTTCATGTGATCGATGTGATTGATTATTGATTGATGTATTGATCAGTGATAACGACTGATCCTGTCTGATTCTCCGTCGTCTCCAGGAAACACTTTTATAAAATAAAATTAAAAGACCATGGATGGAAGACGCTGCAGAGCCGACGCCCACATGCTGCAGGGTCGGCCAATCAGAGGGCTCGTACAGCCTCCACGCCCAGATTTGTTTTTAAACTGAACTTTACAACAGGTCACCTGAGGGGGGCGGAGCCTGCTGTGTGACATCACACGTACTGATCTGTCACTGTCAGTGTCATGGATTATCACTGGATTTCAAAATAAAAGCCTGACAGGTGTGCTGTGTTTGGTTTGTGTGCACTTCCTCTGATGTCCACCAGGTGGAGCTGTGACACAGCTCTGAGCCGCAGCTTCCTTCTCTCCATATTTCACCTTCCTGTGTGACGAAGACGTTTAACTCAGAGAAGAAGAACAGCAGCTGTTAGCAGTTAGCAGCTAACTGAAAGAAGAAGAACAGCAGCTGTTAGCAGTTAGCAGCTAACTCAGAGAAGAAGAACAGCAGATGTTAGCAGTTAGCAGCTAACTCAAAGACGTAGAACAGCAGCAGTTAGCAGCTAACTCAAAGAAGAAGAACAGCAGCTGTTTGAGTTAGCAGCTAATTCAGAGAAGAAGAACAGCAGCAGTTAGCAGTTAGCAGCTAACTCAAAGAAGAACAGCAGCTGTTAGCAATTAGCAGCTAACTCAAAGAAGAACAGCAGCTGTTAGCAGTTAGCAGCTAATTCAGAGAAGAAGAACAGCAGCAGTTAGCAGCTAACTCAAAGAAGAAGAACAGCAGCTGTTAGCAACTAACTCAGAGAGGAAGAACAGCAGATGTTAGCAGTTAGCAGCTAACTCAAAGATGTAGAACAGCAGCAGTTAGCAGCTAACTCGAAGAACAGCAGTTGTTAGCAGTTAGCAGCTAACTCAAAGAAGAAGAGCAGCAGCAGTTAGCAGTTAGCAGCTAACATGTTTGTTATACGTCACACTAGAGGCCGATGCTGTTGTGTCACATGTCACGCCTCTTCTGACTGTAGTGGTTTATGATTCATAATCAATAATAATTTTACTTTAGTATCTACATGTTGTTTTATGGCCTCAGAGCAGCTTCTAAGGCCTCAGCAGAGAGACAGTGTGTGTGTGTGTGTGTATGTATGTGTGTGTGTGTGTTTTGAGTCTGTTATTACTGTGATGTCATCATGCTGTCTGACATCACACATGATGTCACCGTTGTTGGTTCTGTGTAAACATGTGAAGGTGGGACTTTTTGGCCGCTCTGTGGTGCCGTCTCTCTGTAAGACGGACCGATGTCTTCGTCCAGCGCGAGCAGAGAGACCTTTGACCTTCGTGTGATCAGTCGCAGCTGTGTTGTATCAGTGACGTGAATCGTGAACAGATGGCGACAGGAAGTGTAAATAAAGTCTGAGTAGACTGTGTCTGTCCGTCTGTCAGGTGACCAGGAGGAAACAGTCTGACATTAACTGTCTGTCAGAGAGTCTAAATATAAATCTGATCAACATGTCTTTGTTTACATGTTTGTTTACATGTTTGTTTACCTCTGTTTGTTTACATGTGTTTGTTTACATGTGTTTGTTTACATGTTTGTTTACCTCTGTTTGTTTACATGTTTGTTTACCTCTGTTTGTTTACATGTGTTTGTTTACCTCTGTTTGTTTACATGTGTTTGTTTACCTCTGTTTGTTTACATGTTTGTTTACCTCTGTTTGTTTACATGTGTTTGTTTACCTCTGTTTGTTTACCTGTTTGTTTACATGTGTTTGTTTACCTGTTTGTTTACCTCTGTTTGTTTACCTGTTTGTTTACCTCTGTTTGTTTACATGTGTTTGTTTACCTTTGTTGTTTACATGTTTGTTGTTCTCTCCACAGCTCTGAGCTGCAGTATCAGACACAGGAAGCTCTGGAACAACAGCACACCTGTGACCCTCACCTGTCTGCCTTCAGCCTGTCATCTGTCACTGAGCTGTGTCACTGCTCAGCCTGATAATCAATAATCAATATGATCGATCAGTTTGATGTTTATATTTAACCTTTAACCCTGTCACCAGATTTTCTCCTTCAGGTCACGGTGAGAACAAAGTTACTGCGACTGCTGCAGAACAATAAAGTTTTTATTATTGAATATTGAGTTCAATGTTCAAACTCCAAATGTTCTCAAGTCACTTCAGTCCTAATTATAAAGACAAAATAATTCTGGCTGGAAACTGAGACAGATGTTTGAAGTGACAACATGCTGATACAGGTGTGTTTATATCACTGTTTGTTGTTTATCATTTTGTTTCCATGGAGACAGAAATCTAAAGTCAAATCTAAACTTTGAGCACAAACTGTCTGACACATTTATGAACCAACCTCTAACAGAACCTTCTGTCACATGAAAAACATCTTTAATTAAGATATATCTAACTGTGTCTGATTCATCTGTGACGTCTGTTTATGTTCCTGTGAACACTTCACACAGCTGATCTGTTCAAAGTTAAAGCTGCATTTTACAGGATTACACTGAACACATCATGAGGACCTTACAGCTGACCTTCAGCCAGTCCTCACTGTTACTGAACAGAGCCTGAAGGCATCACAGTGTAAATCAGTGTTTAGAGATGAATCCAGATGTTCAGACTTCACCACACTGACAGTAAAACATGTAAAACAGTCTCGAGGGCTGTCCATCAGCTGCTGCAGTCTCTGTCCTCTCAGACTTTACGTGATGACAGTAAACACATCACACTACGTACAGCTGAAGTCTGTGAGGGCTCAGTCTGCAGGTCCAGAGGGCGGAGCTTTGGATTCAGCCATAATAACTACCTGCTAACTGCTAACAGCTAACATCTATTGGCAGCAGAGTGCTCTCTCAGTGACACTATCAAACATCTGTAATAACCGACACAGTGAATCAGAAGGTTTTTGTCCTTTATTGTCGTTACATTTTGACTCCAGCTGAATTTTATAAATCAATAATCAAACCTTAAAGTTATTAAAATAATTGATCAGATAATGTTGAAGCAAAGTTTATATATTGGTTAATAAAAAATAAAGACCTGAGCCAGGAAAGCATCGTTTGAGATCCAGCTGTGAGTCCAGACTAAACCTGATCCAGGACTGTCAGAGTAAAGACCACAGTCCTGGATCAGAGTTCAGACCAGCTCAGTATCATCAGAGTCCAGACTAAACCTGATCCAGGACTGTCAGAGTAAAGACCACAGTCCTGGATCAGAGTTCAGACCAGCTCAGTATCATCAGAGTCCAGACTAAACCTGATCCAGGACTGTCAGACTAAAGACCACAGTCCTGGATCAGAGTTCAGACCAGCTCAGTATCAGCAGAGAATCAGGTGTTGCAGCACTGACAGTCATGAAGCAGGTTGAAGCAGCAGCTGCTTTTTATTCCATCTGACAAGCAGCTACAGGTCCAGGATCAGTTACTGGGAACCAGAATCCTTCCTGGATTAAAGAGACGAGGACAGGGTCAACAACAAAGACAGACACCATGTCATTAAAACTGGTCCAAACTGGTGTGAACTGGTTTTAGACTGTGTGTAGTGTTCTGACCTCGGGCCTTCCTCTTGTAGTAGATGAATCCAGCCAGAGATAAGACCAGACCCAGGATCAGTCCTGAGGCTCCGATGGCAATCTTGTTTCTTTCAGACTCAGGCATGGACGGGTCTGAGGACAGACAGGTGGAGAGACAGACAGGTGAACAAACAGGTGAGCAGACAGATGAGCAGGTAGACAGGTGAGCAGGTATTTACCCCAGTCAGTAACCAGAGGTTCTCTCAGGCTGGCGTGTTCCACCACACAGGAGATCTTCTCTCCAGACCTGCTGACACAAAACAACACATCAGTGATTCTGTTACACTCTCTGAGAAAACCTGGACCAGAACCAGAACCAGACCAATCCTGAACCAGACTGGACCTGGATACCTGAATATCTGTGAGATATTAGGACACCTGAACATAAAGCTACCTTGATGTGGACCTGGACCTGATGTGGACCTGGACCTGTGGCTACCTTGATGTGGACCTGGACCTGTAGCTACCTTGATGTGGACCTGGACCTGTAGCTACCTTGATGTGGACCTGGACCTGTAGCTACCTTGATGTGGACCTGGACCTGTGGACCTGGACCTGTAGCTACCTTGATGTGGACCTGGACCTGTAGCTGCCTTGATGTGGACCTGGACCTGTAGCTGCCTTGATGTGGACCTGGACCTCTAGCTACCTTGATGTGGACCTGGACCTGTAGCTTTCTTGATATGGACCTGTAGCTGCCTTGATGTGGACCTGGACCTGTAGCTACCTTGATGTAGACCTGGACCTGTAGCTGCCTTGATGTGGACCTGGACCTGTGGCTTCCTTGATGTGGACCTGGACCTTGACCTGTAGCTATCTTGATGTGGACCTGAACCTGTAGCTACCTTGATGTGGACCTGGACCTGTAGCTTCCTTGATGTGGACCTGAACCTGTAGTGACCTTGATATGGACCTGGACCTGTGGACCTGGACCTGTAGCTACCTTGATGTGGACCTGGACCTGTAGCTACCTTGATGTGGATCTGGACCTGTAGCTACCTTGATGTGGACCTGGACCTGTAGCTACCTTGATGTGGATCTGGACCTGTAGCTACCTTGATGTGGACCTGGACCTGTAACTACCTTGATGTGGACCTGGACCTGTAGCTACCTTGATGTGGACCTGGACCTGGACCTGTAGCTATCTTGATGTGGACCTGAACCTGTAGCTACCGTGATGTGGACCTGGACCTGTAGCTACCTTGATGTGGACCTGGACCTGTAGCTACCTTGATGTGGATCTGGACCTATAGCTACGTTGATGTGGACCTGGACCTTTAGCTACCTTGATGTGGACCTGGACCTGTGGACCTGGACCTGTAGCTACCTTGATGTGGACCTGGACCTGTAGCTACCTTGATGTGGACCTGGACCTGTGGACCTGGACCTGTAGCTACCTTGATGTGGACCTGGACCTGTGGACTTGGACCTGTAGCTACCTTGATGTGGACCTGGACCTGGACCTGTAGCTTCCTTGTTGTGGATCTGGACCTGTAACTACCTTGATGTGGACCTGGACCTGTAGTTACCTTGATGTGGACCTGGACCTGTAGCTACCTTGATGTGGACCTGGACCTGTAGCTACCTTGATGTGGACCTGGACCTGGACCTGTAGCTATCTTGATGTGGACCTGAACCTGTAGCTACCTTGATGTGGACCTGGACCTGTAGCTACCTTGATGTGGACCTGGACCTGTAGCTACCTTGATGTGGACCTGGACCTTTAGTTACCTTGATGTGGACCTGGACCTGTGGACCTGGACCTGTAGCTACCTTGATGTGGATCTGGACCTGTAGCTACGTTGATGTGGACCTGGACCTGTAGCTAACTTGATGTGGACCTGGACCTGTAGCTACCGTGATGTGGACCTGGACCTGTAGCTACCTTGATGTGGACCTGGACCTGTAACTACCTTGATGTGGACCTGGACCTGTAGCTACCTTGATGTGGACCTGGACCTGTGGCTACCTTGATGTGGACCTGGACCTGTGGCTATCTTGAAGTGGACCTGGACCTGTAGCTACCTTGAAGTGGACCTGGACCTGTAGCTACCTTGATGTGGACCTGGACCTGTAGCTACCTTGATGTGGACCTGGACCTGTGGCTACCTTGAAGTGGACCTGGACCTGTGGACCTGGACCTGTAGCTACCTTGATGTGGACCTGGACCTGTGGCTACCTTGAAGTGGACCTGGACCTGTGGACCTGGACCTGTAGCTACCTTGATGTGGACCTGGACCTGTAACTACCTTGATGTGGACCTGGACCTGTAGCTACCTTGATGTGGACCTGGACCTGTAGTTACCTTGATGTGGACCTGGACCTGTGGCTACCTTGATGTGGACCTGGACCTGTGGCTACCTTGATGTAGACCTGGACCTGTAGCTACCTTGATGTGGACCTGGACCTGTGGCTACCTTGAAGTGGACCTGGACCTGTGGACCTGGACCTGTAGCTACCTTGATGTGGACCTGGACCTGTAGCTGTCTTGATGTGGACCTGGACCTGTAGCTACCTTGATGTGGACCTGGACCTGTAGCTACCTTGATGTGGACCTGGACCTGGACCTGTAGCTATCTTGATGTGGACCTGAACCTGTAGCTACCTTGATGTGGACCTGGACCTGTAGCTACCTTGATGTGGACCTGGACCTGTAGCTACCTTGATGTGGACCTGGACCTTTAGTTACCTTGATGTGGACCTGGACCTGTGGACCTGGACCTGTAGCTACCTTGATGTGGATCTGGACCTGTAGCTACGTTGATGTGGACCTGGACCTGTAGCTAACTTGATGTGGACCTGGACCTGTAGCTACCGTGATGTGGACCTGGACCTGTAGCTACCTTGATGTGGACCTGGACCTGTAACTACCTTGATGTGGACCTGGACCTGTAGCTACCTTGATGTGGACCTGGACCTGTGGCTACCTTGATGTGGACCTGGACCTGTGGCTATCTTGAAGTGGACCTGGACCTGTAGCTACCTTGAAGTGGACCTGGACCTGTAGCTACCTTGATGTGGACCTGGACCTGTAGCTACCTTGATGTGGACCTGGACCTGTGGCTACCTTGAAGTGGACCTGGACCTGTGGACCTGGACCTGTAGCTACCTTGATGTGGACCTGGACCTGTGGCTACCTTGAAGTGGACCTGGACCTGTGGACCTGGACCTGTAGCTACCTTGATGTGGACCTGGACCTGTAACTACCTTGATGTGGACCTGGACCTGTAGCTACCTTGATGTGGACCTGGACCTGTAGTTACCTTGATGTGGACCTGGACCTGTGGCTACCTTGATGTGGACCTGGACCTGTGGCTACCTTGATGTGGACCTGGACCTGTAGCTACCTTGATGTGGACCTGGACCTGTGGCTACCTTGAAGTGGACCTGGACCTGTGGACCTGGACCTGTAGCTACCTTGATGTGGACCTGGACCTGTAGCTGTCTTGATGTGGACCTGGACCTGTAGCTACCTTGATGTGGACCTGGACCTGTAGCTACCTTGATGTGGACCTGGACCTGTGGCTACCTTGATGTGGACCTGGACCTGTGGCTACCTTGATGTGGACCTGAACCTGTAGCTACCTTGATGTGGACCTGGACCTGTAGCTACCTTGATGTGGACCTGGACCTGTAGCTACCTTGATGTGGACCTGGACCTGGAGGTGCACTCACCTGGGCGTGTACTCCAGGTGAGAGTGGATCTGGTAGTACCAATCACCGTCTGCCAGCTCATCAGTGGAAGTGACATCAGAGGTGACTTCCTGTCCGTCTCTGAGCCAGCTGACTTTGATGTGTTTGGGGTAGAAGTCAAAGACGCTGCAGACCAACATGGCTGAATGTTTACCACCAGGGGGCGTCACAGAGTGCAGTCTGACGTAGGGCTGAGCTGAAACACATCAGGATGATGGTTGTTGTTATTTAATCATCAGTAGTTGCAGTAACAGAGTTTGACCAGCAGGTGGTGACAGAGAGCTGAGTCTGATGTGTCTCCACCAACAGTGACTGTATTGATTATTGATTATTGATCAGTGATCTGAGCTGAGTTAAACTGTGTCATTAATAAATATGATCAATATCAACTGTCAGATCAATGTGATGATGATGATGATGATGATGATGATGTCACAGAGACACACACTCACCTGACTTAGACAGAGCATTACTGTAGTCAATCCCAACGTTGTTCACACAGTACCTCTGCTTCTCAGCTCTCCACTGAGCCAGTAATGAAGGATCACTGTTAAACCTCTCAGCGTTCTTCACACCGTGCTCAGTGTATCCAACAAACTTCCCCACACTGCTGCTGAACCTGATGTACTCATCTCTGTTGAAGTAATAAGAGTGGATGAGCTCGATGTCCTTTGGATCAGAGGAGTTAAAGTCACAGCGGACCGTCGTGAAGTGCAGAAATCCATCTGAGAACAAAAACAGTTTGAACCTCAGTCAGTGAATACTGTATGATCAGGGTATTGATCAGTGATCAGTGTGTTGATCAGAGTGTTGATCAGTGTGTTGATCAGTGTGTTGGTCAGTGTGTTGATCAGTGATCAGTGTGTTGATCAGTGTGTTGATCAGTGTGTTGATCAGTGATCAGTGTGTTGGTCAGAGTGTTGATCAGTGTGTTGATCAGAGTGTTGATCAGTGTGTTGATCAGTGATCAGTGTGTTGGTCAGTGTGTTGATCAGTGTGTTGATCAGAGTGTTGATCAGTGTGTTGATCGGTGATCAGTGTGTTGATCAGAGTGTTGATCAGTGTGTTGATCAGTGATCAGTGTGTTGATCAGTGTGTTGATCAGTGTGTTGATCAGTGTGTTGGTGAGTGTGTCGATCAGTGTGTTGATCAGTGTGTTGATCCGTGTGTTGATCAGTGTGTTGGTGAGTGTGTTGGTCAGTGTGTTGATCAGTGTGTTGATCAGTGTGTTGGTCAGTGTGTTGATCAGTGTGTTGGTCAGTGATCAGTGTGTTGATCAGTGTATTGATCAGTGTGTTGATCAGTGTGTTGGTCAGTGTGTTGATCAGTGTGTTGGTCAGTGTGTTGATCAGTGTGTTGGTCAGTGTGTTGATCAGTGTGTTGGTCAGTGATCAGTGTGTTGGTCAGTGTGTTGATCAGTGATCAGTGTGTTGATCAGTGTGTTGATCAGTGTGTTGGTCAGTGTGTTGATCAGTGTGTTGATCAGTGTGTTGGTGAGTGTGTTGATCAGTGTGTTCATCAGTGTGTTGGTGAGTGTGTTGATCAGTGTGTTGGTGAGTGTGTTGATCAGTGTGTTGATCAGTGTGTTGATCAGTGTGTTGGTCAGTGTGTTGGTGAGTGTGTTGATCAGTGATCAGTGTGTTGATGAGTGTGTTGATCAGTGTGTTGGTCAGTGTGTTGGTGAGTGTGTTGATCAGTGATCAGTGTGTTGATCAGTGTGTTGATCAGTGTGTTGGTCAGTGTGTTGGTGAGTGTGTTGGTCAGTGTGTTGGTGAGTGTGTTGATCAGTGATCAGTGTGTTGATCAGTGTGTTGATCAGTGTGTTGGTCAGTGTGTTGGTGAGTGTGTTGATCAGTGATCAGTGTGTTGATCAGTGTGTTGATCAGTGTGTTGATCAGTGTGTTGGTCAGTGTGTTGGTGAGTGTGTTGGTCAGTGTGTTGATCAGTGTGTTGGTCAGTGTGTTGATCAGTGTGTTGGTCAGTGTGTTGATCAGTGTGTTGGTGAGTGTGTTGATCAGTGTGTTGGTGAGTGTGTTGATCAGTGTGTTGGTGAGTGTGTTGATCAGTGTGTTGATCAGTGTGTTGATCAGTGTGTTGGTCAGTGTGTTGATCAGAGTGTTGATCAGTGTGTCGATCAGTGTGTCGGTGAGTGTGTTGATCAGTGTGTTGATCAGTGTGTTGATCAGTGTGTTGATCAGAGTGTTGATCAGTGTGTTGATCAGTGTGTTGATCAGTGTGTCGATCAGTGTGTCGGTGAGTGTGTTGATCAGTGTGTTGATCAGTGTGTTGATCAGTGTGTCGATCAGTGTGTTGATCAGTGTGTTGGTCAGTGTGTTGATCAGTGTGTTGATCAGTGTGTCGATCAGTGTGTTGATCAGTGTGTTGGTCAGTGTGTTGATCAGTGTGTTGATCAGTGTGTCGATCAGTGTGTTGATCAGTGTGTCGATCAGTGTATTGCTCAGTGTGTTGATCAGTGTGTTGGTGAGTGTGTCGATCAGTGTGTTGATCAGTGTGTTGATCTGTGTGTTGATCAGTGTGTTGATCAGTGTGTCGATCAGTGTGTTGATCAGTGTGTTGATCAGTGTGTTGATCAGTGTGTTGGTCAGTGTGTTGATCAGTGTGTTGATCAGTGTGTTGGTGAGTGTGTTGATCAGTGTGTTGATCAGTGTGTTGGTGAGTGTGTTGATCAGTGTGTCGATCAGTGTGTTGATCAGTGTGTTGATCAGTGTGTTGATCAGTGTATTGCTCAGTGTGTTGATCAGTGTGTTGGTGAGTGTGTCGATCAGTGTGTTGATCAGTGTGTTGATCCGTGTGTTGATCAGTGTGTTGGTCAGTGTGTTGATCAGTGTGTTGATCAGTGTGTTGGTCAGTGTGTTGATCAGTGTGTTGGTCAGTGATCAGTGTGTTGATCAGTGATCAGTGTGTTGATCAGTGTATTGATCAGTGTGTTGATCAGTGTGTTGGTCAGTGTGTTGATCAGTGTGTTGGTCAGTGTGTTGATCAGTGTGTTGGTCAGTGATCAGTGTGTTGGTCAGTGTGTTGATCAGTGATCAGTGTGTTGATCAGTGTGTTGATCAGTGTGTTGGTCAGTGTGTTGATCAGTGTGTTGATCAGTGTGTTGGTGAGTGTGTTGATCAGTGTGTTCATCAGTGTGTTGGTGAGTGTGTTGATCAGTGTGTTGGTGAGTGTGTTGATCAGTGTGTTGATCAGTGTGTTGATCAGTGTGTTGGTCAGTGTGTTGGTGAGTGTGTTGATCAGTGATCAGTGTGTTGATCAATGTGTTGATCAGTGTGTTGGTCAGTGTGTTGGTGAGTGTGTTGATCAGTGATCAGTGTGTTGATCAGTGTGTTGATCAGTGTGTTGGTGAGTGTGTTGATCAGTGATCAGTGTGTTGATCAGTGTGTTGATCAGTGTGTTGATCAGTGTGTTGGTCAGTGTGTTGGTGAGTGTGTTGATCAGTGATCAGTGTGTTGATCAGTGTGTTGATCAGTGATCAGTGTGTTGATCAGTGTGTTGATCAGTGTGTTGGTGAGTGTGTTGATCAGTGTGTTGATCAGTGTGTTGATCAGTGATCAGTGTGTTGATCAGTGTGTTGATCAGTGTGTTGATCAGTGTGTTGGTGAGTGTGTTGCTGAGTGTGTTGATCAGTGTGTTGATCAGTGTGTTGGTCAGTGTGTTGATCAGTGTGTTGATCAGTGTGTTGATCAGTGTGTTGGTGAGTGTGTTGATCAGTGTGTTGATCAGTGTGTTGATCAGTGTGTTGGTCAGTGTGTTGATCAGAGTGTTGATCAGTGTGTTGATCAGTGTGTTGATCAGTGTGTCGATCAGTGTGTCGGTGAGTGTGTTGATCAGTGTGTTGATCAGTGTGTTGATCAGTGTGTCGATCAGTGTGTCGATCAGTGTGTCGGTGAGTGTGTTGATCAGTGTGTTGATCAGTGTGTTGATCAGTGTGTCGATCAGTGTGTCGATCAGTGTGTCGGTGAGTGTGTTGATCAGTGTGTTGATCAGTGTGTTGATCAGTGTGTTGGTCAGTGTGTTGATCAGTGTGTTGATCAGTGTGTTGATCAGTGTGTCGATCAGTGTGTTGATCAGTGTGTTGATCAGTGTATTGCTCAGTGTGTTGATCAGTGTGTTGGTGAGTGTGTCGATCAGTGTGTCGATCAGTGTGTTGATCTGTGTGTTGATCAGTGTGTTGATCAGTGTGTCGATCAGTGTGTCGATCAGTGTGTTGATCAGTGTGTTGATCAGTGTGTTGGTCAGTGTGTTGATCAGTGTATTGATCAGTGTGTTGGTCAGTGTGTTGATCAGTGTGTTGATCAGTGTATTGATCAGTGTGTTGGTCAGTGTGTTGGTCAGTGTGTTGATCAGTGTGTTGATCAGTGTGTTGGTCAGTGTGTTGGTCAGTGTGTTGATCAGTGTGTTGATCAGTGTATTGATCAGTGTGTTGGTCAGTTTGTTGGTCAGTGTGTTGATCAGTGTGTTGATCAGAGTGTTGATCAGTGTGTTGATCAGTGTGTTGGTCAGTGATCAGTGTGTTGATCAGTGTGTTGATCAGTGTGTTGATCAGTGTGTTGGTCAGTGTGTTGATCAGTGTATTGATCAGTGTGTTGGTCAGTGTGTTGGTGAGTGTGTTGATCAGTGTGTTGATCAGTGTATTGATCAGTGTGTTGGTCAGTGTGTTGATCAGTGTATTGATCAGTGTGTTGGTCAGTGTGTTGATCAGTGTATTGATCAGTGTGTTGGTCAGTGATCAGTGTGTTGATCAGTGTATTGATCAGTGTGTTGATCAGTGTGTTGATCAGTGTATTGATCAGTGTGTTGGTCAGTGATCAGTGTGTTGATCAGTGTGTTGATCAGTGTGTTGATCAGTGATCAGTGTGTTGATCAGTGTGTTGATCAGTGATCAGTGTGTTGATCAGTGATCAGTGTGTTGATCAGTGATCAGTGTGTTGATCAGTGTGTTGATCAGTGTGTTGGTCAGTGTGTTGGTGAGTGTGTTGATCAGTGTGTTGATCAGTGTGTTGGTCAGTGTGTTGGTGAGTGTGTTGATCAGTGATCAGTGTGTTGATCAGTGTGTTGATCACTGTGTTGGTCAGTGTGTTGGTCAGTGTGTTGGTGAGTGTGTTGATCAGTGTGTTGATCAGTGTGTTGATCAGTGATCAGTGTGTTGATCAGTGTGTTGATCAGTGTGTTGATCAGTGTGTTGGTCAGTGTGTTGGTGAGTGTGTTGATCAGTGTGTTGGTCAGTGTGTTGATCAGTGTGTTGATCAGTGTGTTGATCAGTGTGTTGATCAGTGTGTTGGTCAGTGTGTTGATCAGTGTGTTGGTCAGTGTGTTGATCAGTGATCAGTGTGTTGATCAGTGTGTTGGTCAGTGTGTTGGTGAGTGTGTTGATCAGTGATCAGTGTGTTGATCAGTGTGTTGGTCAGTGTGTTGATCAGTGTGTTGATCAGTGTGTTGGTCAGTGTGTTGGTGAGTGTGTTGATCAGTGTGTTGATCAGTGATCAGTGTGTTGGTCAGTGTGTTGGTGAGTGTGTTGATCAGTGTGTTGGTGAGTGTGTTGGTCGTACCTGCTGTGTAGAGGCTGATGAAGAGGAGGGAGAAGCTGAGAAAGGATGAAGCCATGTTCCTCTGTTCACCTGACAAACACTGACACAGTCTCACTGAGAGCTGCTCTAAAAACCAGAGGACGTGATGACATCATCACCATCATCAGCTGTTACCAGGCAGACAGCTCCCAGTAAAGTCAGCTGCTGGAGCTCTCACACTCTCACTCACTCAGCTCTGGAGACTGTCTTATTTAGGGGGCTGACTGTGTTACTGCAACAACAAGACAGCTACTGAATGTAAAGCAGTCACACTGTGTTCCTCTCAGTCTTTATTATTCTGACTCATTTTATTCAAACATCAAATACTCAGCTCAGTCAGGACATGACTGCTGCCACTGTTCGCACAACATTTTTGGGACATGTTTCCACATCATCACGTGGATGTCAGAATCTTCAGACTTCACACAGATTCATTCAGACTTTAACACGTTCCTCATCGTCCGTACAGTCTCACTGTGATTCATCTTTCAAATCCACATTAATACTTTTTAAATATTCAGACTTGTTTGGAGCATGATGAACATGTCCTCCTCAGGATTTATAATGGGTCTCTATGGACCAGATGTTCCAGGGTTAAAGAGGAGATGTGATGAACGTCCTCCATGTAACAGATAAAAACACGTTGTACATTTTCCATTCAACGTTTATTAAAAGCTGATTCACAATCAAACTCTGAGTGCAGCTGCACAAAGACATGCAGGTCTGACTGCTGCCTGTCGGCTCATCGCTCCAGCTAGCAGCAGTTACCTGCTTAGCTAGCAGCAGTTAGCTTCTTAGCTCAAGGCAGTTAGCTTCTTAGCTCAAGGCAGTTAGATTCTTAGCTAGCAGCAGTTAGCTGCTTAGCTAGCAGCAGTTAGCTTCTTAGCTCAAGGCAGTTAGCTTCTTAGCTAGCAGCAGTTAGCTTCTTAGCTCAAGGCAGTTAGCTTCTTAGCTCAAGGCAGTTAGCTTCTTAGCTAGTAGCAGTTAGCTTCTTAGCTACCAGCAGTTAGCTGCTTAGTTATCAGCAGTTAGCTTCTTAGCTAGCAGCAGTTAGCTTCTTAGCTCAAGGCAGTTAGCTTCTTAGCTAGAGGCAGTTAGCTGCTTAGCTAGCAGCAGTTAACTGTTTAGCTAGCAGCAGTTAGCTTCTTAGCTCAAGGCAGTTAGATTCTTAGCTAGCAGCAGTTAGCTTCTTAGCTGGAGGCAGTTAGCTGCTTAGCTAGCAGCAGTTAGCTTCTTAGCTCAAGGCAGTTAGCTTCTTAGCTAGCAGAAGTTAGCTTCTTAGCTCGGGCATCACACATAGAAATGCTTTGTCAACATGGGCCCCTCTGAGCTCTGTTAGATTCTCCACACTCTAGGACGTCACGTGATGACGGATAGGTGAACATGGCGTTTTAGTGTGGTTTGCTCGCCAGATCGGGAAACTTCTATGGCAAAACAGACCAAAGTAACGTCACAAATTGAAAAGAACGCATTTGAAAGTAATAATCCAAACGGATGTCTCAAGGTCCTGCAACAACAACGAGAAGCAGAGCAAAGATTTTGAAAAGAGCCGGCATGAAGGCAACGGAGACACACCTGTCGGGGACTGACGAGGAGGCGCCCGCATGGGCAAAAAGTTTGACTAGCGCTTTCCAAAGCCATCAAGAGTCGATGAATATTAAACTTGAAGAGATCAACTCTGCAATCAAATCCCTGTCCAAGGATTTCCACGCTGTAAAGCATAGGGTCACAAATGCAGAACAACGCATAAGCGCTCTGGAAGATGATCTGGGAAAAGAGAACACGCTGGTGAAAGATTTATCAAAGAAAATATCATCGCTCTACCAGCGGGTTGACGACCTTGAGTCACGCAGCAGGAGAAATAATATCAGAATCATAGGCCTGAAAGAAGGAGCAGAGGCGGACGATCTATCTGGTTTATTGGATCGTGTTTTCCAGTACATATTGGGCGAGGGTGAGCCCACACCTGAAGTGGACCGGGCCCACCGAGCTTTTCGGCCACGTCCAAACCCGGAGGATCCACCTCGAAACATTATTGTGCGTCTTCTAAGATGGGGAGACAAGCAGAAGATACTGGCGGCTGTGAGGAAGAAGAAATCTCTCTCCTGGCAAGATCAGGTTTTCTTTATTCGACAAGATCTATCCATAGAGGTGCGGAGGCAACGCGCTGAATATAATGATATAATGGAAGATCTGAAGAAGAGGAGAATAAGGGCCGGCATATTACATCCTGCCCGGCTGATACTCACCATTGACGGAGAAAAGATTATTTACAACACACCTGAAGTGGCACGAAAGGAGCTGCAGAAACGCCTGCAGGGGAAAAACTCTCCCGGCTGCTACAGCGCACCTGAGGCCGGCTCGGGATGAGGGCACTCGCAGTCAGTTTCTGTTCTGGATAATCTGGGAATCTTCTGGACTTCTTTTTCTGACTCTTTGAGATGCCTAATAATAGTTTCAATAAATTAGAACAACAGAGTAGTTATTAAGGGGACTTTTATTCTTTATCTTATGTTATTTAGGCTATTTTATTATTATTTTCTTTCTATAGAGCCCCCCCTTTCTTAGTTTGATGGCTGTTTTGAAACTAAAGGGGAAAAACATATAGAGAGTAGCGAATTTTCCTTACTCTCTACTGTACCTGTGTGTGGGGGTATCCCCCCCTCTGAAACTGAAATCCCCACTGACAGAGATTTTGGACACGATCTGGTTAATTCAATCATACTACGCCTACACCCGACTATCGCGGACTGAAGATGAAATTGATTTTCATCTTATTGTTAATGATGTGCAATCCGCTTATTGTGGGTTTGTTTGTTTGTTCGAGTTCGTTTTTCTGTTCGTTTAGATGTTATTTGTTATGTTTTGTGGGTCTTTGTGTGTGTACTCCCTCCCATTTGCAGTGCATGCGTATTAACTTAAGGGGAAAGGACCTGCTGAGTCTTTTTCTCACAAATGTTATAAATGGTTCTGAATAAATTTAAAGTTATCTCTTGGAATATAAATGGAATACAAAATCATGTGAAAAGATTTAAAGTCTTAACTCATTTAAAATCTCTTCACTGCGACATAGCATTATTACAAGAAACACATCTTTCTAAAGAAGAGTCTCTAAAGTTAAAGCAACGCTGGGTGGGACAAATTTTCTTCTCTCCAGGCACAGGTGCCTCTAAAAGAGTTTGCATCCTTATTTCTAAAAAAGTGTTGTTTACAGCCCTGGATGTGATTGCGGATAAAGAAGGACGTTGGGTGATAGTATCAGGAGAACTGGAGAATAATAAAATAAATATCATGAATCTATATGCCCCAAATCTGGCACAGGCAAATTTTTTGTCAGCAATAAATATTTTGTTAACTAAGTTTAAAGATATACCACTATTATTGGGAGGTGACTTTAATTTGGTGAGCAATGCAGTACTAGATCGCTCAAGTTCTCCTTTACCAGCTGATAAATCTCTCTCCCGAGCCTTTAAAGAGCTACTGCAGACACACTCTATAACTGATGTGTGGCGCCTTCTTAACATAAACGCAAGAGAATATACATTTTATTCAAAGAGGCATAATTCTTATTCCCGTATTGACTACCTCCTTATATCAAATGTTCTATTGGAAAATGTTTTAGACTCTACAATTCACAGCTTCCTCCTCTCAGATCATGCTCCAATTTCAGTAACATTCTGTCCTTCCAGTGAAAAGAAATCATTGCATAAACAGTGGAGTTTTAATAACTCTCTATTAAGAGATGATGCATTTGTTAGGCTGATTAAAAATTATATCAAAGAATTTGTAGAAATTAATATGAATCCATCAACCCCTATTTCAATCGTTTGGGAAGCATTTAAAGCAACCTGTAGGGGCTGGATTATTAGCTATGCATCATATAAAAATAAGGAGAAATGGAGGAGGAAAACTGAATTGCTATCTAAACTTAAAGATCTTGAGTCGAAACATATGAGCGATCCAATGAACACTTTTTTAAAACAAGAATTATTTTTGACAAGGGCTGAGGCACAAGCAATGCTACAGGAAGACACTGTTTTCTCATTACAAAAACTAAGAAGGACACACTATGAAAATGGGGAAAAGGCAGGGAAAATGCTTGCATATCAATTGAAAAAACTTGAACAAAAACACTCCATTATCTCTTTAACTGATAGCAATGGCATAGTCATTAGAGATCAGGGGGCTATTAATGATACCTTCAAGAATTATTTATCAGGTCTGTACAAATCTGAATATAAGGCTAATCAACAAAACTTGAATAACTTTTTCAATAATTTACCCTTGCCAAAATTGAGGGAGGAAAATAAAGAAAAATTAGAGGCCTCCATATCAGAGGAAGAAATTTATAATACAATTAAATCTTTATCAAAGGGCAAAGCACCAGGTAATGATGGTTATACAGGGGAATTTTATAAATGTTTTGCAAGTGAAATCATGCCTTTGCTATGGCGGTTGTATAATATTGCTGTGGAGGATCAGATTATGCCACCAACTATGCGTACAGCTATCATATCACTGATGCCAAAACCCGGTAAGGACCACTCAAACGTCAAAAACTACAGACCAATAAGTTTGCTTAATAATGATTATAAAATTTTTGCAAAAATACTAGCTAAACGGATAGAAGAAGTCATCCCATATCTAGTTCGTATAGATCAAACGGGCTTTATCCCAGGGCGTCTCTCAGCTAATAATATGAGAAGGCTCCTGCAAATTATGCAAATAGCTAGCTCTTCTCAGCACCCAGTAGTCGCAATATCACTGGATGCTGAGAAAGCATTCGACCGTATTGAGTGGCCTTACCTGTTCGATACTCTGGCCAGATATGGCTTTGGTCCAAAGTGTCTTCAATGGATTAGAGCACTGTACCAAGAACCTGTTTCTGCAGTAAAGAGTAATGGCTTGATCTCAACTCCCTTTCGACTCTTTCGCTCTACTAGACAAGGGTGTCCTTTATCCCCCTTACTTTTTATTTTAGCTTTGGAACCATTAGCATGCGCAATCCGACAGGACAAAGAAATCCAAGGAGTTTTAATTAATGATCATGACTTTAAATTAAGTATGTATGCAGACGACATTTTGTTGACATTATCTGAGCCGTCACACTCTATACCAAGAGTTTTGGAAATTATTAATTCATTTGGCAGTCTTTCAGGGTATAAAATAAACTGGACCAAAAGTGAAGCCATACCGCTGAACAGCTCCACACACTCTACTGATCTTGGTCCGGCCCCTTTTGTTTGGAGGTCAGACGGCATGAAATACTTAGGAATAAAAATTCGATCGCCCATTAATGATATATTTGACTTAAATGCTAAAACCTTATTGGAAACAATTAAGGAAGACCTGAAAAGGTGGTCTGCTCTTCCTCTGTCTTTATGGGGTAGGGCAGAAGTGTTGAAGATGAATGTTCTCCCACGATTGACCTTTTTAATTTCCTCTTTTCCTATGTTTATTCAAAAATCATGGTTTGTTAATGTCAACACAATGTTTTCCTCTTTTCTATGGAACAACAAAAAGCCCAGAATTAACCAGAAAAAAATATCTTTGCCTAGAGATAAAGGTGGGCTGGGGATCCCGGATGTGTACTTGTATTATCTTGCTTTCAATGCTAGGTACCCACTCACCTGGGGCTATAGTAAGAGTAGAGTCAAAGGAAGTTGGGACTGGTTGGAAGAGCATTTGGTTAAGGAGAAGTATAAATTTATGTCACTGTCTTCACTTTGGTACACCCCTGTTCCACCCAAGAAATTGGACAATTGCATTATTAAGTTTTCATGTAATGTAAGTAGAGAGCTTCATAAAAGAATGGACATTACAAAATCAACTTTGCCATCTTCTCCAATATGGTACAATACCGCCTTTAAAGCAGCGGGGAATCCATTGTGTAACACTGAATGGTATAATCTTAACATCACAGACATTTCCCAGATTGTAGAGAACGGAGAAATTCTCCCATTTGAGGAACTCAAAAGAAGATTTGATCTAAACAAAAACTGTTTTTTTCAGTATGCCCAGTTAAAGTCTATCATTTCCAAACTTCCCAAAGAGTATTTTGACTATAATTTTGAGATGGATAAAAAACTCCGGTCTTTAATATCAAACAGAGGAACAGTTTCAGGTATATATAAGCTCCTACTTCACTCCTCTGCGAATCCCAATTCCAAAACTCAGTCACAATGGGAATCTGATCTAGGGGTCAAATTTACCCCGGCGGAATGGGAAAACATCTGGCGCGACATTAAGGCCATTTCAAAGTCGGTCAGAGGTAGAGTTATACAATTGAAAATTCTTCATAGAGCATATATCACTCCCTCTAGACTCAAAAAAATAGATTCCAGTGTTTCGAACTTGTGTTGGCATAACTGTGGACAAGTGGGAACACTGACTCATATGCTGTGGCAGTGCCCTATTATTAATTGTTTTTGGACAGAAGTCTGTAATTCAGTTTCAATGTTTATTAATGTTAAGATTATACCATGTCCAGCTACATGTCTGCTGGGTCACAGGGCTGTACAGTTGAAAACAAAGGAACAAAGGAAGATAGCTGGTTTGGCTTTTCTGGCGGCCAAGCGAATTATTTTGACAAATTGGAAAATTCAAAAACCGAGATGTTTCTCACTGGAGGAGTGGGTCTCAGAATTTCTGAACCTCCTGGGTATGGAGCGAGCAGAAGACATGTTAAATGACACTGGGCTTAGGTCGGGTGTTATCTGGAACCAGATGCAGAGGTGCCTGTTTTCTTCACAAAGGATGTTTTAAAAGATCCTAGAAATTGGTAAAGATTCCTGTATTCCTTTTCCTGGGTGCTCTTTGTTTTGTTTGTTCTGAAATCAGTCATGCACTGTAAACCCCCACCCCCCCCTTCCCCAATACGTTGTGACATGTCAATGTTCTGTGGTTGCTATTGTGGTTGTGTGTCTTGTCCTGTTTGTTCTGGTATTATTGTTAAAATATAAAAAAAAAAAAAAAAAAAAAAAAGATTCTCCACACTCTAAACTGATGTCACTGTCACCACCCAGCTGGCAGTTTAACGTACTGTACTCAGAGTAGCAAAGCATTTTAAACAACAGCTCTGGTTAGCCAGTTAGCCAGTTAGCCGAGGCCTACAGCTAAGCACTGGGTGTACAGGCTAACGTTAGCTCCTACAGCCATCTGCTCCACACTCCAACACTCAGCAGCAGCGTCCTGGTTTGTGTCTACACAACAGATTCACAGCTCATACAGCAGACGTACAGGGTGTGATCCTGAATCAACAGGTTTGTCTTTCAGCTGAAAACCCAGCAGAGATCTGTTGGCAGTGTGTGAAGCAGTGCTCAGGAAAACAGAGGGAACACAGAGAAACGTTCAGGTTGTGTTGTGGAGGACTTGTTTCAGGAATAAACTCAACCACTTCTTCTTTGTTCCTTCGTCCTTTGGCAGTCCAAACAGGACAGAAGCAGCGTCTCCTGGACATGAAGTCTCCTCAGGTTCAAACTCTGCAGCCTCTCTCTGCAGCAGGTGTGTTTGGGGGTGTGGCTCAGTGGCCTGCAGGCTAAGGTGTTACACTGTGATGTAATAAAGTCACAGAAGTGAAAAGGAGCTGTTTGAGGCAGGTGAGGAGCTGTGTGTCTGTGAGGACCTGCCGTCTGTTCCAATACCCATACTTTCTGTACTTATCGTACCTACTTTGGGTACAGAGGGCGTTCACATTACGATTGTGGCGAAAAATAAATAAAGAAGTGTACCTAAAAGACCCGGATGTGTACTCATAACGACCAAAATTGAGAGTGTGGAACATTGTACACTTTTCGCACTCAACGGCCGCCATCTTAGCTACGTAGCAGAAGAGGCGGGGCCACTTACAGGTCGGTGGGCGGAACCACTGACCTGCCATCTGTTCCAGTTTTTTGGCGGGTGACGTCACTGACGAGTCACAGCCGTAGTCGTGATCGTAACATCCGGTAAGTGCGCCATAGAGTAATGAATCGGAACAGCACTGAACACTCGCTGAAATATGTGCACTCTGTAAGTGCGGACAGTGTACTGTGTGTAAGTGTACTCATGGCAGTATGGATTTCAGAACATAGCGCTGGACTGTGTGTTTTCACTCCTCAGAACAATGCTGTGTGACACACTGAAGTTAAATGATGTTTGTTAATAACTCTTTAAATTGAACTGTTTATTGATGGATTCACATTTAATTTGTAAAGTTCTCTTTTTATTAAAATACCAAACAGTGAATTACTTTGTCATTTAATCTGTGTATTTATGAATTAATACATTATTAACAAATTAATCATTTCCTAATTTAATTTTACATCAGTTATCAGTTAATAATAAACTTAATTACAGTGTTGGTGACTCTTGTGGTCGTCCATACTTGTGTTGCACGTGTGGCTGTCGCTCTGCTCTGGACAGCTGTCTGTCTCTTCTCAGTGAAACACTGTGCACCATAGATGACGACAGACTGTCACACTGAGACTATCAGGAGGTGCTGATGGCTGCGCTCTGTGTGTCGCTGTGAATGAACCCTCTGGCAGTGAAAACACAGGGTCTGTACACATCAATATGGCACTCAGTAAAAATGACTCGACTGGCCCCAACACTGATCTTTGAGACCTGATCAGGACATCTGTAATTCCGACACATGACCCCTCTGTTAATGCAGTTTCTTATTGTGAATCAGCTCTGAATGAATTCAGTTACCATGGTGACAGATGTTGAATCAACACTGCTCAGACTTGTGCTGCGTTCAAGGTGTTCTTCCAGCCTCTGTTATCATGAGTATCAGTGTGTAAACAAAATGGACGCCACACAGGAGACAGGTTTGATTTTATTGCTCTGAAGGATTGTTTCAACAACATCTTGATCCAAGTGTGAAACAACAAAGTATTTTATTTCTGCAGGAACATTTTAGAGAAGCACAGGAACACATCACCCACTAACATCTGGTTCAAACAGCATCAGTTTAAGATTATATTCACTGTTGGTCATCAGCTGTTTACAATGATAATTTCCACACAAACAATAACACAACACATAGTTTTGTTTAGGTCATAAACAAACAAACAAACAAACAAATAAATCACTGGATATGAAAACAGTTTATAGTTTAAAGAAAGGTGAAATTTAAGCTGCTGTGATTATTGGTCCTGTTCAGAGTGAACACATTAACATGTGACGTCAGTCTGATCGTAGTGACGACGGAGGAAGAGGAAGAGGAGGAGGAAGAGGAGGAAATGTTAGAACATTTTATCAACAAAGAGACAGTGTGTTTCTGTCTCTGCAGAAAGAACAACATGTCTTCAGTCAGTCTGAACAGAACAAAGAGTTAACCTGAGCCTCTGCTGGACAGGTGTGGAGACAGGTGTGGAGACAGGTGAGGGGACAGGTGTGGAGACAGGTGTGGAGACAGGTGTAGGGACAGGTGTAGAGACAGGTGTGGGGACAGGTGTAGGGACAGGTGTAGAGACAGGTGTGGGGACAGGTGTGGAGACAGGTGTAGGGACAGGTGTAGAGACAGGTGTAGAGACAGGTGTGGGGACAGATGTAGGGACAGGTGTAGAGACAGGTGTGGAGACAGGTGTGAGTGGGACATGTTTAAATCAAAACAAAAAGAAAATTTTAAACTGTCAAACCCTCTCCACACAAATCAGTGATGTGTTCAATATACTGAGTAATGACATCATCAGCCCCGACCAATCAGCTGCACTCGTTTCCTTTGATGAGGAAGAAGGTTCCAGCAGCCACACCGAGCAGACCGACAGTCAGACCCAGGCCACAGAAAACTGCAGGTCCAATACTGGGCTGAGTCTTCTCCACATCTGGAGACAGACAATAAGGAGACATGAAGCTTCACCTCCACATCTGGAGACACAGAAACATCTGGAGACACAGAGACATCTGGAGACACAGAAACATCTGGAGACACAGAAACATGTGGAGACACAGAGACATCTGGAGACAGAGGACACAGAAACATCTGGAGACACAGAGACATCTGGAGACACAGAAACATGTGGAGACACAGAGACATCTGGAGACAGAGGACACAGAAACATCTGGAGACACAGAGACATCTGGAGACACAGAAACATCTGGAGACACAGAGACATCTGGAGACACAGAGACATCAAGAGACACAGAGACATCTGGAGACACAGAGACATCTGGAGACAGAAACATCTGGAGACACAGAAACATCTGGAGACACAGAGACATCAGGAGACACAGAAACATCTGGAGACACAGAAACATCTGGAGACACAGAGACATCTGGAGACAGAGGAACATCTGGAGACACAGAAACATCTAGAGACACAGAGACATCTGGAGACACAGAGACATCTGGAGACAGAAACATCTGGAGACACAGAGACATCTGGAGACACAGAGACATCTGGAGACAGAAACATCTGGAGACACAGAGACATCTGGAGACACAGAGACATCTGGAGACAGAAACATCTGGAGACACAAAAACATCTGGAGACACAGAGACATCTGGAGACACAAAAACATCTGGAGACACAGAGACATCTGGAGACACAGAGACATCTGGAGACACAGAAACATCTGGAGACACAGAGACATCTGGAGACAGACATCTGGAGACACAGAGACATCTGGAGACACAGAAACATCCGGAGACACAAAAACATCTGGAGACACAGAGACATCTGGAGACACAGAGACATCTGGAGACAGAGGACACAGAAACATCTGGAGACAGAGGACACAGAGACATCTGGAGACAGAGAAACATCTGGAGACAGAGGACACAGAAACATCTAGAGACAGAGGACACAGAGACATCTGGAGACACAGAGACATCTGGAGACAGAGGACACAGAGACATCTGGAGACAGAGAAACATCTGGAGACAGAGGACACAGAAACATCTGGAGACAGAGGACACAGAAACATCTAGAGACAGAGGACACAGAGACATCTGGAGACACAGAGACATCTGGAGACAGAGGACACAGAGACATCTGGAGACAGAGGACACAGAGACATCTGGAGACAGAGGACACAGAGACATCTGGAGACAGAGAAACATCTGGAGACAGAGGACACAGAAACATCTGGAGACAGAGGACACAGAGACATCTGGAGACACAGAGACATCTGGAGACAGAGGACACAGAGACATCAGGAGACAGAGGACACAGAGACATCAGGAGACAGAGGACACAGAAACATCTGGAGACAGAGGACACAGAAACATCTAGAGACAGAGGACACAGAGACATCTGGAGACACAGAGACATCTGGAGACAGAGGACACAGAGACATCAGGAGACAGAGGACACAGAGACATCAGGAGACAGAGGACACAGAAACATCTGGAGACAGAGGACACAGAGACATCTGGAGACAGAGGACACAGAAACATCTGGAGACAGAGGACACAGAGACATCTGGAGACAGAGGACACAGAGACATCAGGAGACAGAGGACACAGAAACATCTGGAGACAGAGGACACAGAAACATCAGGAGACAGAGGACACAGAGACATCTGGAGACACAGAAACATCAGGAGACAGAGGACACAGAAACACCTGGAGACAGAGGACACAGAGACATCTGGAGACAGAGGACACAGAAACATCTGGAGACAGAGGACACAGAGACATCTGGAGACAGAGGACACAGAGACATCAGGAGACAGAGGACACAGAAACATCTGGAGACAGAGGACACAGAAACATCAGGAGACAGAGGACACAGAGACATCTGGAGACACAGAAACATCAGGAGACAGAGGACACAGAGACATCTGGAGACAGAGGACACAGAAACATCTGGAGACAGAGGACACAGAAACATCAGGAGACAGAGGACACAGAGACATCTGGAGACACAGAAACATCAGGAGACAGAGGACACAGAAACATCTGGAGACAGAGGACACAGAGACATCTGGAGACAGAGGACACAGAAACATCAGGAGACAGAGGACACAGAAACATCTGGAGACAGAGGACACAGAGACATCTGGAGACAGAGGACACAGAGACATTTGGAGACAGAGGACACAGAGACATCTGGAGACAAAGGACACAGAGACATCTGGAGACAGAGGACACAGAGACATCTGGAGACAGAGGACACAGAAACATCTGGAGACAGAGGACACAGAAACATCTGGAGACATAGAAACATCTGGAGACAGAGGACACAGAGACATCTGGAGACAGAGGACACAGAAACATCTGGAGACAGAGGACACAGAAACATCTGGAGACAGATGTGTTTGTATAAATAAAGTTGTCTCACCCCAGATTCTGGTCAGTGGTTGGTCCAGGGCCTGATGTCCCACTGTACAGCTGTAGATGTCTCCCAGCTGTGGGACAAACTCCAGTCTGGAGAACTGGTTGAAGGAGTTGTCCTTGTTCAGGTAGGGGACGTTGACGCTGGTTCCTTCAGTGACGTTCTCTCCGTTCTTCGTCCAGTAGAACTTTACAGGAGCAGGATAGAAACCAGTCACATGACAGATGAGGGTGTTGTCCTCTCCCAGCTCCACGTCGTCTCTGGAGTAGACGATGGGACTGGACGGAGGATCTGGACAGAGACACAGTGAGTCAGTGTGACGCTAACCTTCATGATCTCTGTGGAGTGTCTCTGACTTTAAAGTTCACCTGTCAGGTTTAAAGTTTACACATAATAATAATAGTAATAAAGATGATTTACACAGCACCTTTGAAAACACGGTCACAAAGTGCTGTACAATAAAACTAAACACAATTAAAACACAAGGAAAATAAAACAGATAACATGTCGTCAAATGTCATTAAAAGATAAAATAAGGACGGACAAAACAAAAATCAAAATAATAAATGGGAAGTGACATCAGTAAGAGAGCAATAAAACAGACAGACAGCTCAGATAAAGTCTGGATATGTTTTCTGATGGAAGGATATTTTTAGGAGAGACTTAAACGAAGACAGTGACTCAGACAGTCTCATATCCTCAGGCAGGTCACTCCAGAGCCTTGGGGCCCTGAGTTTAAAAGCTCAGTCCTCTTTAGTCTTCAGTCTGGACTCTGGGACAGACAGAAGACCTCTGCCTGACGATCTCACACTATGTGAGGGTTCATGAGGGACTAACAGGTCTGAGATGTAGTCTGGAGTCATGAAGAGCCTTAAATCCTAAAACAAACAGTGAGCTGATGTACAGAGGTTAAACTGGTGCTTCTTGGTTCTGGTGAAGAGCTGAGTGTCACAGTCTGCTCTGCTGCTGCTGTGGTAGGTTCCTCTCGCCCTGCCTGCCTCTGTCTCTGTCCCCACCTGGACACACCTTCTCATCAGCAGCATCACTCTCACCTGTTGCTCCCAGTTGGAGCTCAACACCAAGCCAGTATATCAGCAGCCCTGGTTCACTCACTCATGGCCAGAGTGTCTTCATGTTGTGCCTGACTCTCCAGCACTCTGCTGTGGACTGACTTCCTGGTTTCAGCTCTTCGTCTCTGCCCCAGTAAACACAACAGCCCTCCATCACTGACTTTGAGTTTTGCCAGTGTTTCTTGGTTCTCGTCTGCATGTTGCTGTGTGGCGTTTCACCATGCTGGCTTCTTCCAGAGATCACCTGTTCACCTGCCGTCACTAAAGCTTCCTGCTGAGTTAAACATCTCTCTGGTGTGAGCGTCTCTGGCTTCTCCTGTACTGCTGGATTATTAATCCTCCGCCCGTCCACAACAACTCTCCTGCCTGCTTCTCCTGGGTTTATCCGCTCCACTGACGGCCAGCCTGTTACTGACTCTGCCTCACAAACTGTATCCTGTAAAGGTGAGCTCACCTCAGCCCATAAAGTCAGTTCGACTCAAGAACTCTAGACCGTACATCCTCACCTAACTAAGTCCTGGACATTACAGACTGTTACTGGTGACACTGAGCTGCATTTGGGTCTTACCACACCCCCTGACACCGAGCAGCTGAGTCCTGAACAGTCTGAAGTTGTCTCAAGGCTTTTTGATTAACACAGGAATAAAAACTGTGACAATAATTTACATCAACTCTATTTATAAAGTCTACTGTCACACTTTACATCATGACGACAGATGACATCACCCAAAGAGAACAGCTATAATGAGAACAGGACTGGGACTGACCCTTGAGGCACACCGTACTTGAGGAGGGAAATGGATGACGTGAGATTGTTAAGGGACACAAAGAGCCTCCTGTCTGACCCCCCCCCCCCCAGCCTGTCTGAAACCACGCCATGATCAGTCATGTCAAACACCACACTGAAGTCCAGCTGCACCAGAACTGAGCACATCTGAGTCAGATCTCATTTAGAGGTCGTTAGTGACTTTAAGACGAGCTGTCTGTCTCAGCGCTGTCACACCAGAAAGACACTTTATAGACCCCAACTAGTTAACTAGTCATTCCCCCTCATGACTAGTTAACTAGTCAGCCCCTCCGTGACTAGTTAACTAGTCAGCTCCCTTGTGACTAGAGCATCAGAGAAACACTGATTTTAGAGTGAAGTTTTCGAGTCATAAATCCCCAGGAGTCAGACCTGTGTAGATTCATGACTGGAACTGTGACAACATTTAACCATCATCAACACAGAGACAAATGTAAATAAAAACAATGATGACGTGTCACTAATAAATAAAGTCACATTAAATGTGTAAATGCTCCTTTAACTGACACGTTACAGACCACTGTAGGAAACATAATAATAACAACCAGTGAAACTGACAAACACTCTTCAAGCAATGTCTTGTGTTTCTCAGTCTGTATTTAATCTGTCCATAATCTCAGCTAAATCTGTGTTTGTGCAGAACGTCCTTTGTGTTTGAACTACATTGATATATCTGACTGCTGAAGAGTCAGCTGGTTGTAATCTGTAATCTGTAATCTGTAATCCTGACAGACTCTGACACACTGGACCTTTAACCCATCAACATCCAGCTGTGTCTGTTAGCCTCTGTGCTAACTTAGCACACAACGTACTAAGACGAGATAATGACCAAACACTGAGTCCTAATTTACACTAGACAGCCAATAGGAAGCCTGAACACACAGTTCTTCCCACCCCCTCATTTGCATGTTGTGTAACTGGTGTGACTGGTCAACATTTAGAGTCTCATTAACTATTAAAGTCCAACTGGTTGATGAGTGCAGCTGAACTGGGTGAGGACACATCTGATGTCACAGAATAAATGCTGAGAGAGCTCGTCACCTGACCCTAACCTGAACAAGGACAGGTGTTAAATATGACCTGATGATGTCACACGAGGAGACAGGAAGTTGAGATCTCATTCTTACCGAGTCGTACTGGAGGGTTTTTCATGGCACGGAGAGCCGTCTCCAGGTTCTGTTTGCAGATCTGTTGCTCAGCCACAGCACGTTCATAAGTTCCTTCCACATAGCTGATATGATCAATGAAGCTGGGCTGAGGCTCCACCCCCTTCTTGTTGATGAAGTCTGCGTACCACTTCTCTTCACCATCCAGACCGTACATCTTTTCTCCATCAGTCTTTGAACAGCCATTGATACTAATGTCCCTGTGTAGACCTAAGAAGAGAGACACAGGGTTCATACTGACTGTTGGTTTGTTTGTTTGTTTGTTGTTGAGTCAGTAAACAAACAGTGTGTTTCCTGTGTTTGATTTGAACCTTCAGAGGTTTAAATGTGAAACTAAAGGACAGAAACTTACCGTCAGCTGAGACACAGAGGACACAGGAGAGGACCAGGACCAGCATCATCTTCATCATCTTCATCAGCTCTCTGTACACCTGAACCTGTCTGAGACTCTCTGTAGACCTGGACCTGTCTGAGACTCTCTGTAGACCTGAACCTGTCTGAGACTCTCTGTAGACCTGAACCTGAACCTGTCTGAGACTCTCTGTAGACCTGAACCTGTCTGAGACTCTCTGTAGACCTGAACCTGGACCTGTCTGAGACTCTCTGTAGACCTGGACCTGAACCTGTCTGAGACTCTCTGTAGACCTGGACCTGTCTGAGACTCTCTGTAGACCTGGACCTGTCTGAGACTCTCTGTAGACCTGAACCTGTCTGAGATTCTCTGTAGACCTGGACCTGAACCTGTCTGAGACTCTCTGTAGACCTGAACCTGTCTGAGAGTCTGTAGACCTGAACCTGAACCTGTCTGAGACTCTCTGTAGACCTGAACCTGTCTGAGACTCTCTGTAGACCTGGACCTGTCTGAGACTCTCTGTAGACCTGAACCTGAACCTGTCTGAGACTCTCTGTAGACCTGAACCTGAACCTGTCTGAGACTCTCTGTAGACCTGGACCTGTCTGAGACTCTCTGTAGACCTGGACCTGGACCTGTCTGAGACTCTCTGTAGACCTGAACCAGTCTGAGACTCTCTGTAGACCTGGACCTGGACCTGTCTGAGACTCTCTGTAGACCTGAACCTGTCTGAGACTCTCTGTAGACCTGAACCTGTCTGAGACTCTCTGTAGACCTGAACCTGAACCTGTCTGAGACTCTCTGTAGACCTGAACCTGTCTGAGACTCTCTGTAGACCTGAACCTGTCTGAGACTCTCTGTAGACCTGGACCTGAACCTGTCTGAGACTCTCTGTAGACCTGAACCTGTCTGAGACTCTCTGTAGACCTGAACCTGAACCTGTCTGAGACTCTCTGTAGACCTGAACCTGTCTGAGACTCTCTGTAGACCTGGACCTGAACCTGTCTGAGACTCTCTGTAGACCTGAACCTGTCTGAGACTCTCTGTAGACCTGGACCTGAACCTGTCTGAGACTCTGAGACGACTGACAGAAACTCCAGCAGCAGCTGAGCTGTAAAACAGTGAGCAGCCAATCAGAGAGCAGAGATCAGATGACATCATCAGTGTCCAGGTAGAGACAGGCTGCTGCTGACACAGACTTTAACACAGATGATCTGATCAATAATCAATACAGTGATTGGAGATCAGAGTCTGGATCAATAAATTAAAGCTGACAGTTTGTTATTAACACATTTTATTAAACTTTCATTTTGTCCTGAAGAATTTAAATCAGTTTTTATTAAAGTAAATAAAATCAGAGTCATTAAATATTCATGATTTAATATGTAAATGAGGTCAGTGTTTTTATATTGATTAGAATCAATACATGAATAAATTAACATGATTAATGAGCCTGATTTAGTTTGAGTCATCGTCTGTGGTGGAGAGAGAGGACACAGAGAGGACACAGGACACAGAGAGGACACAGTGAGGACACAGAGAGGACACAGAGAGGACACAGACTTTGACCATGTCCAGACTCAGTGAGCACAGCTTGGCCATAGAGACAGACAGACACACAGAGAGGACAGGTTGTGTCAGCTCTGTCCACACAGAGACACACTTCCTGATGCACTGCAGCAAATATGAACACGTCAGTTCATCTCAAAATCAAACATAAAGTCACTGACTTTGATTCTCTACCTGATCAAACTAAAATGCAACACATCCTTGGAGAGAACAGAGTCAGCAGCTTAGCAGCAGCTAAATATGTCACATGATGTCACAGCCTGAGGGACAACCATCACAACACCTGACACACCTGTATATATTTACAGTCCCTGTAACTCAACATCTGCTTTTTGCTTTATTCTTTTTATTTTGTTCTTTTCCTCAATTCATGTGCCGCACAAAAACATACTGCGACACCTGAATATAAAATATACTAGATATTTATTTTTCAGTTTAATTGATGTTGTTGTTGTTTATTATATATACAGTACAGGCCAAAAGTTTGGACACACCTTCTCATTCAATGTGTTTTCTTTATTTTCATGACTATTTACATTGTAGATTCTCACTGAAGGCATCAAAACTATGAATGAACACATGTGGAGTTATGTACTTAACAAAAAAAGGTGAAATAACTGAAAACATGTTTTATATTCTAGTTTCTTCAAAATAGCCACCCTTTGCTCTGATTACTGCTTTGCACACTCTTGGCATTCTCTCCATGAGCTTCAAGAGGTAGTCACCTGAAATGGTTTTCCAACAGTCTTGAAGGAGTTCCCAGATGTGTTTAGCACTTGTTGGCCCCTTTGCCTTCACTCTGCGGTCCAGCTCACCCCAAACCATCTCGATTGGGTTCAGGTCCGGTGACTGTGGAGGCCAGGTCATCTGCCGCAGCACTCCATCACTCTCCTTCTTGATCAAATAGCCCTTACACAGCCTGGAGGTGTGTTTGGGGTCATTGTCCTGTTGAAAAATAAATGATCGTCCAACTAAACGCAAACCGGATGGGATGGCATGTCGCTGCAGGATGCTGTGGTAGCCATGCTGGTTCAGTGTGCCTTCAATTTTGAAGAAATCCCCAACAGTGTCACCAGCAAAACACCCCCACACCATCACACCTCCTCCTCCATGCTTCACAGTGGGAACCAGGCATGTGGAATCCATCCGTTCACCTTTTCTGCGTCTCACAAAGACACGGCGGTTGGAACCAAAGATCTCAAATTTGGACTCATCAGACCAAAGCACAGATTTCCACTGGTCTAATGTCCATTCCTTGTGTTTCTTGGCCCAAACAAATCTCTTCTGCTTGTTGCCTCTCCTTAGCAGTGGTTTCCTAGCAGCTATTTGACCATGAAGGCCTGATTCGCGCAGTCTCCTCTTAACAGTTGTTCTAGAGATGGGTCTGCTGCTAGAACTCTGTGTGGCATTCATCTGGTCTCTGATCTGAGCTGCTGTTAACTTGCGATTTCTGAGGCTGGTGACTCGGATGAACTTATCCTCAGAAGCAGAGGTGACTCTTGGTCTTCCTTTCCTGGGTTTCGTTGTAGCGCTTGATGGTTTTTGCGACTCCACTTGGGGACACATTTAAAGTTTTTGCAATTTTCCGGACTGACTGACCTTCATTTCTTAAAGTAATGATGGCCACTCCTTTTTCTTTAGTTAGCTGATTGGTTCTTGCCATAATATGAATTTTAACAGTTGTCCAATAGGGCTGTCGGCTGTGTATTAACCTGACTTCTGCACAACACAACTGATGGTCCCAACCCCATTGATAAAGCAAGAAATTCCACTAATTAACCCTGATAAGGCACACCTGTGAAGTGAAAACCATTTCAGGTGACTACCTCTTGAAGCTCATGGAGAGAATGCCAAGAGTGTGCAAAGCAGTAATCAGAGCAAAGGGTGGCTATTTTGAAGAAACTAGAATATAAAACATGTTTTCAGTTATTTCACCTTTTTTTGTTAAGTACATAACTCCACATGTGTTCATTCATAGTTTTGATGCCTTCAGTGAGAATCTACAATGTAAATAGTCATGAAAATAAAGAAAACGCATTGAATGAGAAGGTGTGTCCAAACTTTTGGCCTGTACTGTATATATATATATTTATATATATATATATATATACATATATATATTCTTTTTTTCTTTCCATACCTTTATTATTGTACCTTATTTGTAAATTTGTAATGGCTTTGGCAACACTGTTAATCTACAGTCATGCCAATAAGGCTTATTTAATTTAATTGAAATTAAATTGAGGAGGAGAGAAGGGGCTCGGTGTATTATAGGAGGTCCCCCGGCAGACTAGGCCTATGTCAGCCTAACTAGGGGCTGGTCCAAGACAAGCCTGAGCCAGCCCTAACTGTAAGCTTTATCAAAAAGGAAAGTCTTAAGTCTAGTCTTAAAAGTGGAGACGGTGTCTGCCTCCCGGACCGAAACAGGAAGGTGATTCCACAAAAGAGGAGCCTGATAGCTGAAGGCTCTGGCTCCTGTTCTACTTTTAGAGACTTTAGGGACCACAGTAACCCTGCATTCTCAGAGCGCAGTGTTCTGGTGGGATAATAGGGCACTATGAGCTCTCTGAGATATGATGGAGCCTGATCATTTAGAGCTTTGTAAGTCAGGAGAAGGATTTTAAATTCAATTCTGGATTTTACAGGGAGCCAGTGCAGAGAAGCTAAAACAGGAGAAATATGATCTCGTCTCTTAGTTCCTGTCAGTACACGTGCCGCCGCGTTCTGGATTAGCTGGAGAGTTTTCAGGCACTTATTAGAGCTGCCTGATAATAGAGAATTACAGTAATCCAGCCTCGAGGTAACAAACGCGTGGACCAATTTTTCTGCATCTTTTAGTGACAGGATAGGCCTAATTTTCACAATATTACACAGATGAAAAAATGCAGTCCGAGATGTTTGTTTTAAATGGGAGTTAAAAGACAAATCTTGATCACAGTACAGAGGGAAGCTGGACGGCTTCCTCTCAACTGCTGACCCCGGGCAGATGTGACGGGGCCTGCAGCACATCACAGACTACAGAACCACCATCAGCACCATCAGCTCCACAGACAGCCTGCCGGATGACCTCAACATCTTCTACACCTGCTTTGAGACCTGCAGCGACAGCACAGAGAGGAGTGTGAGGGAAATTCTCCTCTCTGAAGAAGTGATGGACTCAGTGTGAGGAATCAAGTCTCTTTAATTCATGCAGCATGGAGAGAAGACCCTTTATACTAAATCTCAGCTTTGATCCGAGGCCACACCCACCCGCTACAATCGTAAAGGAAATTGCCCCCTTCCTGATGAAGGAAGGGGGCAATCCCCCCCCCCCAACAGTCTCATCAGGCCAGGTTCACAATGCTCTGAGGAAGATCAACCCCCACAAGGCAGCAGGACCAGACGACATCCCTGATCGGGCCCTCAGAGTATGTGCCAATGAGCTGGCTGATGTCCTCACCTCCATCTTCAACCTTTCCCTCGGCCAGTGCACCATTCCCACCTGCTGCAAGACCACAACCATCGTCCCCCTTCCCAAGAAGAGCCCCCCCCACCTGCCTGAATGATTACAGGCCAGCAGCACTCACTCCAACCATCATGAAGTCTTTTGAGAGAGTGGTGCTGGCCCATATTCAGAACAGCATACTGGACCCCCTGGACTAGTACGCCTACTGGCCCAACAGGTCCACCTCAGACACCATCGCCACTGTCCTGCATCATTCCCATCTGGAAAATAAAGACTCTTACATCAGGATGCTCTTTGTTGATTACAGCTCCACCTTCAACACTGTGATCCCCTACAAACTGTCTACACTTGGTCTGCACCCCTCCCTCTGTCACTGGCTCCTAGACTGTTTGACTGGCAGGCCCCAGTCTGTCAGGACTGGTAACAGGACTTCAGCCAGCATCATTACGAACATTGGCACCCCACAGGGATGTGTCCTCTGCCCCATCCTGTGTCCTCTGCCCCATCCTGTGTCCTCTGCCCCATGCTGTGTCCTCAGCCCCATGCTGTACACCCTGTTCACCCACGACTGTGTCGCCTCCAACAACATGCAGAATTAGTGGAGCACCTGCCCCTTTTGCCCCTTGACCCTCCAAGTGCCCTTTTGTCAAGCTTTTTTTTTTCGTGGTGACAGCCTCCCCGTGGCCTCTCACAAGAACGTTTGTTATTATTAATTGTTAATAATTTATAATAAATGACCTGCCGCCAGCCAGTTCATCATATGACATCACCTCATGACCCTTCACCTGAGATTTTGCTGTGACGTGCCCAGTTGCCAGGCGCACAGCAGAGAGCAGAGAGAGAGAGTTGCAGTCGGTCCATGAGAACAATAATACACTACAACACAACAGAACAACAGCTGGAGATCGAAGAAGCGGTAAGTGGGTGAAATAAATTATGTGTACGTTGTTTCATGTATTTTATGAGACGAAGTGAAATGATCATGTATGCATGTTTGGTGTGTCTTTGGCCTCTAGCTCGCCACACACGGTGACAGCTGCTGCTGTCTCTGCCACATGAGACAGTAGATTAGTGCTGATTAATTGATAGATTATTGGTTGTTCCTAGACCAACAGGAAGGAAGTGAGAGGTCAGATGAGGAAATGGAGATGGAGCCAACATCAGACGTGCATGAGACAGCAAGGCAGGAGACAGAGGCTGGAGTCACTGAGCCACAGTCAGAAAATATGCAGGAAACACTACTTGGACTTCAACACCCAACTGACCCCGCCCATGTTGAACAATTCAGTATCAAGTATGATGAGGCCTTTGTCCAGGTGTGTACTAATATTGGTACTCTCATTTCCAAAGAATGAAGAGGGGAGGTCATTTCAGAAGAGGTGGAATAACCCATGACTGGAGTATTCTCCCAGTGCTGACGCCATGTTTTGTTTCAGCTGTCGTCTATTTTTAAATGAAGAAAAGTACATGAGCCGCAAAACCTGGAAAACGGTCGGGTTAAATAGGTGGGAAAAGGCTTTAGAAAAACTGAAAGAGCACAGTGCATCAGAGTCACATATGTGTGCTACGGTGAAGAGAACACCTTTAAGAAAACAATCACTGGAGGCAGCTTTTAAAGTGGCTGACCTTGAGTCACAAGCTGCAAAACAAAGAGAGAAGGAGAGGAACAGAGACATTTACTCTTTACCTGGAGAGGCAGGGAACGTCTTTCAGGGGAGATGATGAGACCTCATCAAGCCAAAATCAAGGGAATTTCTTGGAGCTTGTGGAGCTGTTCAGCAAAAATGACAGTGACCTTGATGCTATAAAACAGAAGCAGGGAACTCAAAAAGACCAGCTGTCTCACTACTGTCCAACAGAAGCCAGAATGTCTCACACACTGAACAGGTTTCCTTCGTAGTCAGATATGTACACAACATGCAAATCAAGGAGCGCTTCATTCAGGTGTGTAACACTCATTCAACAAGTGGAGATGAACTTGAACATCTAGTGATGGATCTATTAACCTCAAAATAGTTAACATCCAGGGTCAAGGATATGATGGAGCTGCAAACATGAGGGGCCACTATAGGGGACTTCAGTCAAGGATCCTGAAACATAATCCAAAGGCCTTGTATGTCCACTGTCAGGCACATTGCCTTCATCTGGTGCAAAGTCAAACATCTGTTTTGTCACTTTTTTCAGTTTAGTTGAAAAACTTCACACTTTGATGGCCGACTCATCAAAAAGGCACACTGCATTGTTTGACATGCAGAAAATAATGCACCCTGATCAGCGTCCAGTTGAGCTGCAGAAGCTCAAACTGCCCTTTAGTCTCTGAGGACGGTCCTTCCAGCTGTCATGGAGGTCCTTGAGGAAATGACACAGCAGAACCCCCCAGACTCCTCAGCAGGTGATGCAGCAATCCTTCTCAAGACCATCATTGTTGAATTCTTCTTGTGTCTGGAGATCACCTGTCCAGTCCTTCAAGTGAAAGGCATGGACCTGGCTGCAGCCTACAACATTATAGATGGAGTTGTGCAGAGGCTGGCCTGCTGCAGATCAGAGGAAGAGTTTGAGGAAATTTATAAGCAGGCTACAGAGAAGGCTGCATCAGTGAGCCTGGACCCCCCATCAGAGATCCCTGGACAAGCAAGGAGGAGGAAAGTGCCAGCAAAGTTCCAGCTTGTTGCCACATCAGCTACTGCTGACCATGTTTTCCCAACCACGCAGGAGGACTACCGCACCAGAGTGAATTATCTAGAAGAGACAAGGAAATAAGGAGAAAAAGAGAAGAGGGAAAGAAAAAATGTTGAATAGGTACCAACAAAACACACACACACAAAAACAAGAGGGTCAGTCATGATGTAGTGTGGTCATTCACAGTGAGCCACTTCCACACAGTGTCAGCAAGCTTTGCATCTTGCCATGGGGACATGTAACAGTAGAGTTATATCTCTCCCATGTTCTGTCTAATGTCTGTAGTTCCATGTTTGCTGCTACAGTGTTGTTCTGGACGGGCCACTCAGGAGTATCTCTGTGACTGTAGCAAACCAGAGCATCCAGGCTGCTTCATTTGTTGGTCGGGGCTTTATTACAGTACACTAACAACAGTTAAACATTATGCTCCTCTGTACAGATTTTTCTATCTATTTATCTATCTATCTTGTTTATGTGCAGCTTTATGTGTGTAGCAGCCATCTCTCCTAGAAGCATCTTCCTCTATTGACCTCCAGCAGTCAGCCAGTCTGGGCTGCGGCCTCTCTCAGCAACCAGTCTGCTGCCAACTCTCAGCTGAGCATGACATCAGCTCAGTCACAGTGAGACACTTCTACACAGTGGCAGCAAGCTTTGCATCTCTCTGTCTCCCTTAAAAATATTTTACTCAGATTATCTGCATATGGTGGTGGTTTCTATACACTGTGCCAGTTTTCCCAAATGTAGATGAAAAATTGCAAAGTATCTCCATGTTCACCGTATCTCAACATGTCACAGTAGGCCTACATTGTGTTCTTATAGCAGTGTCATTGTCAGACTCTTGCCAATACACAGCCCTAACACCACCACAGTGTTTTAAAATCAGGTTCTATATGCCCCTTTTGCCCCTTTTGCCTCTTTAGAGGTGTAACCGGGGTGAAAATCTGTGGTTCCCACATGAGTGTGTAACTTCCTGTCACGTAGAGTTGCGTCGTCACGCACGTACCTGGGGGCCGCGGCTGTCCAATCACATCGCTCGTAGCGCCTGTTACAAGCTGTCCGCTCTGTCTCTCATTGAGAAGGTGAGGGGAGGCACGCGGAGCAGCTGCTACAGGTCGGTCGCTACCAACAAATGTTATTTTCACTAGTAAATTCTTGTGTATATCATTGTAAATGCCTCCGTCACATCACATCATTCAACCCTTTAGACATCAACCAGCGCCGGGGAAGGATAAATTGGTCTCGTGGTGCTTAGGATATATTCCGGAATTGGTGAGTCTGCCTGTCTGTTGTTAGCGTTAGCATTAGCATTTGTCAATGCACTTCCATGGACTGGCTACGGCACACCTAGCTTTTAAATGCTAACGCTGGCT
>JAGQAX010000023.1:35284314-35408664 GCA_019142605.1 Cephalopholis sonnerati
GAGACAGGTGGAGGCAGAGACAGACAGGTGGAGACAAAGACAGAGACAGACACTCTGAGAGTGCAGTTCAGCCGGACACTCAGAATGAGTATTTCTGAACGCACCACTCACATCATCTTCCTCCATTGTCTAACAAGACAACAGTTAGTTCGTTAGCTAACCCTAGCTAATGTCCGTGGAGAACTGTTTTGCCTCCAGTTAAGCCCCGCCCACCAAAAAAAACATCACGCTGTTTACTGACAGTCAGAGAATCTACCTGCAGACCAGGTGTAGACCCTGTTGGTGACACCGGCCCCTGATGATGAAGTCTGCTTACATGTGTACGAAGTGTAAAAACTTGATACGGTGTCTGACAGGGACCAAAAACAGGTAACACACCTTTAAGATAAAAACCTAACAGGTTAACAAACTCCGCCCCCTCCTGTCATCTCACAGAGTCAGTGTGGGGGCGGAGCTTCTCCAAACACAGAACTCATCACGTCAGACTTTAAAACGTCTTCAGAGTCCTCCGAGTGTGTGAGACACGAGTTCATGTCTTCATCTGTTTTCATATCAATAATTGTTCATGTCATTTCAGATCCTGAAACTCCTGCAGTCATCTCCTCCTCCTCACCTGTCCTCCTCCTCACCTGGCTCCTCCTCCTCACCTGGCTCCTCCTCCTCACCTGGCTCCTCCTCCTCACCTGGCTCCTCCTCTTCACCTGCCTCACCCTCCCCTCATCACTCCCTCAGTGTTCACACACCGCCCTGCTTTCATTCATTCATTCATTCATTCATTCATGGTCTGGACTCCTGAGCTCTCGGCGGTACCTGTGGACTGTTCCTGACTCACCTGTCCGCCTCCTGTGGGATTAGTTCACCTGATCAGACCACCTTGATCTGGTGGAACTTTGAGTTCCTGGTTCTCAGAAGCTTCACAGGAGACGACCTTTGTTCTTTCAGTTAAAGGAACAAAATCTGTAATTGGTTTGTTTTGATGCGTCCGTGCTGCAGATCGTCGTGTCAGAGGCGTTATGTTTCAGGTCTCATTCTCCTGAACGCGATATGTCTCAAAAACACCTTGATGAATTTCCTCAAATTTGGCTCAAACGTCCGTCTTGAATTCAACAATGATAAGATAAACTGATAAGATTTAGATGGTCAGAAGTCAAAGGTCAAGGTCATTGTGACCTTGCGTTGATCTCATTCTCATGAATGCGGTATGTCGTGAACACCATGAGGGAGTTTCCTCAAATCTGGCACAAATGTCGATCAGTTCACCGTTGACTGCATGTGGACGTCTTTGTCAGATTTGGAGAACGCCGTCAAAGCATTCTAAAGATATAGTTTTCATGAGAATGAGACTAATGCAAGGTGACCCTGCATTGGTCTCATTTTTGTGAACATTATGTCTCAAAGACACCTCAGTTTCTTCAAATTTGGCTGAAACGTCCAGTTGAATTACGCAATGGTAAGATAAACTGATAAGATTTTAATGGACAGAAGTCAAAGGTCAAGGTCATTGTGACCTTGCATCGATCTCATTCTCGTGATTTCAAGAACACCTTGAGAGAATATTTTTCAAATCTGGCACAAACGTCCACTTTGACTCATGAATGAACTGAGTAGTTTTTGGTGGTCAGAGGTCAGAGGTCACTCAAGAAGGTCTTGAGGGAGTTTCCTCAAGTTGGGCACAAATGTCCTCTTGGACACATTGGTGAACAGATTCTATTTTGGTGGTCAGAGGTCACAGTGACCTTGCATCTGTCTCATTCTTCTGAATGTGATATGTCGTGAACACCTAGTGAGAATTTCGTCAAATCTGGCACAAACGTCCTCTTGCACTCAACAATGAACTCATTTAATTTTGGTGGTCAAAGGTCACTGCGACTTTGCATCAGTGTCATTCTTGTGAAAATCATATAAGAACGCTTTGATGGATTTCTTTAAATCTGGCACAAACGTCCACTTTGACTCATGAATGAACTGACCAGGTTTGGTCGTCAGAGGTCAAAGGTCACTGTGACCCCGTCTGTTGGATTCTTGTGATCGCATTATCTTACGAACATCTTGAGGGAGTTTCCTCAAATTTGACACAAACGACTACACGAAGCTTCACCTCCACGTCTGACTACTTCAGCAGAAATCATCTGACTCAAAAAGATAATGTCTCACCTGCTTCTCTCTCTGTCTCTCTCTGTCCACCTGTCTCTCTCTGTCCACCTGTCTGTCTCTCAGAGAAAAGCCAGCAGGAGGCGTTGGAGTATTTCACCAAACAGATGAACGACGCTCATCATGGAGGCTGGAGCACCAAGATGGACTGGATCTTCCACACCATCAGACACATGCCCAACGAACACTGACATATAAACATATATAACACACACACACACACACACACACACACACACACACACACACACACACTGTGTCTTTACTGCACTACTGTGAGGATGAAGATGATGGCGATGATGAAGGTGTCTGATAGTTGTAGTTTTAGTATCACGATGTTGTGTCGGTGGGATGGTTGTCATAGCAACATGAATCTCAGGGTCACAGGTCAGAGGGGTGAGGATGCCAAAGGCATGCTGGGAAAACATGATGATGATGATGATGATGATGATGTCGTAAACGTCTTCCAGTCAGTGCTACAGTTAGCATGTTAGCATGTTAGCTCTGTTAGCTGCTCTGAACACAGAAAAAACAACTTTATTAGCGTAGCATTGATTTGAATCAAACTTTATTAAGAAGCAGCTGATTTGAATGAAGCTAGCTTTATTGAAACCAGCAAAGTGAACACTGAGGTCACTGTGAGAGCAATAACACCTCCAATCACCAATCAATACTTTGATTATGACAATCAGGAGTTCGGACCAATAGGAAGGCGAAGCTGTACAGCTGTGGGCGGAGTCATGGTGCTGAGATGAGACCAGACTAACAAATCAAGTTTCTGTGGGAGTGTAAAAGCACAATGTGTGAACACGGCGAGTTTTTATCAGGTTCATGTTTCCTCATTAAAACGTTACGTTAAAAGCGACATGATGATGTCACGTTATTCAATTTCTCTCTGAAATATGCCAAACTTTATCGCTCTGTAAAAATTCAGACTTTCTCCAAATATTACTACGTTTTTTATGGTAATATTAAAATGTGATTTTTCTAATTTTATGACTTAAAAAAATATAAAACTTTATTTAAGATATTACAACTTTTGTATTCTAAAAATATTTTGATTTTCAGATTTATTCTTGAAATCTTCAGATTTTTTCTCGTAATATTTCCGTCAGTTTTCGTTGTTAAATTCCTGATATCTGAAATTGCACAAGTTTTTCCTGTATTTTCTTTTTTTCTTTCTGTTGGTGTGAAATTATTAGGCGGTGTTTGTAGTTAGCTGTTAGCAGTTAGCAGCTAATTCAAAGAAGAACAGCAGCTGTTAGCAGTTAGCAGCTAACTCACAGAAGAAGAACAGCAGCTGTTAGCAGTTAGCAGCTAACTCAGAGAAGAAGAACACTGTGTGGCAGTTGTACTTTATCATCTCTCTACTCGGAGTATTAAGACTTATGTTGCTGATATTTCCTCCGCAGATTGCAGCTAGCTGATAATTGTTGGTAACAAGAGGCCCCGCCCACAGCTGCTGACAGACGGCAGCCCGATGTTAGCTCCAGAGGTCTGAATATTTTTTAATATCAAAATTTTGAGCTCTGAACTTATTTCTACTGAAACAACATATCAAGTTTTATCAGGGATCAAACGACAATCTGAACCAATCAGCTGCTCGTTAGCTGTTAGCCATTTGCTCGATCAGGTGCACTGTGTCTAATGAACCATTCTAGGCTAGCTGTTAGCGTGTTAGCCTGTTAGCTGAGCTGTTGCACTCTAACCTATAGTTACTTAATAGCAGAGCTGTTGCACTGGAACAATGAATTGTGGGTAGTTTAGTTAGCGTAGCGTAGCATCAGTGGAAGCCCCACCTCTCCTGTTCCATTGGCTGACAGCCACCAGGGGGCGGGGCTCCACTCAGACGGGTTAAAGGGCCATGACGCCCGTTTTTAATGTGAAGGTTTGTGTGTGTTTCTGCTCAGGTCAGAGGTCAGGCTAAGCCCCGCCCACACATGTCAGTCACCATAACAACCTGTGAGGCGGCCTGACTCCGCCCCCTGCTGCATGATGATCCATTTATAGTTTAATGACATCATCGACTGTGCTGGTTACCATAGTGACTGAATATGTGGACGTGAGCAGACGTGATGTGTTTTTATTTTTCATGTGATCGATGTGATTGATTATTGATTGATGTATTGACTAACTGTCTGTCAGAGAGTCTAAATGTAAATGTGATCAACATGTCTTTGTTTACCTCTGTTTGTTTACGTGTTTGTTTACCTCTGTTTGTTTACATGTGTTTGTTTACATGTTTGTTTACCTCTGTTTACATGTGTTTGTTTACATGTGTTTGTTTACATGTTTGTTTACCTCTGTTTGTTTACATGTGTTTGTTTACCTCTGTTTGTTTACATGTGTTTGTTTACATGTGTTTGTTTACCTGTTTGTTGTTCTCTCCACAGCTCTGAGCTGCAGTATCAGACACAGGAAGCTCTGGAACAACAGCACACCTGTGACCCTCACCTGTCTGCCTTCAGCCTGTCATCTGTCACTGAGCTGTGTCACTGCTCAGCCTGATAATCAATAATCAATATGATCGATCAGTTTGATGTTTATATTTAACCTTTAACCCTGTCACCAGATTTTCTCCTTCAGGTCACGGTGAGAACAAAGTTACTGCGACTGCTGCAGAACAATAAAGTTTTTATTATTGAATATTGAGTTCAATGTTCAAACTCCAAATGTTCTCAAGTCACTTCAGTCCTAATTATAAAGACAAAATAATTCTGGCTGGAAACTGAGACAGATGTTTGAAGTGACAACATGCTGATACAGGTGTGTTTATATCGCTGTTTGTTTGTTTATTATTTTGTTTCCATGGAGACAGAAATCTAAAGTCAAATCTAAACTTTGAGCACAAACTCAGTCGGACACATTTATGAACCAACCTCTAACAGAACCTTCTGTCACATGAAAAACATCTTTAATTAAGATATATCTAACTGTGTCTGATTCATCTGTGACGTCTGTTTATGTTCCTGTGAACACTTCACACAGCTGATCTGTTCAAAGTTAAAGCTGCATTTTACAGGATTACACTGAACACATCATGAGGACCTTATAGCTGACCTTCAGCCAGTACTCACTTTTACTGAACAGAGTCTGAAGGCATCACAGTCATCTCTGCCCTCTCAGACTTTACATGATGACAGTAAACACATCACACTACGTACAGCTGAAGTCTGCGAGGGCATCAGTCTGCAGGTCCAGAGGGCGGAGCTTTGGATTCAGCCATAATGATAACTACCTGCTAACAGCTAACTGCCAACATCTAGTGGCAGCAGAGTGCTCTCTCAGTGACACTATCAAACATCTGTAATAACCGACACAGTGAATCAGAAGGTTTTTGTCCTTTATTGTTGTTACATTTTGACTCCAGCTGAATTTTATAAATCAATAATCAAACCTTAAAGTTATTAAAATAATTGATCAGATAATGTTGAAGCAAAGTTTATATATTGGTTAATAAAAAATAAAGACCTGAGCCAGGAAAGAATCGTTTGAGATCCAGCTGTGAGTCCAGACTAAACCTGATCCAGGTCTGTCAGAGTAAAGACCACAGTCCTGGATCAGAGTTCAGACCAGCTCAGTATCATCAGAGTCCAGACTAAACCTGATCCAGGACTGTCAGAGTAAAGACCACAGTCCTGGATCAGAGTTCAGACCAGTTCAGTATCATCAGAGTCCAGACTAAACCTGATCCAGGTCTGTCAGAGTAAAGACCACAGTCCTGGATCAGAGTTCAGACCAGTTCAGTATCATCAGAGTCCAGACTAAACCTGATCCAGGACTGTCAGAGTAAAGACCACAGTCCAGGATCAGAGTTCAGACCAGCTCAGTATCATCAGAGTCCAGACTAAACCTGATCCAGGACTGTCAGAATAAAGACCACAGTCCTGGATCAGAGTTCAGACCAGCTCAGTATCATCAGAGTCCAGACTAAACCTGATCCAGGACTGTCAGAGTAAAGACCACAGTCCTGGATCAGAGTTCAGACCAGCTCAGTATCATCAGAGAATCAGGTGTTGCAGCACTGACAGTCATGAAGCAGGTTGAAGCAGCAGCTGCTTTTTATTCCATCTGACAAGCAGCTACAGGTCCAGGATCAGTTACTGGGAACCAGAATCCTTCCTGGATTAAAGAGACGAGGACAGGGTCAACAACAAAGACAGACACCACGTCATTAAAACTGGTCCAAACTGGTGTGAACTGGTTTTAGACTGTGTGTAGTGTTCTGACCTCGGGCCTTCCTCTTGTAGTAGATGAATCCAGCCAGAGATAAGACCAGACCCAGGATCAGTCCTGAGGCTCCAATGGCAATCTTGTTTCTCTCAGACTCAGGCATGGACGGGTCTGGGGACAGACAGGTGGAGAGACAGACAGGTGAACAGACAGACAGGTGAGCAGACAGACAGGTGAACAAACAGATGAGCAGGTAGACAGGTGAGCAGGTATTTACCCCAGTCAGTAACCAGAGGTTCTCTCAGGCTGGCGTGTTCCACCACACAGGAGATCTTCTCTCCAGACCTGCTGACACAAAACAACACATCAGTGATTCTGTTACACTCTCTGAGAAAACCTGGACCAGAACCAGAACCAGACCAATCCTGAACCAGACTGGACCTGGACTTGTGGCCTTATTTATTAAAGTACGAGTAGAATCTGGGAGTGTCAGCCCTGTGTTAGAGCTGGAGGGGGATCCAACTAGACTTGAACCAGGGCCGGACTATGAAATGTGCCCTGGTGAATTTTGATGAATCATAAAAACTGACAAGCCAATCACTGCTTAGCATCACTTACCGTTAGTAACCTCCAATTAAACCAAAGGTTCATATCATGAAAGAGCGAGACGACACAGGGACCACCCAACGTCTAAGAACCAGACCAGTTCTGCTTTGAGTGGGGGCAGGAAGACTTGTTGGATGGTCACCAGTGACTCGTCTGAACACAGGTCAATGTGAGTGTTGTTACATGAACATAACATGCACTGTTTCATGGTTTATCTAAAGCTAAAGGGACATTCTTTATGGTGTGAGAACGTTCAGGTCTTCACCCAGACCCCTGTAGGACCAGGTCCAGGATCCTCTGTCATAACATTCTTTATAAACAGGCTTCTGTTTTTATTAACACACTGTGGTGCCTGATGGACATTTAAAACACAGGTCTTAATCACTGACAAACTGAACGTGTCACTTCCTCTCCAGGTGACTGACAATGGTCCTGATAATAATAATTAGCTCTGAGCAGCAACAGAATCACGACCTGGACCTGTAGTTACCTCGATGTGGACCTGGACCTGTAGCTACCTTGATGTGGACCTGGACCTGTAGCTACCTTGATGTGGACCTGGACCTGTCGTTACCTTGATGTGGACCTGGACCTGTAACTACCTTGATGTGGACCTGTAGCTACCTTGATGTGGACCTGTAGCTACCTTGATGTGGACCTGGACCTGTAGCTACCTTGATGTGGACCTGAACCTGTAACTACCTTGATGTAGACCTGTAGCTACCTTGATGTGGACCTGGACCTGTAGCTACCTTGATGTGGACCTGGACCTGTAACTACCTTGATGTGGACCTGTAGCTACCTTGATGTGGACCTGGACCTGTAACTACCTTGATGTGGACCTGTAGCTACCTTGATGTGGACCTGGACCTGTAGCTACCTTGATGTGGATCTGGACCTGTAGTTACCTTGATGTGGACCTGGACCTGTAGCTACCTTGATGTGGACCTGGACCTGTAGCTACCTTGATGTGGACCTGGACCTGTAGTTACCTTGATGTGGACCTGGACCTGTAGCTACCTTGATGTGGACCTGGACCTGTAGCTACCTTGATGTGGACCTGGACCTGTAGCTACCTTGATGTGGACCTTGACCTGGAGGTGCACTCACCTGGGCGTGTACTCCAGGTGAGAGTGGATCTGGTAGTACCAATCACCGTCTGCCAGCTCATCAGTGGAAGTGACATCAGAGGTGACTTCCTGTCCGTCTCTGAGCCAGCTGACTTTGATGTGTTTGGGGTAGAAGTCAAAGACGCTGCAGACCAACATGGCTGAATGTTTACCACCAGGGGGCGTCGTAGAGCTCAGCACTACGTAGGGCTGAGCTGAAACACATCAGGATGATGGTTGTTATTATTTAATCATCAGTAGTTGCAGTAACAGAGTTTGACCAGCAGGTGGTGACAGAGAGCTGAGTCTGATGTGTCTCCACCAACAGTGACTGTATTGATTATTGATTATTGATCAGTGATCTGAGCTGAGTTAAACTGTGTCATAAATAAATATGATCAATATAAACTGTCAGATCAATCAGTGTGATGATGATGATGATGATGATGTCACAGAGACACACACTCACCTGACTTAGACAGAATATGATCGTAGGCATTCCCAACATGGTTCACACAGTACCTCTCCTTCTCAGCTCTCCTCACAGCCAGTTCTGAAGGATCATTGTTCAACCTCTCAGCGTTCTTCACACCTAACTCAGTGTATCCAACAAACTTCCCCACACTGCTGCTGAACCTGATGATCTCATCTCTGTTAAAATAATAAGAGTTGATGTACTCGATGTCCTTTGGATCAGTGGAGTTAAAGTCACAGCTGGTTGTCACAAAGTGCAGAAATCCATCTGAGAACAAAAACAGTTTGAACCTCAGTCAGTGAATACTGTATGATCAGGGTATTGATCAGTGATCAGAGTGTTGATCAGAGTGTTGATCAGTGTGTTGATCAGTGTGTTGGTCAGTGTGTTGATAAGTGATCAGTGTGTTGATCAGTGTGTTGATCAGTGTGTTGATCAGTGTGTTGATCAGTGATCAGTGTGTTGATCAGTGTGTTGATCAGTGTGTTGGTGAGTGTGTTGGTCGTACCTGCTGTGTAGAGGCTGATGAAGAGGAGGGAGAAGCTGAGAAAGGATGAAGCCATGTTCCTCTGTTCACCTGACAAACACTGACACAGTCTCACTGAGAGCTGCTCTAAAAACCAGAGGACGTGATGACATCATCACCATCATCAGCTGTTACCAGGCAGACAGCTCCCAGTAAAGTCAGCTGCTGGAGCTCTCACACTCTCACTCACTCAGCTCTGGAGACTGTCTTATTTAGGGGGCTGACTGTGTTACTGCAACAACAAGACAGCTACTGAATGTAAAGCAGTCACACTGTGTTCCTCTCAGTCTTTATTATTCTGACTCATTTTATTCAAACATCAAATACTCAGCTCAGTCAGGACATGACTGCTGCCACTGTTCGCACAACATTTTTGGGACATGTTTCCACATCATCACGTGGATGTCAGAATCTTCAGACTTCACACAGATTCATTCAGACTTTAACACGTTCCTCATCGTCCGTACAGTCTCACTGTGATTCATCTTTCAAATCCACACAGATACACACACACACACACACACACACACACACACACACAGATACCTCCTTAGCTGTATTTTGGTACCCTAATCATAATGTTTAGACACATTGTACATTTTCCATAAAACGTTTATTGTCAATGTCAGCTTTATTTATATAGCACATTTAAAAGCCTGTGGCCAACCAAAGTGCTTTACAGTAAAATAATCATCAACAGTAAGAAACAATAAAAGCAAAGCAATAACACAGTGAATAAAACAGATAAAAGATCCAATAGAGGGGACTCTGCTCAGCCAAAGGCCAGGGTGAACAAGTGGGTCTTGAGACATGTTTTAAAAGTGGGGAGGCTATTTGCAGACTGCACAGAAAGGGGCAATGAGGGATCGAGGGACGTCCAGGACCATCTGGTCAGCTGACCTGAGGGCTCTGGAGGGTTGATGCACCTTAATAAGGTCAGATAAATACTCTGGGGCCAGTCCATTCAGAGACTTAAAAACAAATAAAAGAATCTTAAAATCAATCCTGTACCTAACCGGAAGCCAGTGAAGCGAGGAAAGCACCGGCGTTATGTGCTCGCGTTTCTTTGTCCCGGTTAGGAGACGAGCTGCTGCATTTTGAACAAGCTGCAGACGATTAAGTTCTGACTGACCAATGCCGACGTACAGGGAGTTACAATAATCTAAACGAGAGGTAATAAAAGCATGGAGAATAGAGTGATCCACTGTGTCAAACGTCGCTGTTAGGTCTAGAAGAATTAAGAAGGCACAATTACCAGAATCAAGGTTTAAAAGAACTTTTAAAAGAGCAGTTTCAGTGCTGTGAAGAGACTTAAAACCAGACTGAAACAATTCACCAACGTTGGCCCGTTTTAAAAATTCTTGGAGTTGGTTAAAAACAGTTTTCTCTAAAACCTTGGAAATAAAGGGGAGTTCAGAAATTGGCCTGAAATTAGACAGAACCAAGGGATCCAAATTATTCTTTTTTAAAAGAGGCTGGACCGTGGCATGTTTGAAGGAGGATGGAACACATCCAGAGCTGAGACAAAAGCTGATTCACAATCAGACTCTGAGTGCAGCCACACAAAGACATGCAGGTCTGACTGCTGCCTGTCAGCTCATCGCTCCAGCTAGCAGCAGTTAGCTTCTTAGCTAGAGGCAGTTAGCTTCTTAGCTAGAGGCAGTTAGCTTCTTAGCTAGAGGCAGTTAGCTGTTTAGCTAGAGGCAGTTAGCTTCTTAGCTAGAGGCAGTTAGCTTCTTAGCTAGAGGCAGTTAGCTGCTTAGCTAGAGGCAGTTAGGTTCTTAGCTAGAGGCAGTTAGCTTCTTAGCTAGAGGCAGTTAGCTGTTTAGCTAGAGGCAGTTAGCTGCTTAGCTAACAGCAGTTAACAGCAGTTAGCTTCTTAGCTAGAGGCAGTTAGCTGCTTAGCTAGAGGCAGTTAGCTTCTTAGCTAGCAGCAGTTAGCTGTTTAGCTAACAGCAGTTAGCTTCTTAGCTAGCAGCACTTAGCAGCAGTTAGCTTCTTAGCTAGCAGCACTTAGCTGCTTAGCTAGCAGCAGTTAGCTTCTTAGCTCAAGGCAGTTAGATTCTTAGCTAGCAGCAGTTAGCTTCTTAGCTAGCAGCAGTTAGCTTCTTAGCTCTGGCACCACACATAGAAATGCTTTGTCAACATGGACCCCTCTGAGCTCTGTTAGATTCTCCACACTCTAAATTGATGTCACTGTCACCACCCAGCTGGCAGTTCAACGTACTGTACTCAGAGTAGCAAAGCATTTTAAACAACAGCTCTGGTTAGCCAGTTAGCCAGTTAGCTGAGGCCTACAGCTAAGCACTGGGTGTACAGGCTAACGTTAGCTCCTACAGCCATCTGCTCCACACTCCAACACTCAGCAGCAGCGTCCTGGTTTGTGTCTACACAACAGATTCACAGCTCATACAGCAGACGTACAGGGTGTGATCCTGAATCAACAGGTTTGTCTTTCAGCTGAAAACCCAGCAGAGATCTGTTGGCAGTGTGTGAAGCAGTGCTCAGGAAAACAGAGGGAACACAGAGAAACGTTCAGGTTGTGTTGTGGAGGACTTGTTTCAGAAATAAACTCAACCACTTCTTCTTTGTTCCTTCGTCCTTTGGCAGTCCAAACAGGACAGAAGCAGCGTCTCCTGGACATGAAGTCTCCTCAGGTTCAAACTCTGCAGCCTCTCTCTGCAGCAGGTGTGTTTGGGGGTGTGGCTCAGTGGCCTGCAGGCTGAGGTGTTACACTGTGATGTCATAAAGTCACAAAGTAAAAAGGAGCTGTTTGAGGCAGGTGAGGAGCTGTGTGTCTGTGAGGACCTGGACTGTGTGTTTTCACTCCTCAGAACAATGCTGTGTGACACACTGAAGTTAAAATGATGTTTGTTAATAACTCTTTAAATTGAACTGTTTATTGATGGATTCACATTTAATTTGTAAAGTCCTCTTTTTATTAAAACACCAAACCATGAATTACTTTGTCATTTAATCTGTGTATTTATGAATTAATACATTAACAAATTAATCAATTCCTATTTTAATTTTACATCAGTTATCAGTTAATAATAAACTTAATTACAGTGTTGGTGACTCTTGTGGTCGTCCATACTTGTGTTGCACATGCGGCGGCGTGGTGAGTGTGGCTGTCGCTCTGCTCTGGACAGCTGTCTGTCTCTTCTCAGTGAAACACTGTGCACCGTAGATGACGACAGACTGTCACACTGAGACTATCAGGAGGTGCTGATGGCTGCGCTCTGTGTGTCGCTGTGAATGAACCCTCTGGCAGTGAAAACACAGGGTCTGTACACATCAATATGGCACTCAGTAAAAATGACTCGACTGGCCCCAACACTGATCTTTGAGACCTGATCAGGACATCTGTAATTCCAACACATGACCCCTCTGTTAATCCAGTTTCTTATTGTGAAGCAGCTCTGGATGAATTCAGTTACCATGGTGACAGATGTTGAATCAACACTGCTCAGACTTGTGCTGCGTTCAAGGTGTTCTTCCAGCCTCTGTTATCATGAGTATCAGTGTGTAAACAAAATGGACGCCACACAGGAGACAGGTTTGATTTTATTGCTCTGAACGATTGTTTCAACAACATCTTGATCCAAGTGTGAAATAACAAAGTATTTTATTTCTGCAGGAACATTTTAGAGAAGCACAGGAACACATCACCCACTAACATCTGGTTCAAACAGCATCAGTTTAAGATTATATTCACTGTTGGTCATCAGCTGTTTACAATGATAATTTCCACACAAACAATAACACAACACATAGTTTTGATTAGGTCATAAACAAACAAACAAACAAACAAACAAACAAATCAGTGGATATGAAAACAGTTTGAACTTTATAGTTTAAAGAAAGGTGAAATTTAAGCTGCTGTGATTATTGGTCCTGTTCAGAGTGAACACATTAACATGTGACGTCAGTCTGAACATACCAACCGACCAATCAGCTGCACTCGTTTCCTTTGATGAGGAAGAAGGTTCCAGCAGCCACACCGAGCAGACCGACAGTCAGACCCAGGCCACAGAAAACTGCAGGTCCAATACTGGGCTGAGTCTTCTCCACATCTGGAGACAGACAATAAGGAGACATGAAGCTTCACCTCCACATCTGGAGACACAGAGACATCTGGAGACACAGAGACATCTGGAGACACAGAGACATGTGGAGACACAGAGACATCTGGAGACACAGAAACATCTGGACACACAGAGACATCTGGAGACAGAGGACACAGAGACATCTGGAGACAGAGGACACAGAAACATCTGGAGACAGAGGACACAGAAACATCTGGAGACAGAGGACACAGAGACATCTGGAGACAGATGTGTTTGTATAAATAAAGGTGTCTCACCCCAGATTCTGGTCAGTGGTTGGTCCAGGGCCTGATGTCCCACTGTACAGCTGTAGATGTCTCCCAGCTGTGGGACAAACTCCAGTCTGGAGAACTGGTTGAAGGAGTTGTCCTTGTTCAGGTAGGGGACGTTGACGCTGGTTCCTTCAGTGACGTTCTCTCCGTTCTTCGTCCAGTAGAACTTTACAGGAGCAGGATAGAAACCAGTCACATGACAGATGAGGGTGTTGTCCTCTCCCAGCTCCACGTTGTCTCTGGAGTAGATCATGGGACTGGACGGAGGATCTGGACAGAGACACAGTGAGTCAGTGCGAAGCTAACCTTCATGATCTCTGTGGAGTGTCTCTGACTTTAAAGTTCACCTGTCAGGTTTAAAGTTTACACATAATAATAATAATAATAATAAACTTTATTTACCCAGCACCTTTGAAAACACAGTCACAAAGTGCTGTACAATAAAACTAAACACAATTAAAACACAAGGAAAATAAAACAGATAACATGTCGTCAAATGTCATTAAAAGATAAAATAAGGACGGACAAAACAAAAATCAAAATAATAAATGGGAAGTGACATCACTAAGAGAGCAATAAAACAGACAGACAGCTCAGATAAAGTCTGGATATGTTTTCTGATGGAAGGATATTTTTAGGAGAGACTCAAACGAAGGCAGAGACTCAGACAGTCTCATATCCTCAGGCAGGTCGTTCCAGAGCCTTGGGGCCCTGATTTTAAAAGCTCTGTCCCCTTTAGTCTTCAGTCTGGACTCTGGGACAGACAGAAGACCTCTGCCCGAGGATCTCACACTATGTGAGGGTTCATGAGGGACTAACAGGTCTGAGATGTAGTCTGGAGTCATGAAGAGCCTTAAATCCTAAAACAAACAGTGAGCCGATGTACAGAGGTTAAACTGGACGTGCTTCTTGGTTCTGGTGAAGAGCCGAGTGTCACAGTCTGCTCTGCTGCTGCTGTGGTAGTTTCCTCTCACCCTGCCTGCCTCTGTCTCTGTCCCCACCTGGACACACCTTCTCATCAGCAGCATCACTCTCACCTGTTGCTCCCAGTTGGAGCTCAACACCAAGCCAGTATATCAGCAGCCCTGGTTCACTCACTCATGGCCAGAGTGTCTTCATGTTGTGCCTGACTCTCCAGCACTCTGCTGTGGACTGACTTCCTGGTTTCGGCTCGGCTTGCTTCTAACCACCTCTCCTATCTATAATCAAGTTGTAGATATCTTGAAAAATAATTCCAATAAGAGATATCTTTAACTCTCATTCTGCCTGGTCAAAATGTAACCGCAGATATCTTGAATTACAGTTTTGACTAGGCAAAATGACGTTGCAAAGATCTATAAAAGTAGGAGGCGGAAGCAACTTGCTCTTTGGTGAATCAAATCCATTCAAATCATCAACAACTGCAACCATATTTCTCCAGCCTAGCTGTGAAATGCTAAAATGGCTTGCCATACTCAGTGTGTCAGGAGACAAAAATTGTTGAATGTTCAATAGATTTCTGGTACAACCCTAAAGTGAACAAAGCTCTCGTTCCCCACAAAGTCCCTGGTCATATGCTCGTTCTATTTCATGGCATTTTCTAACAATTTTATCTATTACCGCAACCGCCATTTCTTCTGCTTTCTCCTCTTCTTGTGGATTTCTTCTGCTAACACTGTTCAATTGTATTGTTTACTGAGCCAATATCCAATGGAAAGCTTGCTATAATGGGCAACGAATGGGATGCCTCGCATGAGCAACGTCTTGCCAGTGATGGGAATAATGGCGTTAAAATAAACGGTGTTACCAACGGTGTTTTTTTTTCAGTAACGGGTAATCTGACTAATTACTATTTCCATTGTTACAACGCTGTTACCGTTAGCAACAATTAAATGGGGCGCGTTATAAACTAAAGCTACTCATTGAAGCTCTCGTCGTCCGACTTGGCTCTCAGCCACAGGAGCTGCAACGCTGTTTATTTTTTTCTTTGGTGAGGGAGGGGGGAGACAACCGCATAGGTGATGATGACTGGCTAAGGTAGAGTAAGCTTTCATGGTAAGCCAATCAGAGGCAGTGTTCAGTTTACACCCAAGCCACACACGCACACAGCAGCCCCACACACCCCAACTATCAGAGGTCAGCTGCAGCAATGGCGAGTCAGGAGGGAAAGTTGGAGCTTTCAAAGTGGAAGTAAAGACACTACTTTATTCTCCTTGAGGTAAAAGGCAAGAATATACATGTGAAGTGTAAAAAGTCCAAATTCTTAGACATATTTAAACTTTAAAAAAAAAAAAAAGAGTAACGCAATAGGTACTTTCCCTGGTAACGAGTTACTTTTATAGTGGAGTAATTCAGTTACTAACTCCATTACTTTTTGGGAGAAGTAACTAGTAACTATAACTAATTACTTTTTAAATGTAATGTGCCCAACACTGCGTCTTGAACAACAATTCTGAGTCCTCATAATTATGTTTGAGATACCTTTAACTTTCATTCCGCCAAATTGAAACTGAATTACAGATATCTGTATTTGTAATTTAGGATGTGTGACGAGTCGAGTGTCGTTTTTCAGTGACGTCATTGCTGATATCTGCAATTCAGATATCTCTGTCATTTTGACTGGTCAGAATGAAGTAATAGATATCTTGAATGAAAATTCTTACTAGTCACAATGTAATCACGACCAGTCAAAATGAAGTTGTTGATATCTATAATGTTAATTCCAGATAGTCAAGCTTAGCCATTAAATGTTAAAAGGGCTCGCCATAGACGGCCAGCCTGTCACTGACTCTGCCTCACTTTGGTAAAGGTGGACACATATTCACAGATTTGGACTTCATGGGTCATTAACTCATAAATGAGATGCTGTTGAAGCACATATGACACTACGCTCTTACCTTGGTAAGGTAGAAACAAGCTACAGCGTAAAATTCATCAGAACAAACTGTCATTGATCTCTATGCACAACCGACTGTGAACCGAGTGCGTAGGGACCGTCTACAAAGTGCAGCACCAAAAAGAGATGTAACAAAATTATTCAATAATGGCAATGCTATGCAGTGTAGCGTCCCCAAGATCACTCCACACATTAATGGTCTCCTGCTGATCATACTACATCACTCAATTTGGGAAAATATGTTTTTTTTTTTAATCATTTTGCTGAATTGTTGTGGAGAAAGAGTTCAATAATTCAATACTATGCAGTGTTGTGACCCCCAATTCACTACATTAATGGTCTCCTGCTGATCATACTACAACACTCAGCTGGGAGGAATTTGCTTTTTCATAATTTTGCTGATTTTTAATTTTTTTTATTATGAAAATGATTCAATAACTTCACTATTATAGAGTGTAGTACCTCTACCTTCATTTCAACCACCAGTGGTCTCTAGTGGGTAAAACTACAACACTCAGTCTGAGGAAATATGCTTTATCATAATTTTGGTGAATTGTTTTGGAGTAAATTATTCAATAATGTCAATACTATGCAGTGTAGTGTCCCCAAGATCAATTCACACTTTAATGGTCTCCTGCTGATCATATTACATCACTCAATTTCGGCAGCATGTGCAGAGCGCTGTACAGCCCGAACGTCAAAATAATAATTAAAAAGAAAAGATCTATGTAATCATTTCCAATATTCACAGGCTGTTTTTATTTAACGAAAGATTCTGTTTCAGTCCATATTTGTTGACATGTGGTCTTTGAAAAACAACATTTTCACTGAGGTTAAAAAAAAATCCTTGTCTCTCGCACATTGTGCACAGGGAGTGGGGTGGTCTAACAGCAATCTAACAGCACTAGCACAGTTATATATATATATATATATATATATATATATATATATATTACTATATGACATTATTATCATTACCACAGCAGATAAACTCAGCCGCTAAGACTAATGATTCAAATGCAGTTTTGTTCTCGCTGTACTATCGCTCGGTTCCCAGCCATATCACTTTAATTTTTGTGCAATTCTTTTGAATAACAAAACGCTGAAGCATATTATATATGACCTGTGATATGGCAGCCTGATAATCATTAAATATGCTCTGTGTGGGAAGTAAACCGCTTCAGCTTCCACACTCACTGCTCCTCCTGGTGGAAAGACAGACCATTGCAACTGGTTTCTACAAATCAAACTGAGGGGCGTTACCGGCCGGCCTCATACTCTCTACGTCATCGCGGGGGATCTACGAGGCCGGCCAGGTGACGGCAAGGACCTGTCACGGATCGGTCATGGATCAGTCACGGCTCCACCACGGACCAGACGGAAATTTGAAGTGGCTGCATCTGTAGATGTTCCTTTAACTGACACGTTACAGAACACTGTAGGAAACATAATAATAACAACCAGTGAAACTGACAAACACTCTTCATGCAATGTCTTCTGTTTCTCAGTCTGTATTTAATCTGTCCATAATCTCAGCTAAATCTGTGTTTGTGCAGAACGTCCTTTGTGTTTGAACTACATTGATATATCTGACCCCTGAAGAGTCAGCTGGTTGTAATCTGTAATCTGTAATCCTGACAGACTCTGACACACTGGACCTTTAACCCATCAACATCCAGCTGTGTCTGTTAGCCTCCGTGCTAACTTAGCGCACAACGTACTAAGACGAGATAATGACCAAACACTGAGTCCTAATTTAAACTAGACAGCCAATAGGAAGCCTGAACACACAGTTCTTCCCACCCCCTCATTTGCATGTTGTGTAACTGGTGTGACTGGTCAACATTTAGAGTCTCATTAACTATTAAAGTCCAACTGGTTAATGAGTGCAGCTGAACTGGGTGAGGACACATCTGATGTCACAGAATAAATGCTGAGAGCTCGTCACCTGACCCTAACCTGAACAAGGACAGGTGTTAAATATGACCTGATGATGTCACACGAGGAGACAGGAAGTTGAGATCTCATTCTTACCGAGTCGTACTGGAGGGTTTTTCAGAGCACTCAGAAGTGTCTCCAGGTTCTGTTTGCAGATCTGTAACTGACGCACAGCAGCTTCATAAGCTCCTTCCACATAGCTGATATGATCAATGAAGCTGGGCTGAGGCTCCACCCCCTTCTTGTTGATGAAGTCTGCGTACCACTTCTCTTCACCATCCAGACCGTACATCTTTTCTCCATCAGTCTTTGAACAGCCAGTGATAGTAAAGTCCTTGTGTAGAACTAAGAAGAGAGACACAGGGTTCATACTGACTGTTTGTTTGTTTGTTGTTGAGTCAGTAAACAAACAGTGTGTTTCCTGTGTTTGATTTGAACCTTCAGAGGTTTAAATGAGAAACTAAAGGACAGAAACTTACCGTCAGCTGAGACACAGAGGACACAGGAGAGGACCAGGACCAGCATCATCTTCATCATCTTCATCAGCTCTCTGTAGACCTGAACCTGTCTGAGACTCTCTGTAGACCTGAACCTGAACCTGTCTGAGACTCTCTGTAGACCTGGACCTGTCTGAGACTCTCTGTAGACCTGAACCTGTCTGAGACTCTCTGTAGACCTGAACCTGTCTGAGACTCTCTGTAGACCTGGACCTGAACCTGTCTGAGACTCTCTGTAGACCTGGACCTGTCTGAGACTCTCTGTAGACCTGGACCTGTCTGAGACTCTCTGTAGACCTGAACCTGAACCTGTCTGAGACTCTCTGTAGACCTGAACCTGTCTGAGACTCTCTGTAGACCTGAACCTGTCTGAGACTCTCTGTAGACCTGGACCTGTCTGAGGCTCTCTGTAGACCTGGACCTGAACCTGTCTGAGACTCTCTGTAGACCTGAACCTGTCTGAGACTCTCTGTAGACCTGAACCTGTCTGAGACTCTCTGTAGACCTGGACCTGTCTGAGGCTCTCTGTAGACCTGGACCTGTCTGAGACTCTCTGTAGACCTGAACCTGTCTGAGACTCTCTGTAGACCTGGACCTGTCTGAGGCTCTCTGTAGACCTGAACCTGTCTGAGGCTCTCTGTAGACCTGAACCTGTCTGAGGCTCTCTGTAGACCTGGACCTGAACCTGTCTGAGACTCTCTGTAGACCTGAACCTGTCTGAGACTCTCTGTAGACCTGGACCTGTCTGAGGCTCTCTGTAGACCTGAACCTGTCTGAGACTCTCTGTAGACCTGGACCTGTCTGAGGCTCTCTGTAGACCTGGACCTGAACCTGTCTGAGACTCTCTGTAGACTTGAACCTGTCTGAGACTCTCTGTAGACCTGGACCTGTCTGAGACTCTCTGTAGACCTGGACCTGGACCTGTCTGAGGCTCTCTGTAGACCTGGACCTGTCTGAGGCTCTCTGTAGACCTAAACCTGTCTGAGACTCTCTGTAGACCTGGACCTGTCTGAGACTCTCTGTAGACCTGGACCTGAACCTGTCTGAGACTCTCTGTAGACCTGGACCTGTCTGAGACTCTCTGTAGACCTGGACCTGAACCTGTCTGAGACTCTCTGTAGACCTGAACCTGAACCTGTCTGAGACTCTCTGTAGACCTGAACCTGTCTGAGACTCTCTGTAGACCTGAACCTGTCTGAGACTCTCTGTAGACCTGGACCTGAACCTGTCTGAGACTCTGAGACGACTGACAGAAACTCCAGCAGCAGCTGAGCTGTAAAACAGTGAGCAGCCAATCAGAGAGCAGAGATCAGATGACATCATCAGTGTCCAGGTAGAGACAGGCTGCTGCTGACACAGACTTTAACACAGATGATCTGATCAATAATCAATACAGTGATTGGAGATCAGAGTCTGGATCAATAAATTAAAGCTGACAGTTTGTTATTAACACATTTTATTAAACTTTCATTTTGTCCTGAAGAATTTAAATCAGTTTTTATTAAAGTAAATAAAATCAGAGTCATTAAATATTCATGATTTAATATGTAAATGAGGTCAGTGTTTTTATATTGATTAGAATCAATACATGAATAAATTAACATGATTAATGAGCCTGATTTAGTTTGAGTCATCGTCTGTGGTGGAGAGAGAGGACACAGAGGGGACACAGAGAGGACACAGTGAGGACACAGAGAGGACAGAGACAGGACACAGAGAGGACACAGAGAGGACACAGTGAGGACACAGAGAGGACAGAGACAGGACACAGAGAGGACACAGAGAGGACACAGTGAGGACACAGAGAGGACAGAGACAGGACACAGAGAGGACACAGAGAGGACACAGTGAGGACACAGAGAGGACAGAGACAGGACACAGAGAGGACACAGAGACGACACAGACAGGACACAGTGAGGACACAGTGAGGACACAGACAGGACACAGAGAGGACACAGAGAGGACAGAGACAGGACACAGTGAGGACACAGAGAGGACACAGACAGGACACAGAGAGGACACAGAGAGGACAGAGACAGGACACAGAGAGGACACAGAGAAGACACAGAGAGGACACAGACAGGACACAGACAGGACACAGAGAGGACACAGTGAGGACACAGAGACGACACAGCGAGGACACAGTCAGGACACAGTGAGGACACAGACAGGACACAGACAAGACACAGAGAGGACACAGAGAGGACACAGAGAGGACACAGACAAGACACAGAGAGGACACAGAGAGGACACAGACAAGACACAGACAAGACACAGAGAGGACACAGAGAGGACACAGTGAGGACACAGAGAGGACACAGTGAGGACACAGTGAGGACACAGAGAGGACACAGACAGGACACAGACAGGACACAGTGAGGACACAGAGAGGACACAGAGAGGACACAGACAAGACACAGACAAGACACAGTGAGGACAGAGAGAGGACACAGAGAGGACACAGACAGGACACAGAGAGGACACAGACAAGACACAGACAAGACACAGTGAGGACACAGAGAGGACACAGAGAGGACACAGTGAGGACACAGACAGGACACAGACAGGACACAGAGAGGACACAGTGAGGACACAGAGACGACACAGCGAGGACACAGTCAGGACACAGTGAGGACACAGACAGGACACAGTGAGGAAACAGACAGGACACAGTGAGGACACAGAGAGGACACAGAGAGGACACAGTGAGGACACAGAGAGGACACAGAGAGGACACAGACAAGACACAGACAAGACACAGTGAGGACACAGAGAGGACACAGACAGGATACAGAGAGGACACAGACAAGACACAGACAAGACACAGAGAGGACACAGAGAGGACACAGTGAGGACACAGAGAGGACACAGTGAGGACACAGTGAGGACACAGACAGGACACAGACAGGACACAGTGAGGACACAGAGAGGACACAGACAAGACACAGTGAGGACACAGAGAGGACACAGAGAGGACACAGACAAGACACAGACAAGACACAGAGAGGACACAGAGAGGACACAGTGAGGACACAGTGAGGACACAGACAGGACACAGACAGGACGCAGAGAGGACACAGTGGGGACACAGACAGGACACAGTGAGGACACTGAGGACACACACAGAACACAGACAGGACACAGTGGGGACACAGACAGGACACAGTGGGGACACAGACAGGACACAGACAGGACACAGTGAGGACACAGAGAGGACACAGTGAGGACACAGACAGGACACAGAGAGGACACAGACAGGACACAGTGAGGACACAGACAGGACACAGTGAGGACACAGACAGGACACAGTGAGGACACAGAGAGGACACAGAGAGGACACAGACAGGACACAGTGAGGACACAGAGAGGACACAGTGAGGACACAGACAGGACACAGAGAGGACACAGACAGGACACAGTGAGGACACAGAGAGGACACAGTGAGGACACAGACAGGACACAGACAGGACACAGTGAGGACACAGAGAGGACACAGTGAGGACACAGACAGGACACAGTGAGGACACAGACAGGACACAGAGAGGACACAGAGAGGACACAGACAGGACACAGTGGGGACACAGACAGGACACAGACAGGACACAGTGAGGACACAGACAGGACACAGTGAGGACACAGAGAGGACACAGTGAGGACACAGACAGGACACAGACAGGACACAGTGAGGACACAGAGAGGACAGAGTGAGGACACAGTCAGGACACAGTGAGGACACAGACAGGACACAGAGAGGACACAGAGAGGACACAGTGAGGACACAGACAGGACACAGTGGGGACACAGACAGGACACAGTGAGGACACAGAGGACACACACAGAACACAGACAGGACACAGTGGGGACACAGACAGGACACAGACAGGACACAGTGAGGACACAGACAGGACACAGACAGGACACAGTGAGGACACAGACAGGACACAGTGGGGACACAGACAGGACAAAGACAGGACACAGTGAGGACACAGACAGGACACAGTGGGGACACAGACAGGACAAAGACAGGACACAGTGAGGACACAGACAGGACACAGTGGGGACACAGACAGGACAAAGACAGGACACAGTGAGGACACAGACAGGACACAGTGAGGACACAGACAGGACAAAGACAGGACACAGTGAGGACACAGACAGGACAAAGACAGGACACAGTGAGGACACAGACAGGACACAGTGGGGACACAGACAGGACAAAGACAGGACACAGTGAGGACACAGACAGGACACAGTGAGGACACAGACAGGACACAGACAGGACAAAGACAGGACACAGTGAGGACACAGACAGGACACAGAGAGGACACAGACAGGACACAGTGAGGACACAGACAGGACAAAGACAGGACACAGTGAGGACACAGACAGGACACAGTGGGGACACAGACAGGACACAGTGAGGACACAGACAGGACACAGACAGGACACAGAGAGGACACAGACAGGACACAGTGAGGACACAGACAGGACAAAGACAGGACACAGTGAGGACACAGACAGGACACAGTGGGGACACAGTGAGGACACAGACAGGACACAGTGAGGACACAGACAGGACACAGTGAGGACACAGTGAGGACACAGACAGGACACAGTGAGGACACAGTGAGGACACAGACAGGACACAGAGAGGACAAAGACAGGACACAGACAGGACACAGAGAGGACAAAGACAGGACACAGTGAGGACACAGAGTGGACACAGACAGGACACAGAGAGGACACAGAGTGGACACAGACAGGACACAGACAGGACACAGAGAGGACAAAGACAGGACACAGTGAGGACACAGAGAGGACACAGACAGGACACAGAGAGGACACAGTGAGGACACAGAGTGGACACAGAGAGGACACAGAGAAGACACAGTCAGGACAGAGTGAGGACACAGACAGGACACAGAGAGGACACAGTGAGGACACAGAGAGGACTCCCCCAGGAGGTATCCCTCTTCAGGACGGACAGACGAGCAATAGATGTTGTACAGAACAGATCAACATAATGAATGAACAGTAATCCATATGACACAATGAGACATAAACGGCCGACTGCAAGACTTCCTCAGAGGACATGATGTCCTGAGCAAGAGCCAGATAGGATTCACACCCAAACATAGAACAACAGACCATATCTACACCCTTCACACCCTCATTAATAAACACGTCCACCAAAACAAGAAGGAAATCTTCTCTTGTTTTGTAGATCTCCAAAAAGCATTTGACTCAGTTTGGCATGATGGACTGTTCCTAAAATTAATTGAGAAGGGTGTAGGGGGGAAGGTCTATGACATCATTAAAACTATGTACACAGATATGAAATGTGCTGTTAAAATTAACCACATGGAAACAGATTTCTAACCCTAACCCCAAAAGAACACTACATTAACTGTTGGACATCTACCACACCAACACAAAGCAAACTTCAGTGTTCTTTGGCTCTAAACAGACAGGACACAGTGGCAGAATATCTGATGAGACACTGAGACAGACTTTGACCATGTCCAGACTCAGTGAGCACAGCTTGGCCATAGAGACAGACAGACACACAGAGAGGACAGGTTGTGTCAGCTCTGTCCACACAGAGACACACTTCCTGATGCACTGCAGCAAATATGAACACGTCAGAGCCCAGTTCATCTCAAAAATAAAACATAAAGTCAGTGACTTTGATTCTCTGCCTGATCAAACTAAAATGCAACACATCCTTGGAGAGAACAGAGCCAGCAGCTTAGCAGCAGCTCAATATGTCACATGATGTCACAGCCTGAGGGACAGCCATCACAACACCTGACACACCTGTCTGTATTTACAGTCCCTGTAACTCAACATCTGCTTTTTGCTTTATTCTTTTTATTTTGTTCTTTTCCTCAATTCATGTGCTGCACAAAAACATACTGCGACACCTGAATATAAAATATACTAGATATTTATTTTTCAGTTTAATTGATGTTGTTGTTGTTGATGTATATTATATGTTATATATATATATGTATATATATATATATATTATTTTTTTCTTTCCACACCTTTATTATTGTACCTTATTTGTAAATTTGTAATGGCTTTGGCAACACTGTTAAGCTACAGCCATGCCAATAAAGCTTATTTAATTGAAACTGAATTGAGAAGGAGAGAAGGGGCTCGGTGTATTATAGGAGGTCCCCCGGCAGACTAGGCCTATGTCAGCCCAACTAGGGGCTGGTCCAAGACAGGCCTGAGCCAGCCCTAACTATAAGCTTTATCAAAAAGGAAAGCCTTAAGTCTAGTCTTAAAAGTGGAGACAGTGTCTGCCTCCCGGACCGAAACAGGAAGCTGATTCCACAAAAGAGGAGCCTGATAGCTGAAGGCTCTGGCTCCTGTTCTACTTTTGGAGACTTTAGGGACCACGAGTAACCCTGCATTCTCAGAGCGCAGTGTTCTGGTGGGATAATAGGGCACTATGAGCTCTCTGAGATATGATGGAGCCTGATCATTTAGAGCTTTGTAGGTTAGGAGAAGGATTTTAAATTCAATTCTGGATTTTACAGGGAGCCAGTGCAGAGAAGCTAAAACAGGAGAAATATGATCTCGTCTCTTAGTTCCTGTCAGTACACGTGCCGCTGCGTTCTGGATTAGCTGGAGAGTTTTCAGGCACTTATTAGAGCTACCTGATAATAGAGAATTACAGTAATCCAGCCTCGAGGTAACAAACGCGTGGACCAATTTTTCAGCATCTTTTAGTGACAGGATAGGCCTAATTTTCACAATATTACGCAGATGAAAAAATGCAGTCTGAGACGTTTGTTTTAAATGGGAGTTAAAAGACAAATCTTGATCAAATATTACGCCGAGGTTTCTTACGGTGGTGCTAGAGCCCAGAACAATGCCATCTAGTGCAGAGGGAAGCTGGACGGCTTCTACTCGACTGCTGACCCTGGGCGGATGGGACAAGGCCTGCAGCACATCACAGACTACAGAACCATCACCAGCACCACCAGCTCCACAGACAGCCTGCTGGATGACCTCAACATCGTCTACACCTGCTTTGAGACCTCCAGCGACAGCACAGAGAGGAGTGTGAGGGAAATTCTCCTCTCTGAAGAAATGACGGACTCGGTGTGAGGAATCAAGTCTCTTTAATACATGCAGCATGGAGAGAAGACCCTTTATACTAAATCTCAGCTTTGATCCTAGGCCACACCCACCCGCTACAATCGTAAAGGAAACTGCCCCCCTCCTGATGAAGGGTTAAGCAAAGACAGGAAACCTTCCCCCTAACAAATGGTCATCACCTCAAGATACAAAGAACTGCCGAACTGCCCCCCAGTTAAGACCCTTAATTCCCACAGGAGGGACACATACACCTGGACCCCCCCCCCCACCACCACCAACAGTGTCATCAGGCCAGGTTCACAAAGCTCTGAGGAAAATCATGGGGCTGGAGCACCTGCCCTATGTGCTTTATGCCCTATGTTTTTTTTTTTTGTGGTGAAGGCCTCCCTGTGGCCCCATCAAGCACGCAGCAGAGAGCAGAGAGAGAGTTGCAGTCTGTCCATGAGAACAATAATACACTACAACACAACAGAACAACAGCTGGAAGTCGAAGAAGTGCTTAGTGGGTGAAATAAATTATGTGTACGTTGTTTCATGTATTTTACAAGATGAAGTGAAATGATCATGTATGCATGTTTGGTGTGTTTACAAAAGGGCCTTTGGCCTCTAGCTCGCCACAGACGGTGACAGCTGCTGCTGTCTCTGCCACATGAGGGCAAAAAGTTTGAGATGGATTTATTTCTTACTTTTCTGTCTGTGACTATTAATTACTGGACCTGACATGAAGCCAGCAAGAGCTTGTTATGAAATGATGTGTGTGTGTGTGTGTGTGTTTATCTGTCTGTGTGTGTGTGTGTTCATTACATTTCATTCATTCATTTTCTGTTATTAATCATGATATTTTATTCTTCAGTGCAGAGATGCCCCACAAAGAGAGACACATGCTGCAGAAAAAGAGGGAGCTGCAAGAGGCAGCTAAAGGTCGTGGATCCTTAACCCACTGGTTACAAAGAACAACAGGTATGAATAACATCACAGAGTTTCTCATAGACAACACAACACTGCAGTGTGTTTGTTACTTTACATTAAATTTATAATCACATAAGGTTCAAGAGTTGTTAATTATCTTTAATAAACAGTAGATTAATGCTGATTAATTGATAGATTATTGGTTGTTCCTAGACCAACAGGAAGGAAGTGAGAGGTCAGATGAGGAAATGGAGACAGAGCCAACATCAGACATGCATGAGACAGCAAGGCAGGAGACAGAGGCTGGAGTCACTGAGCCACAGTCAGAAAATATGCAGGAAACACTACTTGGACTTCAACACCCAACTGACCCCGCCCATGTTGAACAATTCAGTATCAGGTATGATGAGGCCTTTGTCCAGGTGTGTACTAACATTGGTACTCTCATTTCCAAAGAATGAAGAGGGGAGGTCATTTCAGAAGAGGTGGAATAACCCATGACTGGAGTATTCTCCCAGTGCTGACGCCATGTTTTGTTTCAGCTGTCGTCTATGTTTAAATGAAGAAAAGTACATGAGCCACAAAACCTGGAAAACAGTGTGGTTAAATAGGTGGGAAAAGGCTTCAGAAAAACTGAAAGAGCACAGTGCATCAGAGTCACATATGTGTGCTACGGTGAAGAGAACACCTCTAAGAAAACAATCACTGGAGGCAGCTTTTAAAGTGGCTGACCTTGAGTCACAAGCTGCAAAACAAAGAGAGAAGGAGAGGAACAGAGACATTTACTCTTTACCTGGAGAGGCAGGGAACGTCTTTCAGGGGAGATGATGAGACCTCATCAAGCCAAAATCGAGGGAATTTCTTGGAGCTTGTGGAGCTGTTCAGCAAAAATGACAGTGACCTTGATGCTATAAAACAGAAGCAGGGAACTCAAAAAGACCAGCTGTCTCACTACTGTCCAACAGAAGCCAGAATGTCTCACACACTGAACAGGTTTCCTTCGTAGTCAGATATGTACACAACATGCAAATCAAGGAGCGCTTCATTCAGGTGTGTAACATTCATTCAACAAGTGGAGATGAACTTGAACATCTAGTGATGGATCTATTAACCTCAAAATAGTTAACATCCAGGGTCAAGGATATGATGGAGCTGCAAACATGAGGGGCCACTATAGGGGACTGAAGTCAAGGATCCTGAAACATAATCCAAAGGCCTTGTATGTCCACTGTCAGGCACATTGCCTTCATCTGGTGCAAAGTCAAACATCTGTTTTTTTCAGTTTAGTTGAAAAACTTCACACTTTGATGGCCGACTCATCAAAAAGGCACACTGCATTGTTTGACATGCAGAAAATAATGCACCCCGATCAGCGTCCAGTTGAGCTGCAGAAGCTGTCAGATACAAGATGGGCCTGCAGAGAAACTGCCCTTTAGTCTCTGAGGACGATCCTTCCAGCTGTCATGGAGTTCCTTGAGGAAATGACACAGCAGAATCCCCCAGACTCCTCAGCAGGTGATGCAGCAATCCTTCTCAAGAGCATCATTGTTGAATTCTTCTTGTGTCTGGAGATCACCTGTCCAATCCTTCAAGTGAAAGGCATGGACCTGGCTGCAGCCTACAACATTATAGATGGAGTTGTGCAGAGGCTGGCCCACTGCAGATCAGAGGAAGAGTTTGAGGAAATTTATAAGCAGGCTACAGAGAAGGCTGCATCAGTGAGCCTGGACCCCCCATCAGAGATCCCTGGACAAGCAAGGAGGAGGAAAGAGCCAGCAAAGTTCCAGCTTGTTGCCACATCAGCTACTGCTGACCATGTTTTCCCAACCTTGCAGGTGGACTTTATGTTGTTGTGGTCCTATATGTTGTAGTCCTACATTTTGTGGTCCTACATATTGTAGTCCAACATTTTGTGGTCCTACATATTGTAGTCCTACATGTTGTGGTCCTACATTTTGTGGTCCTACATATTGTGGAGTGTGAGGAGTGTGAGGGAAATTCTCCTCTCTGAAGAAATGACGGACTCGGTGTGAGGAATCAAGTCTCTTTAATACATGCAGCATGGAGAGAAGACCCTTTATACTAAATCTCAGCTTTGATCCTAGGCCACACCCACCCGCTACAATCGTAAAGGAAACTGCCCCCCTCCTGATGAAGGGTTAAGCAAAGACAGGAAACCTTCCCCCTAACAAATGGTCATCACCTCAAGATACAAAGAACTGCCGAACTGCCCCCCAGTTAAGACCCTTAATTCCCACAGGAGGGACACATACACCTGGACCCCCCCCCCACCACCACCAACAGTGTCATCAGGCCAGGTTCACAAAGCTCTGAGGAAAATCATGGGGCTGGAGCACCTGCCCTATGTGCTTTATGCCCTATGTTTTTTTTTTTTGTGGTGAAGGCCTCCCTGTGGCCCCATCAAGCACGCAGCAGAGAGCAGAGAGAGAGAGTTGCAGTCTGTCCATGAGAACAATAATACACTACAACACAACAGAACAACAGCTGGAAGTCGAAGAAGTGCTTAGTGGGTGAAATAAATTATGTGTACGTTGTTTCATGTATTTTACAAGATGAAGTGAAATGATCATGTATGCATGTTTGGTGTGTTTACAAAAGGGCCTTTGGCCTCTAGCTCGCCACAGACGGTGACAGCTGCTGCTGTCTCTGCCACATGAGGGCAAAAAGTTTGAGATGGATTTATTTCTTACTTTTCTGTCTGTGACTATTAATTACTGGACCTGACATGAAGCCAGCAAGAGCTTGTTATGAAATGATGTGTGTGTGTGTGTGTGTGTTTATCTGTCTGTGTGTGTGTGTGTTCATTACATTTCATTCATTCATTTTCTGTTATTAATCATGATATTTTATTCTTCAGTGCAGAGATGCCCCACAAAGAGAGACACATGCTGCAGAAAAAGAGGGAGCTGCAAGAGGCAGCTAAAGGTCGTGGATCCTTAACCCACTGGTTACAAAGAACAACAGGTATGAATAACATCACAGAGTTTCTCATAGACAACACAACACTGCAGTGTGTTTGTTACTTTACATTAAATTTATAATCACATAAGGTTCAAGAGTTGTTAATTATCTTTAATAAACAGTAGATTAATGCTGATTAATTGATAGATTATTGGTTGTTCCTAGACCAACAGGAAGGAAGTGAGAGGTCAGATGAGGAAATGGAGACAGAGCCAACATCAGACATGCATGAGACAGCAAGGCAGGAGACAGAGGCTGGAGTCACTGAGCCACAGTCAGAAAATATGCAGGAAACACTACTTGGACTTCAACACCCAACTGACCCCGCCCATGTTGAACAATTCAGTATCAGGTATGATGAGGCCTTTGTCCAGGTGTGTACTAACATTGGTACTCTCATTTCCAAAGAATGAAGAGGGGAGGTCATTTCAGAAGAGGTGGAATAACCCATGACTGGAGTATTCTCCCAGTGCTGACGCCATGTTTTGTTTCAGCTGTCGTCTATGTTTAAATGAAGAAAAGTACATGAGCCACAAAACCTGGAAAACAGTGTGGTTAAATAGGTGGGAAAAGGCTTCAGAAAAACTGAAAGAGCACAGTGCATCAGAGTCACATATGTGTGCTACGGTGAAGAGAACACCTCTAAGAAAACAATCACTGGAGGCAGCTTTTAAAGTGGCTGACCTTGAGTCACAAGCTGCAAAACAAAGAGAGAAGGAGAGGAACAGAGACATTTACTCTTTACCTGGAGAGGCAGGGAACGTCTTTCAGGGGAGATGATGAGACCTCATCAAGCCAAAATCGAGGGAATTTCTTGGAGCTTGTGGAGCTGTTCAGCAAAAATGACAGTGACCTTGATGCTATAAAACAGAAGCAGGGAACTCAAAAAGACCAGCTGTCTCACTACTGTCCAACAGAAGCCAGAATGTCTCACACACTGAACAGGTTTCCTTCGTAGTCAGATATGTACACAACATGCAAATCAAGGAGCGCTTCATTCAGGTGTGTAACATTCATTCAACAAGTGGAGATGAACTTGAACATCTAGTGATGGATCTATTAACCTCAAAATAGTTAACATCCAGGGTCAAGGATATGATGGAGCTGCAAACATGAGGGGCCACTATAGGGGACTGAAGTCAAGGATCCTGAAACATAATCCAAAGGCCTTGTATGTCCACTGTCAGGCACATTGCCTTCATCTGGTGCAAAGTCAAACATCTGTTTTTTTCAGTTTAGTTGAAAAACTTCACACTTTGATGGCCGACTCATCAAAAAGGCACACTGCATTGTTTGACATGCAGAAAATAATGCACCCCGATCAGCGTCCAGTTGAGCTGCAGAAGCTGTCAGATACAAGATGGGCCTGCAGAGAAACTGCCCTTTAGTCTCTGAGGACGATCCTTCCAGCTGTCATGGAGTTCCTTGAGGAAATGACACAGCAGAATCCCCCAGACTCCTCAGCAGGTGATGCAGCAATCCTTCTCAAGAGCATCATTGTTGAATTCTTCTTGTGTCTGGAGATCACCTGTCCAATCCTTCAAGTGAAAGGCATGGACCTGGCTGCAGCCTACAACATTATAGATGGAGTTGTGCAGAGGCTGGCCCACTGCAGATCAGAGGAAGAGTTTGAGGAAATTTATAAGCAGGCTACAGAGAAGGCTGCATCAGTGAGCCTGGACCCCCCATCAGAGATCCCTGGACAAGCAAGGAGGAGGAAAGAGCCAGCAAAGTTCCAGCTTGTTGCCACATCAGCTACTGCTGACCATGTTTTCCCAACCTTGCAGGTGGACTTTATGTTGTTGTGGTCCTATATGTTGTAGTCCTACATTTTGTGGTCCTACATATTGTAGTCCAACATTTTGTGGTCCTACATATTGTAGTCCTACATGTTGTGGTCCTACATTTTGTGGTCCTACATATTGTGGTCCTACATGTTGTAGTCCTACATGTTGTGGTCCTACATTTTGTGGTCCTACATATTGTAGTCCTACATGTTGTGGTCCTACATTTTGTGGTCCTACATATTGTGGTCCTACATGTTGTAGTCCTACATGTTGTAGTCCTACATATTGTAGTCCTACATTTTGTGGTCCTACATTTTGTGGTCCTACATATTGTGGTCCTACATGTTGTAGTCCTACATGTTGTAGTCCTACATATTGTAGTCCTACATGTTGTAGTCCTACATGTTGTCATCCTACATGTTGTGGTCCTACATGTTGTAGTCCTACATGTTGTAGTCCTACATGTTGCCATCCTACATGTTGTGGTCCTACATATTGTAGTCCTACATGTTATAGTCCTACATGTTGTAGTCCTACATGTTGTTGTTCTACATGTTGTAGTTCTACATGTTGTTGTCCTACATGTTGTAGTTCTACATGTTGTTGTCCTACATGTTGTAGTCCTACATGTTGTAGTTCTACATGTTGTTGTCCTACATGTTGTTGCCCTACATGTTGTGGTCCTACATTTTGTGGTCCTACATATTGTAGTCCTACATGTTGTAGTCCTACATATTGTAGTCCTACATGTTGTCATCCTACATGTTGTGGTCCTACATATTGTAGTTCTACATGGTGTGGTCCTACATGTTGTAGTCCTACATGTTGTAGTCCTACATGTTGTGGTCCTACATATTGTAGTCCTACATGTTATAGTCCTACATGTTGTTGTTCTACATGTTGTAGTTCTACATGTTGTTGTCCTACATGTTGTAGTCCTACATGTTGTAGTTCTACATGTTGTTGTCCTACATGTTGTTGTCCTACATGTTGTTGCCCTACATGTTGTGGTCCTACATTTTGTGGTCCTACATATTGTAGTCCTACATGTTGTAGTCCTACATATTGTAGTCCTACATGTTGTCATCCTACATTTTGTGGTCCTACATGTTGTAGTTGTACATGGTGTGGTCCTACATATTGTAGTTCTACATGGTGTGGTCCTACATGTTATAGTCCTACATGTTGTCATCCTACATGTTGTAGTCCTACATGTTGTAGTCCTACATATTGTGGTCCTTCATGTTGTAGTCCTACATGTTGTAGTCCTAGATGTTATAGTCCTACATGTTGTAGTCCTATATGTTGTGGTCCTGCATGTTGTAGAAGCCTACACGTTGTTGTTCTACACGCTCACTCTGTGGTTATATATTATTTATCTCAGTTTATCTTAAAGGAGCTCGTCAGTAAAACACAGCCATCATGTAAACTGTTAATCACACGTCTGTCCCTGTTTGAATTCATCATGTCTGAAACATGGTGATGATGCGTACAGCTGCTCGTCTGTTGGTCTGACGTGCTCTGTGTGTCACCAACATGTTACTGTCATGTCATCACACAAACTGTGTTTACTGTGGCTGAGTGTGAAGGGACAGGAGGGAGAGCGCCAACAACCTCTCACAGCGTGACATCACTTTGTCTTAAATTCCAACCTTGTAATGACGTATTGAGGTCATGATGAGGGCATCTGGGGGTTTTTGAGGGGCAAACACTTCCTGTCCTACATCGTGAAGGATTTTAGTAAATCAGTTGTCAATGTCTTTCACTTGGTGCCCCTCCCCCACCCTAACCCTGCACCCACAGCTCCAGTTTCCTCTGACAGTTCCCTCTAACCCAGTCTGACCACATGCTGCCTTCAGGTGACTGTGGAAAACCAGGAAATCACCACACTCAGCTGTGAGAGCACAGACCAGCACTGTAACTCTACTTGAAGTAAACTGAGCATAGAGTTTTCCTGCAGTACCTGAATGCAGCAGCGGCGCTGGAAAGTTCAGACTCTTACTAAGACGTCAGGATTAGCAGCCAATCAGAGACAGAGCTGCTGATGAGTCATCAGTTGTCAGAGCAGAATGTCGAAGAGCAGAGACGTTGGTGAGAATAAAATCTGTTCATGATATAACATGATGAGTCACAGTTAATCCATGTCAACAAAGATCAGCTGATTGTACATGTTTGTTTAGTGCTTTCATCATTAATCAGCTGTTTCATTAATCAGCTGTGTTTACAGCCTGTAGATTTTATTTATCATTAATCAGCTGTGTTTACAGCCTGTAGATTTTATTTATCATTAATCAGCTGTGTTTACAGATGTAGATTTTATTCATTAATCAGCTGTGTTTACAGCCTGTAGATTTTATTCATCATTAATCAGCTGTGTTTACAGCCTGTAGATTTTATTCATCATTAATCAGCTGTGTTTACACATGTAGATTTTATTCATCATTAATCAGCTGTGTTTACAGGTGTAGATTTTATTCATCATTAATCAGCTGTGTTTACAGCCTGTAGATTTTATTCATCATTAATCAGCCTGTAGATTTTATTCATCATTAATCAGCTGTGTTTACAGATGTAGATTTTATTCATCATTAATCAGCTGTGTTTACGGCCTGCAGATTTTATTTATCATTAATCAGCTGTGTTTACGGCCTGTAGATTTTATTCATCATTAATCAGCTGTGTTTACGGCCTGCAGATTTTATTCATCATTAATCAGCTGTGTTTACGGCCTGCAGATTTTATTCATCATTAATCAGCTGTGTTTACGGCCTGCAGATTTTATTTATCATTAATCAGCTGTGTTTACAGATGTAGATTTTATTCATCATTAATCAGCTGTGTTTACAGATGTAGATTTTATTCATCATTAATCAGCTGTGTTTACAGCCTGCAGATTTTATTTATCATTAATCAGCTGTGTTTACAGCCTGCAGATTTTATTCATCATTAATCAGCTGTGTTTACAGATGTAGATTTTATTTATCATTAATCAGCTGTGTTTACAGATGTAGATTTTATTCATCATTAATCAGCTGTGTTTACGGCCTGCAGATTTTATTCATCATTAATCAGCTGTGTTTACGGCCTGCAGATTTTATTCATCATTAATCAGCTGTGTTTACAGCCTGCAGATTTTATTTATCATTAATCAGCTGTGTTTACAGATGTAGATTTTATTCATCATTAATCAGCTGTGTTTACGGCCTGCAGATTTTATTCATCATTAATCAGCTGTGTTTACGGCCTGCAGATTTTATTCATCATTAATCAGCTGTGTTTACAGCCTGCAGATTTTATTTATCATTAATCAGCTGTGTTTACGGCCTGCAGATTTTATTCATCATTAATCAGCTGTGTTTACAGATGTAGATTTTATTCATCATTAATCAGCTGTGTTTACAGCCTGCAGATTTTATTTATCATTAATCAGCTGTGTTTACAGCCTGCAGATTTTATTTATCATTAATCAGCTGTGTTTACAGCCTGCAGATTTTATTCATCATTAATCAGCTGTGTTTACAGATGTAGATTTTATTCATCAGTAATCAGCTGTGTTTACGGCCTGTAGATTTTATTTATCATTAATCAGCTGTGTTTACAGATGTAGATTTTATTTATCATTAGTCAGCTGTGTTTACAACCTGTAGATTTTATTTATCATTAATCAGCTGTGTTTACAGATGTAGATTTTATTTATCATTAATCAGCTGTGTTTACAGGTGTAGATTTTATTTATCATTAATCAGCTGTGTTTACGGCCTGCAGATTTTATTCATCATTAATCAGCTGTGTTTACAGATGTAGATTTTATTCATCATTAATCAGCTGTGTTTACAGCCTGCAGATTTTATTTATCATTAATCAGCTGTGTTTACGGCCTGTAGATTTTATTTATCATTAATCAGCTGTGTTTACAGATGTAGATTTTATTTATCATTAATTAGCTGTGTTTACAGGTGTAGATTTTATTTATCATTAGTCAGCTGTGTTTACAACCTGTAGATTTTATTCATCATTAATCAGCTGTGTTTACAGCCTGTAGATTTTATTCATCATTAATCAGCTGTGTTTACAGATGTAGATTTAATTCATCATTAATCAGCTGTGTTTACAGCCTGTAGATTTTATTCATCATTAATCAGCTGTGTTTACAGCCTGTAGATTTTATTTATCATTAATCAGCTGTGTTCACAGATGTAGATTTTATTCATCATTAATCAGCTGTGTTTACAGCCTGTAGATTTCATTCATCATTAATCAGCTGTGTTAACAGCCTGTAGATTTTATTCATCGTTAATCAGCTGTGTTAACAGATGTAGATTTTATTCATCATTAATCAGCTGTGTTTACAGCCTGTAGATTTCATTCATCATTAATCAGCTGTGTTAACAGCCTGTAGATTTTATTCATCGTTAATCAGCTGTGTTTACAGATGTAGATTTTATTCATCATTAATCACCTGTGTTTACAGCCTGTAGATTTTATTCATCATTAATCAGCTGTTTCATTAATCAGCTGTGTTTACAGATGTAGATTTTATTCATCATTAATCAGCTGTGTTAACAGATGTAGATTTTATTTATCATTAATCAGCTGTGTTTACAGCCTGTAGATTTTATTCATCATTTATCAGCTGTGTTTACAGATGTAGATTTTATTCATCATTAATCAGCTGTGTTTACAGCCTGTAGATTTTATTCATCATTAATCAGCTGTGTTTACAGATGTAGATTTTATTCATCATTAATCAGCTGTGTTTACAGCCTGTAGATTTCATTCATCATTAATCAGCTGTGTTAACAGCCTGTAGATTTTATTCATCATTAATCAGCTGTGTTAACAGATGTAGATTTTATTCATCATTAATCAGCTGTGTTTACAGCCTGTAGATTTCATTCATCATTAATCAGCTGTGTTAACAGCCTGTAGATTTTATTCATCATTAATCAGCTGTGTTTACAGATGTAGATTTTATTCATCATTAATCAGCTGTGTTTGTGATGTGTGTGTGTGATGGAGTCAGTCTGTCTAGCTGACGGTGTGTGATGGAGTCAGTCTGTCCAGCTGATGGTGTGTGATGGAGTCAGTCTGTCCAGCTGATGGTGTGTGATGGAGTCAGTCTGTCCAGCTGACGGTGTGTGATGGAGTCAGTCTGTCCAGCTGATGGTGTGTGATGGAGTCAGTCTGTCCCGTTGACGGTGTGTGATGGAGTCAGTCTGTCCAGCTTACAGTGTGTGATGGAGTCAGTCTGTCCAGCTGACGGTGTGTGATGGAGTCAGTCTGTCCAGCTGACGGTGTGTGATGGAGTCAGTCTGTCCAGCTGACAGTGTGTGATGGAGTCAGTCTGTCCAGCTGTCGTCCACATGATGTGTGTGACGATAACTCATGAAGTCAAACATGTTAGTGCACACTGACACCAGCCTGCCGGTACACTCTGAGCTCTGTACGTCTGACTCTTGTTTTACTGATTCCAACATCACGCAGAGATCTACGAGACGTTTCACGAGTGTGTAAGAACGCATCAGCTGTGAGGTCATCCTCTGAGCCTCTGATTGGTGGTTTCCTGATGGACCTGGCGCTCTGTTTGACCCACACGTTCAGAGTTAATGTCCTGACACACCCAGCTGATGGTCTGTCACCTCGTCAGTCGGTGTGTTCCTCAGTGTCGGCCCTCGTCTGTTTTTTTGTCTGAGTCATTGTATTGAATCTGTTGGTGAACGACCTCTGACGGTCAGCTGAGCTCAGGTGAGGAGAAGATGAACAGGAAGTGAGTAAAGGAGGAGCTAAAGCCCAAAACCAACCTGTTCCATCAGGTCAGATTATTTTTCTCTTCAGCAGAAATGTTTCCTGATGGTTTGTGTTATTGTTCGATGGTGCATGGTAAATATGCTCTGATTGTGTTATTCATGTGCTAACTGGCTAACTAGCATCAAGATGCTCTTCCTGTTTCCTGACGACTGCCGTCTGCTGCTGTGGAGACTTGTTTCCTCTCAGCAGGAGCAGGACGGACGTGTTGATTGGCTGTCAGCTGTGGTCTCTGTGGTGTGTTCGGGTGAAGCAGCGAGTGGAGTTCGTCACTGTTAGTTCGTCTGGACGTTCAGAGAGCAGAAGGTCACTGAGACTGGGTTGTCTCTAACCTGTCCTCTGTCCTCACCTGGAACACGTCTGTCCCAGAGATCATCAAGAAATAAAACAGGCGCTCAGTGCTGTTTGTTTGTTTGTTTGTTTGTTTGTTTGTTGATGCAGAAGGTCACACCGTTCAGTCTAGTAAACATTAAAGTTTCTGCAGCAGGATGGACATAAACATGTGACACAGAAACAACAAAACATAGAGTTTCAAATAAATCTTTATGAACACCATCGACAGAGCACAGACGTTATCAACGAGTCAGATTCTGACATCAGCAGTTAAAGTATCAGCGTCTGGTCGACACGCTCAGTAACATCGTATTATGAGTCATGGGTCATGTGATCAGACTCAGCAGCAGCGTCTCTGTTCAGCACTTTAGTTTAGTTTCTTCTTCTCTGTTTACCATCAGACGCCTGAACGCAGCGTCTCTGGAAAGTCCCAAATCTTTACTTTCACTTCCTGTTCAGTCAGCAGCCAATCAGAGGCTGAGCTGCTGCTGAGTCATCAGTTACCAGGAAGAGACGTTTGGTGTTGAACAGCAGAGACAGACAGAGGGACAGAAGGAGCTGAGACGCCCCCTACAGGTTCATCCTGGTACCTTCAGTCTGTCACACCTGTTCAGTCAGCAGCCAATCAGAGGCTGAGCTGCTGATGAGTCATCAGTTACCAGGAAGAGACGTTTGGTGTTGAACAGCAGCAGGAACAGGAGGTCAGTCTGTGAGGTGACCTTTGACCCCTGCAGACCTCCATCACCACAGTGTGAGAAGGTTCTCAGTCACAGTCTGAGTCACCTGACCTCGTCTCACTCCTCCTGGTTTATCAGGACACCTTCAGTATCCCAGAATGCATTGCAAACCAACCTGCAGTGACAGCAGGGTCAGACTCAAACTGTCCTCACCTCCATCCTGAGGAGAGCAGAGTGATGTCATCGTCCTGAGGAGAGCAGAGTGATGTCATCTTCCTGAGAGCAGAGTGATGTCATCGTCCTGAGAGCAGAGTGATGTCATCGTCCTGAGAGCAGAGTGATGTCACCGTCCTGTAGAGAGCAGAGTGATGTCATCATCCTGTAGAGAGCAGAGTGATGTCACTGTCCTGAGAACAGAGTGATGTCATCGTCCTGAGAGCAGAGTGATGTCATCGTCCTGTAGAGAGCAGAGTGATGTCATCGTCCTGTAGAGAGCAGAGTGATGTCATCGTCCTGTAGAGAGCAGAGTGATGTCATTGTCCTGTAGAGAGCAGAGTGATGTCATTGTCCTGAGAGCAGAGTGATGTCACCGTCCTGTAGAGAGCAGAGTGATGTCACCGTCCTGAGAGCAGATGATGTCACTGTCCTGAGAGCAGAGTGATGTCACTGTCCTGAGAGCAGAGTGATGTCATCGTCCTGTAGAGAGCAGAGTGATGTCACCGTCCTGAGAGCAGATGATGTCACTGTCCTGAGAGCAGATGATGTCACTGTCCTGAGAGCAGAGTGATGTCACTGTCCTGAGAGCAGAGTGATGTCATTGTCCTGAGAGCAGAGTGATGTCACCATCCTGTAGAGAGCAGAGTGATGTCACCGTCCTGAGAGCAGATGATGTCATTGTCCTGAGAACAGAGTGATGTCACCGTCCTGAGAGCAGAGTGATGTCATCGTCCTGTAGATAGCAGAGTGATGTCATCGTCCTGTAGAGAGCAGAGTGATGTCATCGTCCAGAGAGCAGAGTGATGTCATTGTCCTGAGAGCAGAGTGATGTCACCGTCCTGTAGAGAGCAGAGTGATGTCACCGTCCTGAGAGCAGATGATGTCACTGTCCTGAGAGCAGAGTGATGTCACTGTCCTGAGAGCAGAGTGATGTCACTGTCCTGAGAGCAGATGATGTCACTGTCCTGAGAGCAGAGTGATGTCATCGTCCTGAGAGCAGAGTGATGTCACTGTCCTGTAGAGAGCAGAGTGATGTCATCGTCCTGTAGAGAGCAGAGTGATGTCATCGTCCTGAGAGCAGAGTGATGTCACTGTCCTGTAGAGAGCAGAGTGATGTCACCGTCCTGTAGAGAGCAGAGTGATGTCACTGTCCTGTAGAGAGCAGAGTGATGTCACTGTCCTGTAGAGAGCAGAGTGATGTCACTGTCCTGTAGAGAGCAGTGTGATGTCACTGTATCCCTGTGATGTGTTTCCTCATGTGAAGGTCAGATGGTGGTCTCAGAGACGTGGATGTTTTCATGTGACGAGGACACACTGATGTTTTCATCCTGTGTTACCTGCTGACATGACGTCTGTGATGTTCACAGGAAGTTCATCACACACTTCCTGTCTGATTCACACACTGTACAGTTTGTCAGACACTCAAGCTTTATTTATACATGTTAAAATTTTATTTTTTAAATTTTTTAATTTTTTTTTGTCTGCATTTATTCTCATCGTATAACACCACAGAAGGGGGGTCAACTTTTTATGAGAGTGATGCATATTTTAGTCTTTCAACAAAATATGTTGATACTTTGTGCGTGTGTGTGACCATCACCGGCCCCCCCCGGAAGCTAAGCTGTCATTCTTTATTGGATTGTCCTAATATGTGCCAGAGGGGGCAGTGCTGCACCACAGTGAATGGGGGGGGGGGACAAATGCCAGGCAGGGTGAGATAAGACAAACGGGGGAGGGGAAAGACAAGCAGTGCTATTAGGATGCAAGAATTCAACAACCAATATCCCATCTAAAACCATGAACAAAGAATCGAAATTGGAGACCAGAATTGTGGGAGTCCTGATAGTAAAGAGTAGGCCGCCAGAGGACATGAGTGAAGGAGGAATGCATAGAGGGCGTGATTTCAGTGAGAAGTCGGGAAAGTGACTCAGCGCATTCTGGCGGGTTCCCACATCGCTCAACAGTGGGACTCAACAGGAGCTGGCAAGCCCTGGATACACATGCATGTGCGATGGACACCGAAGCCCAGAGCAGCCACAATGACCCAGCAGGGCCAGGCTGGCCAAGCGCCCCGGGACGCGGGCACCCCAGGAGGCATCCCCCAGAGAGCCACAAGGGCCACGGACAGACACACAGACCCAGAGGCCAAGAGGGGGCAGCGACCGACGACCTCAGGGCGCCCCGGACCAGCCCAGGAGGCACAGGGCAGGAGGACACACCCACCACCCCACCCCACCACCACCACCCCGCACCCCCACCCACCCGCCCACACCCCACCCAACACGCCCACCCCTGCGGAGGCAGAGGGCCCCCCACCACCCGGGAAGCCAGACACAGAGGCTGAGCGCCCCCCCCCCCCCGCAAGGAGGGGAACCGGCCCAGCTCCAAAGAGGCCACCACCGGGAGCCAGCCAGAGAGAGCTGATGCCGGACCCTGATGAAAGCCCAGGGAATGAGAGTGGATGGATCAGTAGCAGCACCCCGTCCCCCAACCAGACAACCAAAGCAAGTAGACAAAACACAAGAGGGAAGGGAAAATAAAGTAAAGTAAAATAAAATAAAATGAATTAAAAATAAATTAAAAATAAATAAATTAAAAAAAGATAAAATAGTAATATAAAATAAGACAAACCAGTGACAGACAACCAGGGTCAGACAGACCACAACCAAGCACAACTATGCAGAAACAGTGACAAACAGTCACCCGGGCACCACGCCCAAGCACCATAGGACGCCACCGAGTGCGCAAAACCAGACCGCGCAACACCCCGCCCTCTGGCAGACACAAAGCCCACCACACCAGCAGCACAGACAGCACCGCAGTGAGCACCCCAACCGGCTGCAAACATGCAGCGAACAACCAGAGAAGAGCCAGGTCGCTGGCGCGCCCCAGCCCACACTCAACAAACAGACCCAACACCCAAAACCACACCCATCCCGGCCCAGAACTCCTCCACCCCAGGTCCACGGACCCCATCCATCACCCATCCATCGGCACCCCCACCGCAACTCATCAAGACATGCAACAACGTTGTTGTGCTCCTGCTCCACCATTTTTAATAGCTGGTACACCCACCACAGCACCATACATGCCAACAACACCGCAAAAATATCCGGGATATGCCACCTCCACTACCTTGACCACCCATGCTCAAAGACACTCAGACTGTGAGCACCAACACTGCCCCAGAAGACATGCCGAGGGCACAGGACGCGCGTCCCGCAGCAAACCAACATCGTCCATGCACCACCACAACCCAGGACAGCACCGGACCGGGAAAAAGGCCCACAGCTAGCAGTACTCAATCTCCAGTGGCGGCGAGCCGGAGCCCCCCCACACATAGCCAGAGAGCAGCCCCGGGGATAGGGGAGAAAGAACACCCCTAGTGCATGCACGGGGTCTTGGGATCCATGTCACCATCATTCCTTGATGAGGAGAGGGTTAATAAACTGTAATATAGCAGAGGAGACATGAGTTAGGGGTCAGATCATAGGCACAGACAGAATATACATGTCCTGGAGCAACTCAAGTCTACGAGAGGGAGGTGGCATACACTAACAGACAACAGGAAGTTATAGATTTATATTTAGAGAGCTAATAAATGGAGACCATTTCTCTATAAGTGCTCTCTGTCTCAAGTGAAATGTGTTCTGCGAGGAGGTTCAGCCAGTGGGTGATGTTGAGGGCTTTCTTATCCTTCCAGTTAACCAAAATAGTTTTCTTGGCTATGGCGAGAGCTGCAAGTGCGGGTTGGTACTGAATGTCTGGTAGGGTCGTAGTTGTTAGATCGCCAAGTAAGCAGAGATTTGGAGATTGCAGGATTCTGCAGCCCTTAAAAACTTTATTAACACACACAGAGGGAACATCAGCAGCTGCATCAGTCACAGCATTAATGAGGTGTGTGTGTGTGTGTGTGTGTGTGTGTGTGTGTGTGTTGTATGAGTCATGGGTCATGTGATCAGACTCAGCAGCAGCGTCTCTGTTCAGCACTTTGTTGTTTAGTTTCTTCTTCTCTGTTTACCATCAGACGCCTGAACGCAGCGTCTCTGGAAAGTCCCAAATCTTTACTTTCACTTCCTGTTCAGTCAGCAGCCAATCAGAGGCTGAGCTGCTGGTGAGTCATCAGTTACCAGGAAGAGACGTTTGGTGTTGAACAGCAGAGACAGACAGAGGGACAGAAGGAGCTGAGACGCCCCCTACAGGTTCATCCTGGTACCTTCAGTGTGTCACACCTGTTCAGTCAGCAGCCAATCAGAGGCTGAGCTGCTGGTGAGTCATCAGTTACCAGGAAGAGACGTTTGGTGATCCAGAGACTGGTTGTTGTCTCAGTGACCTGAAGCAGCTGTAAATATGGTTCATATTTTAAATAATAGAAGTTTGTTTGATCTTTCCTAAAGTTCTGTAAAGAACCTGAACCGAGGCGACATGCAGCAGCAGTGTGAGAGTGTGCTGTCTGCGTCTGGAAAACTGTTGTTTTTTTTAACTGGTTTTAACCGTTCTTACCTGAAAGTTAAGAAACTGGTTCCTAACCTGTCTTGTCTGTCCTGTTTTTTCTCCTCATTATTAACCCATTTTTAACTGATCTCCATATGAGCTGAGGCAACGTGCTGACTCACCCTGAGATGATGGGCCTTTTCCTCCTGCTGACGCTGACTTTTCACTTTTTATGTGGCTTCCCCGTGTGTGGTGAGTCTCTCCAGTGTAGCCAGGAATTTCTCCTGCTATTTCACCATGGACCCCTCTGCACTTCTCCCTGTGGAGATCATCTGGCCGCCGGACTCTTCTATAAGGACCCGGAGCTGGGCGTCCAAACCAACGGTGAGGAAAAGAGGGAGACAGGGTGGCGTGCGACAGAGGCTCAGGAGACAGGGACACCGGAGGATCCCCGTTCCTACAGTCATCCTCGCCAATGTCCAGTCCCTTTGAGGATGATAACCTTATGGTCCCTGAACTGTTCCGTGGTGTGAAGGAAAGACGTCCTGGTCCTGATTTTATTGGAGGCCAAGGTTTAAAGCACTGTGCTATGCAGCTGGCAGATATCTTCTGCTTCATTTCCAGATGTCCTCACAGCTGCACAGAGTGCCTTGTCTTTGGAAGGACTCCATAATTGTCCCTGTTCCTAAGAGCAAAACCCCAAAGACCCTGAACGACCTCAGGCCAGTGGCACTCACCTCTCTGGTCATGAAAACCTTTGAAAAGTTGGTGAAGGATGCACTTTTGAACTTCGCACAGGACAGGTTGGACCCTCTTCAGTTTGCTTACAGGTCGGGCAGAGGTGTGGATGATGTCACAGGGACGCTTCTAAACATGGTGTTTAAACATCTTGAGAGTGGCAGGTTCCTTGTTCGTCTCTTTTTTACTGACTTCTCCGCTTCTACCTGCATCCAGCCGCATGTTTTAGCAGACAGGTTGAAGAGCATCCGTAAAATTGATTAGCTGGCTGATGGACTTCTTAACAGGACGATCACAGCGGTGAGGGTGAACGGTGTTTTATCTGATGTCCTTCTCTCCTCCACCTGTTCTCCTCAAGGCTGCGTCCTCTCCCCTCTTTTGTTTGTTTTATACACTAATGAATGTCAGAGCCATCACGACCGGTGCCACATCGTTCAGATGGTTCTGTTATTGTGTCCCTCCCCCACAGTGACGACACTGACCATGGTCCTGTTGTGAGTGATTTCATCCAGCGCTGTCAGTCATCTTATGTTATCTTCACTTTCCTTTAAACAAAAGCAAGGCGTTGTGAAGGTGTGCAGCAAAACTGCTGGAGCACCCTTGAACCACCTCCATGACCTGCACCAGGCCAGGTGCTTAAAAAAGCTAAATGTATCCTGGCCGACTGAAGCCATCCACTCAGGGACAATTTCGTGCTGCTGCCATCAGGGCGCAGATATAACCCCCCCGACACAGAACAAATTGGTCAAAAATAATTCATCCCTGCTGCTGTCAGCCTCTCAGTGGCTGCTAAATGTACTCCTGCACTCTTTAATGGTTGTTTATTTATTTGTTGTTAATAATAATTGTTGTTTCTGTTTTACCTGCTGGCTGTGACACAGATTGCCCCTCAAGGATAATAAAGACACCTTGAACCTTGAACCTGAACCGGAGCCAGTCTGGATCTACAGTGGGTGATATCTGCTGCAGGATGAATATGAGTATGAGATGATATAAGTCCACTTTATTAGGTACACTTGAACAGTCTGACACAGCTGATCCATCTGTGTATGAACAGCTCCACCTGCTGGTCAGCACCTGTTACTACACCTGTGAAACACGAGGGCTGTGTTCTGAATGACTTTTGACCCCTTGCTGTCGGTATGACCTGCAGCTGCTCTGACAGACTGAACTTTGACCTCATTGTTCATGTGTCTGTTACCATGGAGACAAAGAACAGGACACGGTTCACTGAGCTCTCCAGAGGTCGACCTGCAGAGATCAGCTGATCTGTCACGTGTCGTCTGAATGTTTTATATTCAGCACAGTGAAATCACAGCTGCATTTCTCTCTTACTCACAGTTTATATTTTGTTTTATTTTATTTTTAATGTCACAATTTATCATTAATCTGTAAATAAACCAGTTTAAAAGTTAAAGAGGACCAGTTGTGCTTTCTGGTGTGTTTTCTGGTCTTCTTCAGTGTGTCACACAGCATTGTTCTGAGGAGTAAAAACACACAGTCCAGGTCCTCACAGACACACAGCTCCTCACCTGCCTCAAACAGCTCCTTTTTACTTTGTGACTTTATTACATCACAGTGTAACACCTTAGCCTGCAGGCCACTGAGCCACACCCCCAAACACACCTGCTGCAGAGAGAGGCTGCAGAGTTTGAACCTGAGGAGACTTCATGTCCAGCAGACGCTGCTTCTGTCCTGTTTGGACTGCCAAAGGACGAAGGAACAAAGAAGAAGTGGTTGAGTTTATTTCTGAAACAAGTCCTCCACAACACAACCTGAACGTTTCTCTGTGTTCCCTCTGTTTTCCTGAGCACTGCTTCACACACTGCCAACAGATCTCTGCTGGGTTTTCAGCTGAAAGACAAACCTGTTGATTCAGGATCACACCCTGTACGTCTGCTTCATGAGCTGTGAATCTGTTGTGTAGAAACAAACCAGGACGCTGCTGCTGAGTGTTGGAGTGTGGAGCAGATGGCTGTAGGAGCTAACGTTAGCCTGTACACCCAGTGCTTAGCTGTAGGCCTCGCTAACTGGCTAACTGGCTAACTGGCTAACCAGAGCTGTTGTTTAAAATGCTTTGCTACTCTGAGTACAGTACGTTAAACTGCCAGCTGGGTGGTGACAGTGACATCAATTTAGAGTGTGGAGAATCTAACAGAGCTCAGAGGGGTCCATGTTGACAAAGCATTTCTATGTGTGATGCCCGAGCTAAGAAGCTAACTGCTGCTAGCTAAGAAGCTAACTGCTGCTAGCTAAGAATCTAACTGCCTTGAGCTAAGAAGCTAACTGCCTCTAGCTAAGCAGCTAACTGCTGCTAGCTAAGCAGCTAACTGCTGTTAGCTGGAGCAATGAGCCGACAGGCAGCAGTCAGACCTGCATGTCTTTGTGTGGCTGCACTCAGAGTTTGATTGTGAATCAGCTTTTAATAAATGTTTTATGGAAAATGTACAACGTGTTTTTATCTTTTACAGGGAGGATGTTCATCACCATGTTGCTAAATATTGTGATTAGGGGACGTAAATCCAGGAGGAAATGAGCCCTGGGGCTAAGACAGAGGACAGGAGGACAGAATATTATTTATATAGTAATGTTGCTGCTCTGGAAACATTTAGTTAAATTCAAAATATTCAGTTATCCTGTTTTGAATTTATTCTTTTTAAATTAATATATTTTCTATATAACACTGTACACTGTTTATATTGACATGATGATGTAAAAAGTTAATCAGCTCAGATCTGACAGAATAAACAGACAGCTGTGGACACAGGGACGATCTGTCAGAATAAACAGACAGCTGTGGACACGGGGACGATCTGTCAGAATAAACAGACAACCCCCCCACCCTGAGTCTCAACTCTCTGGGTTTTACGAGCCGCTCTCTGTTCCTTGTTGTTAATAAACCAAACACTGAGCTTCCTGGTGGCGTGGCCTCTGTCTGTGAACATGTGCTGATGCAGGATTTGAGAATGATGAGCTCACATGTTGTAGTTGATGTAGTCTGAGGTGAGTCTGAGGTTACTCCTGCTCACTTTAGCCCCAAAAATGTCTCATGTCCATGTCAATGCAGAGACGACTGGAACGTCCCCACACAGCACCGTGCTGGAGACTATATGAGAGGACAGCTCAGACAACCTGCTGCTGTTCGTCCAGTGACCCACTGTGATGTCACCTGCCAGTCACTGGTCGTCACCTGACAGTCACTGGCCGTCACCTGACAGTCACTGGTCGTCACCTGACAGTCACTGGCTGTCACCTGACAGTCACTGGTCGTCACCTGACAGTCACTGGTCGTCACCTGACTGTCACCTGACAGTCACTGGTCGTCACCTGACAGTCACTGGCTGTCACCTGACTGTCACTGGTCGTCACCTGACAGTCACTGGCTGTCACCTGACAGTCACTGGTCGTCACCTGACAGTCACTGGCTGTCACCTGACAGTCACCGGCTGTCACCTGACTGTCACCGGCCGTCACCTGACAGTCACCGGTCGTCACCTGACTGTCACTGGCCGTCACCTGACAGTCACTGGTCGTCACCTGACTGTCACTGGTCATCACAGTCACTGGCCGTCACTTGACAGTCACTGGTCGTCACCTGACAGTCACTGGTCGTCACCTGACTGTCACTGGTCATCACAGTCACTGGCCGTCACTTGACAGTCACTGGTCGTCACCTGACAGTCACTGGCTGTCACCTGACAGTCACCGGCTGTCACCTGACAGTCACCGGTCGTCACCTGACTGTCACTGGCCGTCACCTGACAGTCACTGGTCGTCACCTGACTGTCACTGGTCATCACAGTCACTGGCCGTCACTTGACAGTCACTGGTCGTCACCTGACAGTCACTGGTCGTCACCTGACTGTCACTGGTCATCACCTGACTGTCACTGGTCATCACAGTCACTGGCCGTCACTTGACAGTCACTGGTCGTCACCTGACAGTCACTGGTCGTCACCTGACTGTCACTGGTCATCACAGTCATTGGCCGTCACTTGACAGTCACTGGTCGTCACCTGACTGTCACTGGCCGTCACCTGACTGTCACTGGTCATCACAGTCACTGGTCGTCACCTGACTGTCATTTACAGTACAGATGGAGCACTAAGTGCCCCCCCCCCCCCCACTAGTCACATGATAACCACATGATAACTGCTCTCATTCTTTGGATTTCACTTGGTGTATTTTTGGGGGGAATCGCGGTGAGAACGACCAGAGTAAAGACATCAGAATATCCTGCAGGTCAAAGGTCACTCATTTGTTTCCAGGTGAACTGATGTCAGAGGATGACACGGCGGTGTCAGGTACAATCGGCGCCATCAGCTGTTTGAGATCAGCTGTGTTCATGTTACTGTAGCTGAGTGTGTGCTGATACACACAGAACATCTGGAACACTCTGGAGTCACACTGTGATTCTGTGTGTGTGTGTTTATGTCCTGTAGGTGCTGTGGTGATTCAGGACTTTGTTCAGCTGTTGTGTTCACTGCACTCTGTGAAGGGATTAGGCTGTGAGTGTGTGTGAGAGTGTGTGTGGGGGGGCTTTACCTGGCCTCACCTGTAAACAGCACCTTTAGCATATTAACCCTCCCACTGCCAACTCTTCCCAAAACATCAGGACACATTTTATAGATAGCTATTTAACTGTCCAAATCAAGTGAGCAGATGAAAGTGTTAATGCTTCATACGTTCATCAGACTTTACAGAAACACATCAGCTGACCTAAACATTCAGCACAATGGGTAAGGTCAGTTTTTACAAACATGTCATTGAGCCCACCTGATTTTATTCTTTAAGGACAATCCACAAATAGATTTTCCATAAAGTCACATGACTCTGAAAATGACACTTATATTGGTTCAAACTGTTCAACAACATTAGAGAGTCTCAAAATTCCCACAGTACCCTGAAAGCCTCTCAGTCTGCTGAGGGTTAATGACATCACCTGGGGACACCTGTTAGCCTGTTCCAAGGTGTGTTCACTGGATGACAGGGAGGACTCTCGCCTTGACTCTGCAGGACTGACTTTGAGAAACACCTCTGGTTCAGCCTCAGAGAGGGAGACAAAACGCGAGAGCACATTAACTGTCCCTTCTTTCTTCCCGTCCGCTGGTACTGCTGCACATGCGCAGAGAGAGGAGCCGTTGGCAGCAGAGCCGCAGCTGCACGAGGAGACGCGGAAGAGACGCGGAATAAAGTTAAATACAATAAAAACAAAAAGGAACAAAGAGAGAATAAAGAGAGGAGAGACAGACGGAGGAGACATGAACCAACTGGAGCGGTAAGAGACACATTTACACCGGTAAATACCCGGAACATACCCGGTACGACCCGCCGGCACTCTGTCACAGCTAACGGCTAACAGTTAGCATCAGGTTTGTTTATAAAGTACTGACTGTAGTATTTATATCTGTAGTTTATAAAGCACTGGCTGTAGTATTTATATCTGTAGTTTATAATGTACTGACTGTAGTGTTTATATCTGTAGTTTATAAAGCTCTGACAGTAGTATTTATATCTGTAGTTTATAAAGCACTGACTGTAGTATTTATATCTGTAGTTTATAAAGCACTGACAGTAGTATTTATATCTGTAGTTTATAATGCACTGACAGTAGTATTTATATCTGTAGTTTATAAAGCACTGACAGTAGTATTTATATCTGTAGTTTATAAAGCACTGACTGTAGTATTTATATCTGTAGTTTATAATGTACTGACTGTAGTATTTATATCTGTAGTTTATAATGTACTGACAGTAGTATTTATATCTGTAGTTTATATAGCACTGACTGTAGTATTAATATCTGTAGTTTATAAAGCACTGACTGTAGTATTTATATCTGTAGTTTATAATGTACTGACTGTAGTATTTATATCTGTAGTTTATAAAGCTCTGACAGTAGTATTTATATCTGTAGTTTATAATGCACTGACTGTAGTATTTATATCTGTAGTTTATAAAGCTCTGACAGTAGTATTTATATCTGTAGTTTATAATGCACTGACAGTAGTATTTATATCTGTAGTTTATAAAGTACTGACTGTAGTATTAATATCTGTAGTTTATAAAGCTCTGACAGTAGTATTTATATCTGTAGTTTATAAAGTACTGACTGTAGTATTAATATCTGTAGTTTATAAAGTACTGACAGTAGTATTTATATCTGTAGTTTATAATGTACTGACAGTAGTATTTATATCTGTAGTTTATAAAGCACTGACTGTAGTATTTATGTCTGTAGTTTATAATGTACTGACTGTAGTATTTATATCTGTAGTTTATAAAGCACTGACTGTAGTATTTATATCTGTAGTTTATAATGTACTGACTGTAGTATTTATATCTGTAGTTTATAAAGCACTGACTGTAGTATTAATATCTGTAGTTTATAAAGCACTGACTGTAGTATTTATATCTGTAGTTTATAATGTACTGACTGTAGTATTAATATCTGTAGTTTATAAAGCACTGACAGTAGTGTTTATATCTGTAGTTTATAATGTACTGACTGTAGTGTTTATATCTGTAGTTCATAAAGTACTGACTGTAGTATTTATATCTGTAGTTTATAAAGTACTGACTGTAGTATTTATATCTGTAGTTTATAACGTACTGACTGTAGTATTTATATCTGTAGTTTATAAAGCACTGACTGTAGTATTTATATCTGTAGTTTATAAAGTACTGACTGTAGTATTTATATCTGTAGTTTATAAAGCATTGACTGTAGTGTTTATATCTGTAGTTTATAAAGCACTGACTGTAGTATTTATATCTGTAGTTTATAAAGCACTGATTGTAGTATTTATATCTGTAGTTTATAAAGCACTGACAGTAGTATTTATATCTGTAGTTTATAATGTACTGACTGTAGTATTTATGTCTGTAGTTTATAAAGCACTGACTGTAGTATTTATATCTGTAGTTTATAAAGTACTGACTGTAGTATTTATATCTGTAGTTTATAATGCACTGACTGTAGTATTAATATCTGTAGTTTATAAAGTACTGACTGTAGTATTTATATCTGTAGTTTATAATGTACTGACTGTAGTATTTATATCTGTAGTTTATAAAGCACTGACTGTAGTATTTATATCTGTAGTTTATAATGTACTGACTGTAGTATTTATATCTGTAGTTTATAAAGCACTGACTGTAGTATTTATATCTGTAGTTTATAAAGCACTGACTGTAGTATTAATATCTGTAGTTTATAAAGCACTGACTGTAGTGTTTATATCTGTAGTTTATAATGTACTGACTGTAGTATTAATATCTGTAGTTTATAAAGCACTGACTGTAGTGTTTATATCTGTAGTTTATAATGTACTGACTGTAGTATTAATATCTGTAGTTTATAAAGCACTGACAGTAGTGTTTATATCTGTAGTTTATAATGTACTGACTGTAGTATTTATATCTGTAGTTTATAAAGCATTGACTGTAGTGTTTATATCTGTAGTTTATAATGTACTGACTGTAGTATTTATATCTGTAGTTTATAAAGCATTGACTGTAGTGTTTATATCTGTAGTTTATAAAGCACTGACTGTAGTATTTATATCTGTAGTTTATAAAGCACTGACTGTAGTATTTATGTCTGTAGTTTATAAAGCACTGACTGTAGTATTTATATCTGTAGTTTATAATGTACTGACTGTAGTATTTATATCTGTAGTTCATAAAGTATTGACTGTAGTATTTATATCTGTAGTTTATAAAGTACTGACTGTAGTATTTATATCTGTAGTTTATAATGTACTGACTGTAGTATTTATATCTGTAGTTTATAAAGCACTGACTGTAGTATTTATATCTGTAGTTTATAAAGTACTGACTGTAGTATTTATATCTGTAGTTTATAAAGCATTGACTGTAGTGTTTATATCTGTAGTTTATAAAGCACTGACTGTAGTATTTATATCTGTAGTTTATAAAGTACTGATTGTAGTATTTATATCTGTAGTTTATAAAGCACTGACAGTAGTATTTATATCTGTAGTTTATAATGTACTGACTGTAGTATTTATGTCTGTAGTTTATAAAGCACTGACTGTAGTATTTATATCTGTAGTTTATAATGTACTGACTGTAGTATTTATATCTGTAGTTTATAATGTACTGACTGTAGTATTAATATCTGTAGTTTATAAAGTACTGACTGTAGTATTTATATCTGTAGTTTATAATGTACTGACTGTAGTATTTATATCTGTAGTTCATAAAGCACTGACTGTAGTATTTATATCTGTAGTTTATAATGTACTGACTGTAGTATTTATATCTGTAGTTTATAAAGCACTGACTGTAGTATTTATATCTGTAGTTTATAATGTACTGACAGTAGTATTTATATCTGTAGTTTATAATGCACTGACAGTAGTGTTTATATCTGTAGTTTATAAAGCACTGACTGTAGTATTAATATCTGTAGTTTATAATGTACTGACAGTAGTATTTATATCTGTAGTTTATAAAGCACTGACTGTAGTATTTATATCTGTAGTTTATAATGTACTGACTGTAGTATTTATATCTGTAGTTTATAAAGAACTGACTGTAGTATTAATATCTGTACTTTATAATGTACTGACAGTAGTATTTATATCTGTAGTTTATATAGCACTGACTGTAGTATTTATATCTGTAGTTTATAAAGTACTGACAGTAGTATTTATATCTGTAGTTTATAAAGCACTGACTGTAGTATTTATATCTGTAGTTTATAAAGCACTGACTGTAGTATTTATATCTGTAGTTTATAAAGCACTGACAGTAGTATTTATATCTGTAGTTTATAATGTACTGACTGTAGTATTTATGTCTGTAGTTTATAAAGCACTGACTGTAGTATTTATATCTGTAGTTTATAAAGTACTGACTGTAGTATTTATATCTGTAGTTTATAAAGCACTGACTGTAGTATTAATATCTGTAGTTTATAAAGTACTGACTGTAGTATTTATATCTGTAGTTTATAATGTACTGACTGTAGTATTTATATCTGTAGTTTATAAAGCACTGACTGTAGTATTTATATCTGTAGTTTATAATGTACTGACTGTAGTATTTATATCTGTAGTTTATAAAGCACTGACTGTAGTATTTATATCTGTAGTTTATAATGTACTGACAGTAGTATTTATATCTGTAGTTTATAATGCACTGACAGTAGTATTTATATCTGTAGTTTATAAAGAACTGACTGTAGTATTAATATCTGTAGTTTATAATGTACTGACAGTAGTATTTATATCTGTAGTTTATATAGCACTGACTGTAGTGTTTATATCTGTAGTTTATAAAGCACTGACAGTAGTATTTATATCTGTTGTTTATAATGTACTGACTGTAGTGTTTATATCTGTAGTTTATAAAGCACTGACTGTAGTATTTATATCTGTAGTTTATAAAGTACTGACAGTAGTATTTATATCTGTAGTTTATAAAGCACTGACAGTAGTATTTATATCTGTAATTTATAATGTACTGACTGTAGTGTTTATATCTGTAGTTTATAAAGTACTGACTGTAGTATTTATATTTGTAGTTTATAAAGCACTGACTGTAGTATTTATATCTGTAGTTTATAAAGCACTGACTGTAGTATTTATATCTGTAGTTTATAATGTACTGACAGTAGTAATACTCTGGGCCGACTGTGACACGTTGACGTGTCACTTAAAGACTTGCTTTCATTCTGTCCTGTGAGAAACTCGTTCACCTGTCCACCAGGTGATGACATCACCTCATCCAGGTGTGCCTCTCTCACCTGTTCCACCGTCATCACTTTCTCAACAATAAACAGAGACAGACTGATCAGCTGATGACATCACACACACTTCCTGTTTGTGTTTCAGTCCAAAAGACGAGGAGGACGGCCAAGAGACAGACTGTCACCATGACAACAGTGATGGGATCAACAATAACAACAACAACAACAGACGCAAGGTGAGACTACCTGTCTGTCCTTCTGTCCATCTGTCTGTCTGTCTGTTAGTCAGACCTCTTCAGGTCGATCAGTGTTTTTTTTTTGGTCGGTGTGCCTGCCGTGGACTTCGGGGACGTTTTGGTCTCCAGATGTTGCTGCAGAGTGAGCGCTCTGTCACAGTCACAGACAGACGTGACGCAGCGACGCAGAGATCACAAAGTCTTCGTACGACGCTGTCTCTGACTTCCTGTTTGATGTCTGGCGTGAGGAAAAAAAAACCTGCACATTTCTGATCCGTAGTTAGCACTGTTAGCACTGTTAGCGCTGTTAGCGCTGTTAGCTTGTTTTAAATGTGACATGAATACGGCCGTCTCACTGAATGTCCCGCTGAGTCTCGGTCAAACTTTAAAACTAAACACAGAAAGAAAATCAAGCTGTTGAATATTCAGATCTGACCGCTTATCCACCGTGTGATGTCATATCGGACGTCAGCGGCGATGGCGGCTGTGTCGCTGAAACACGTGTGACTCTGTTTGTTTGTCCACATTGAAGAAGGAAATGAGTCTGAGTGCTGCTGAGCATCAGTCACATCAAAAGAGACAAACACTACACATGCAGGAGACAGCTGTCTCCTGTCCTCTGTGAGACAATGTCCTGCTCTAGTTTGGAGGACGTGAGACAGCTGTCTCCTGTCCTCTGTGAGACGATGTCCTGCTCTAGTTTGGGGGACGTGAGACAGCTGTCTCCTGTCCTCTGTGAGACGATGTCCTGCTCTAGTTTGGAGGACGTGAGACAGCTGTCTCCTGTCCTCTGTGAGACGATGTCCGGCTCTAGTTTGGAGGACGTGAGACAGCTGTCTCCTGTCCTCTGTGAGACGATGTCCTGCTCTAGTTTGGAGGACGTGAGACAGCTGTCTCCTGTCCTCTGTGAGACAATATCCTGTTGTTTGGGACTCTGTCTCTGGACGGTGGCCTGTGAGGGTCATGTGATGCAGCTGTCAGTCACTGATTTCTGTCTCTGTCTTTCTTCTGATGAACTTCCTGTCTGATGGCGCTCACTGTGACCTCTGATGACCTCTGATGACCTCTGATGACCTCAGCAGGAAACAAACCTGTGATTTTATTTCAGAGTAAAATGTGAATATAAACTGCTCTGATAGACAGAGAGGGTGGAGACAGTGATGGAGCTGTAGAGGACAGGGTGGAGACAGTGATGGAGCTGTAGAGTACAGGGTGGAGACAGTGATGGAGCCGTAGAGGACAGGGTGGAGACAGTGATGGAGCCGTAGAGTACAGGGTGGAGACCGTGATGGAGCTGTAGAGGACAGGGTGGAGACAGTGATGGAGCCGTAGAGGACAGGGTGGAGACAGTGATGGAGCCGTAGAGGACAGGGTGGAGACCGTGACGGGGCTGTTGAGGACAGGGTGGAGACAGTGATGGAGCCGTAGAGGACAGGGTGGAGACAGTGATGGAGCTGTAGAGGACAGGGTGGAGACCATGATGGAGCCGTAGAGGACAGGGTGGAGACCGTGATGGAGCCGTAGAGGACAGGGTGGAGACAGTGATGGAGCCGTAGAGGATAGGGTGGAGACAGTGATGGAGCCGTAGAGGACAGGGTGGAGACAGTGACATCACACATTTTCTACTGATTGACTGTGATCAACTGACTCCATCTCCTCTGTCTGTACCTGTCTGTCTGTACCTGTCTGTACCTGTCTGTCTGTACCTGTCTGTCTGTGTGCAGGCGGTGTGTCCAGGTGTAGGTGAACACCCCCTCCAGTATAACTACACCTTCTGGTACAGCAGACGAACTCCGAGTCGTCCTGCCAGCTCTCAGAGTTACGAACAAAACATCCGACAGATCGGCTCCGTGGCCTCGGTACACACACACACACATTAACACACACACACACACACACACACACACACACACACACACACAGTAACACAGGTGTGTTCTGGTACAGGTGACATCATACCTTCAGTGTCTGATCATCATCATCATCAATACATCTACTGATCAGCTGTGTGTGTGTGTGTGTGTGTGTGTGTGTGTGTGCGTGTGTTAATGTGTGTGTGTGTGTGTGTGTCTTAATGTGTGTGTGTGTTCAGGTGGAGCAGTTCTGGAGGTTCTACAGTCACCTGGTGAGACCAGGTGATCTGAGTGGACACAGTGACTTCCACCTGTTCAAGGAAGGAATCAAACCCATGTGGGAGGTAACACCACCCTTTACTGTACTGTAACACCACCCTCTACTGTACTGTTAGTGTAACACCACCCTCTACTGTACTGTTAGTGTAACACCACCCTTAACTGTACTGTTAGTGTAACACCACCCTCTACTGTACTGTTAGTGTAACACCACCCTCTACTGTTAGTGTAACACCACCCTCTACTGTACTGTTAGTGTAACACCACCCTCTACTGTACTGTTAGTGTAACACCACCCTCTACTGTTAGTGTAACACCACCCTCTACTGTACTGTTATTGTAACACCACCCTCTACTGTTAGTGTAACACCACCCTTTACTGTACTGTTAGTGTAACACCACCCTCTACTGTACTGTTGATATACTGTAGTCATACTGTAGTTATACTGTAGTCATCCTGCAGTTATACTGTAGTCATCCTGTAGTCATACTGTAGTTATACTGTAGTCATACTGTAGTTATACTGTAGTCATACTGTTGATATACTGTAGTCACACTGTAGTCATACTGTTGATATACTGTAGTTATACTGTAGTCATCCTGCAGTTATACTGTAGTCATACTGTAGTCATACTGTTGATATACTGTAGTCATACTGTAGTCATCCTGCAGTTATACTGTAGTCATACTGTAGTCATCCTGCAGTTATACTGTAGTCATACTGTAGTCATACTGTTGATATACTGTAGTCACACTGTAGTTATACTGTAGTCATACTGTAGTTATACTGTTGATATACTGTAGTCATACTGTAGTTATACTGTTGATATACTGTTGTTATACTGTAGTTATACTGTAGTCATACTGTAGTTATACTGTTGATATACTGTTGTTATACTGTAGTTATACTGTAGTCATACTGTAGTTATACTATAGTTATCCTGTAGTTATACTGTAGTTATCCTGTAGTCACACTGTAGTCACACTGTAGTTATACTGTTGATATACTGTAGTTATACTGTAGTTATACTGTTGATATACTGTAGTTATACTGTAGTTATACTGTTGATATACTGTAGTTATACTGTAGTTACACTGTAGTCATCCTGCAGTTATACTGTAGTTATCCTGTAGTTATACTGTAGTTATCCTGTAGTTATACTGTAGTCACACTGTAGTTATACTGTAGTCACACTGTAGTTATACTGTTGATGTACTGTTGATATACTGTAGTTATACTGTAGTCATACTGTAGTTATACTGTTGATATACTGTTGTTATACTGTAGTTATACTGTAGTCATACTGTTGATATACTGTTGATATACTGTAGTTATACTGTTGATATACTGTAGTCATACTGTTATACTGTAGTTATACTGTAGTCATACTGTAGTTATACTGTAGTTATACTGTAGTCATACTGTAGTCACACTGAAGTTATACTGTAGTTATATTGTAGTCATACTGTAGTTATACCTTTGATATACTGTAGTTATACTGTAGTTATATTGTAGTCATACTGTAGTTATACTTTTGATATACTGTAGTCACACTGTAGTTATACTGTAGTTATACTTTTGATATACTGTAGTCACACTGTAGTTATACTGTAGTCATTCTGTAGTTATACTTTTGATATACTGTAGTCACACTGTAGTTATACTGTAGTTATATTGTAGTCATACTGTAGTTATACTGTAATCATACTGTTGATATACTGTAGTCACACTGTAGTCATACTGTTGATATACTGTAGTCACACTGTAGTCATACTGTTGATATACTGTAGTCACACTGTAGTTATACTGTAGTTATACTGTAGTCATACTGTTGATATACTGTAGTTATACTGTAGTTATACTGTAGTCATACTGTTAATATACTGTTGATATACTGTAGTCACACTGTAGTTATACTGTAGTCATACTGTTGATATACTGTAGTTATACTGTAGTTATACTGTAGTCATACTGTTGATATACTTTTGATATACTGTAGTCACACTGTAGTTATACTGTAGTCATTCTGTAGTTACACTTTTGATATACTGTAGTCACACTGTAGTTATACTGTAGTTATATTGTAGTCATACTGTAGTTATACTGTAATCATACTGTTGATATACTGTAGTCACACTGTAGTTATACTGTTGATATACTGTAGTCACACTGTAGTCATACTGTTGATATACTGTAGTCACACTGTAGTTATACTGTAGTTATACTGTAGTCATACTGTTGATATACTGTAGTTATACTGTAGTTATACTGTAGTCATACTGTAGTTATACTGTAGTCATACTGTTGATATACTGTTGATATACTGTAGTCACACTGTAGTTATACTGTAGTCATACTGTAGTTATACTGTAGTCATACTGTTGATATACTGTAGTTATACTGTAGTCATACTGTTGATATACTGTAGTTATACTGTTATACTGTAGTTATACTGTAGTCATACTGTTGATATGCTGTAGTTATACTGTTGATATACTGTAGTTATACTGTTATACTGTAGTTATACTGTAGTCATACTGTTGATATACTGTAGTCATACTGTTATACTGTAGTTATACTGTAGTTATACTGTTATACTGTAGTTATACTGTAGTCATACTGTTGATATGCTGTAGTTATACTGTTGATATACTGTAGTCATACTGTTATACTGTAGTTATACTGTAGTCATACTGTAGTTATACTGTAGTTATACTTTCGATATACTGTAGTTATACTGTAGTTATACTTTTGATATACTGTAGTCACACTGTAGTTATACTGTAGTCATACTGTAGTTATACTGTAGTCATACTGTTGATATACTGTAGTTATACTGTAGTCATACTGTAGTTATACTGTTGATATACTGTAGTTATACTGTTGATATACTGTAGTCATACTGTAGTCACACTGTAGTCATACTGTAGTTATACTGTTGATATACTGTAGTTATACTGTAGTCATACTATTGATATACTGTTGATATACTGTTGATATACTGTAGTTATACTGTTGTCATACTGTTGTCATACTGTTGATATACTGTAGTTATACTGTTGATATAGTGTAGTTATACTGTAGTTATACTGTTGTCATACTGTTGATGCACTGCAGTTATACTGCTGATGTACTGTAGTTATATTGTAGTTATACTGTAGTTATACTGTTGATATACTGTTGTCATACTGTTGTCATACTGTTAATATACTGTTGATGCACTGCAGTTATACTGTTGATATACTGTAGTTATACTGTAGTTATACTGTAGATATACTGTAGTTATATTGTAGTTATACTGTTGATATACTGTAGTTATACTGTAGTCATACTGTAGTTATACTGTAGTTATACTGTAGTCATACTGTTGATATACTGTTGATGCACTGCAGTTATACTGTTGATATACTGTAGTTATACTGTAGTCATACTGTTGATATACTGTACGTATACTGTAGTCATACTGTTGATATACTGTTGATGCACTGCAGTCATACTGTTGATATACTGTAGTTATACTGTAGTCATACTGTAGTTATACTGTAGTTATACTGTAGTCATACTGTTGATATACTGTTGATGCACTGCAGTTATACTGTTGATATACTGTAGTTATACTGTAGTCATACTGTTGATATACTGTACGTATACTGTAGTCATACTGTTGATATACTGTTGATGCACTGCAGTCATACTGTTGATGTACTGTAGTCATAATGTAGTTATACTGTTGATGTACTGTAGTCATAATGTAGTTATACTGTTGATGTATTGTAGTCATAATGTAGTTATACTGTTGATGTACTGTAGTTATACTGTAGTTATACTGTAGATGTACTGTAGGTATACTGTAGTCATACTGTTGATATACTGTTGATGCACTGCAGTCATACTGTTGATGTACTGTAGTCATAATGTAGTTATACTGTTGATGTACTGTAGTCATAATGTAGTTATACTGTTGATGTACTGTAGTCATAATGTAGTTATACTGTTGATGTACTGTAATTATACTGTAGTCATACTGTTGATATACTGTAGTTATAATATAGTTATACTGCAGTGATATTGTAGTTATACTGTAGTTAGTTATACTGTAATTATACTGAAGTTATACTGTAATTATACTGAAGTTACGTTCTAGTTATGCTTTTGATTTGTTGATGCTCTGTAGTCGCAGTGACATCACAATGACTTCTTCTGTTCTGTCCCTGTCTGCAGGACGAGTCTAACCGCAGTGGGGGGAAGTGGATCATTCGTCTTCGGAAAGGTTTGGCCAGTCGGTGCTGGGAGAACATCATACTGGCCATGCTGGGAGAACAGTTCATGGTGGGAGAGGAGATCTGTGGAGCTGTGGTCTCTATACGCTTCCAGGTACTTCTGTTGTACTATTACTGCAGTACCACTGCAGAACTACTGCAGAACTACTGCAGTCCATCCTCAGAACTACTGCTGTAATACTGCAGTACCACCACAGAACTACTGCAGAACTACTGCAGTCCATCCTCAGAACTACTGCTGTAATACTGCAGTACATCCTCAGAACTACTGCTGTAATACTGCTGTACCACCACAGAACTACTGCAGAACTACTGCAGTCCATCCTCAGAACTACTGATGTAATACTGCAGTCCATCCTCAGAACTACTGCTGTAATACTACAGTACATCTGCAGAACTACTGCAGTACATCCTCAGAACTACTGCTGTAATACTACAGTACCACTGCAGAACTACTGCAGAACTACTGCAGTCCATCCTCAGAACTACTGCTGTAATACTGCAGTACATCTGCAGAACCACTGCTGTAATACTGCAGTACATCCTCAGAACTACTGTTGTAATACTGCTGTACATCTGCAGAACTACTGCAGAACTACCGCAGTCCATCCTCAGAACTACTGCTGTAATACTGCAGTACATCTGCAGAACCACTGCTGTAATACTGCAGTCCATCCTCAGAACTACTGCTGTAATACTGCAGTACATCTGCAGAACTACTGCTGCAATACTGCAGTACATCCTCAGAACTACTGCTGTAATACTGCAGTACATCCTCAGAACTACTGCTTAATACTGCAGTACATCTGCAGAACTACTGCTGCAATACTGCAGTCCATCCTCAGAACTACTGCTGTAATACTACAGTACATCCTCAGGACTACTGCTGTAATACTACAGTACATCTGCAGAACTACTGCAGAACTACTGCAGTCCATCCTCAGAACTACTGCTGTAATACTGCAGTACATCCTCAGAACTACTGCTGCAATACTACAGTACATTCTCAGAACTACTGCTGTAATACTGCAGTACATCCTCAGAACTACTGCTGTAATACTACAGTACATCTGCAGAACTACTGCAGTACATCCTCAGAACTACTGCTGTAATACTGCAGTACATCCTCAGAACTACTGCTGTAATACTACAGTACCACTGCAGAACTACTGCAGAACTACTGCAGTCCATCCTCAGAACTACTGCTGTAATACTGCAGTACATCTGCAGAACCACTGCTGTAATACTGCAGTACATCCTCAGAACTACTATTGTAATACTGCTGTACATCTGCAGAACTACTGCTGTAATACTGCAGTACATCCTCAGAACTACTGCTGTAATACTGCTGTACATCTGCAGAACTACTGCTGTAATACTGCAGTACATCCTCAGAACTACTGTTGTAATACTGCAGTACATCTGCAGAACTACTGCAGAACTACCACAGTCCATCCTCAGAACTACTGCTGTAATACTGCAGTACATCTGCAGAACCACTGCAGAACTACCGCAGTCCATCCTCAGAACTACTGCTGTAATACTGCTGTACATCCGCAGAACTACTGCAGAACTACCGCAGTCCATCCTCAGAACTACTGCTGCAATACTGCAGTACATCCTCAGAACTACTGCTGTAATACTGCAGTCCATCCTCAGAACTAGTGCTGTAATACTGCAGTACATCTGCAGAACTACTGCTGCAATACTGCAGTACATTCTCAGAACTACTGCTGTAATACTGCAGTACATCCTCAGAACTACTGCTGTAATACTGCAGTACATCTGCAGAACTACTGCTGCAATACTGCAGTACATCCGCAGAACTACTGCTGCAATACTACAGTACCTTCTCAGAACTACTGCTGTTATACTACAGTACATCTGCAGAACTACTGCAGAACTACTGCAGTCCATCCTCAGAACTACTGCTGTAATACTGCAGTACATCTGCAGAACTACTGCTGCAATACTACAGTACATCCTCAGAACTACTGCTGTAATACTGCAGTCCATCCTCAGAACTACTGCTGTAATACTACAGTACATCCTCAGAACTACTGCTGTAATACTGCAGTACATCCTCAGAACTACTGCTGTAATACTGCTGTACATCCTCAGAACTACTGCTGTAATACTGCAGTACATCCTCAGAACTACTGCTGTAATACTGCAGTACATCTGCAGAACTACTGCTGCAGTACTGCAGTACATCTGCAGAACTACTGCTGCAATACTGCAGTACATCCTCAGAACTACTGCTGTAATACTACAGTACATCCTCAGAACTACTGCTGTAATACTGCAGTACATCCTCAGAACTACTGCTGTACCACCGCAGAACTACTGCTCTAATACTACAGTACATCTGCAGAACTACTGCTGCAATACTGCAGTACCACCACTCTGACAGTCTGCGGCATGTGATTTATGAGTTACTGTGAAGAATGTCTGATCTAGACCTGATCAGGACCTGGTTCAGGAATAGAAACTAAGATAGTCTGAGAAGCTGTCCGTCCAACTCTACCTGTCAGTCTCTACCTGTCTAACCCTACCTTTCTGTCTCTACCTGTCTCCAAATCAGGAAGACATCTTGTCCATCTGGAACAGAACGTCCAATGACCAAATGACAACGTCCAGAATCAGAGACACTTTAAGACGAGTTCTGAACCTTCCAGCCAACACTATCATGGAGTACAAGACCCACAACGACAGTCTCAGGTACTACGACTACTACAACTACTACTACTACTACTACTAATGCTACTACTACTACGACTATATGGAAAACCCTTTGGGCATTTATTAGATATCCTTGATATCAAACGAAAGTGTCCTCTGCTAGTTCGGTCTTTGACAGCACTCGTTGGACATTTTGTCCAACTAGACATTTTGTCCAACTAGTTCACCATTTTGCCGTACTAGTTGAACAAAAACTCGTACTAGTTACGCTTTTTCAGCAACTAGTGACACTTTTGGCCGACTAGTTCGGACAAAAGCCGTGCTAGTTGAGCCGAGCGCCGCACTAGTAGCGCCAAAATCCCAACTAGTTGGCTTTTAAAAGAGAACACAGTTGTGGCAGACCGTAGTTCATGTGGAAGAGAATTCCAGAGAGTTGGACCATAATGACTAAAAGCACCATAAGCTGATTTAGAATTGATTGATAGTAGCGCCAAAATCCCAACTAGTTGGCTTTTTTGCGCACTAGTCGACGACTGGACCCAACTAGTAAAGCTCAAAGTCTTACTAGTTAACTATTGCGCTGAAAAACTGCTGACATGTTAACTAGTCGAGCACAAATTCACCTGACTAGTTAACTAGTAAAGGCCAAAATGCTTACTAGTAGTACTAGTAAGAGCCTAAATGTTTACTAGTACTACTAGTAACAGCCAAAATGCTTACTGGTTACACTAGTAGCGCATTTTTGACCTTACTAGTAACAGCCAAAATGTCGAGTAGTTGCACTAGTAGGGTGTTTTTGACCTTACTAGTACTACTAGTAAGACTAAAAGTGTTTACTAGGTGAACTAGTAAGAGCCCAAATGCCCACTAGTAACACTAGTTGTGCTAAATGCTAATCAGGAGGCGGGACAGAGGCATGAATTAAACCTTCCTATTGGCTCTTCAGCAAGAACTCCACCCAGCCAAAATTTAACCCTTTAAAGCCTGGTAAGTTTTCACTGTTGTTAACCGCCAGCTCTTTGCTTACGATCCATGTAGAATAAAGCATGAATGAATTACTTTTTCTATTTCTACAACAGTCTAAAAGTATTCAGTTGTTTTTCTGTTGTTCACTGCTTGACTCTTTTTCCTTGTTGCATTTTTAAACAACACAAAGTTACGTAATCATTTTCTATTGTGAGCCAGTTAAACAGAAAAGCAGCTGCTCTGCTTCTTGCTTTTTCTTTCTTTCCTTTTAACACGGTCACATGAACATTTTATCATTCATATCATATCATATCATCATATTATTTAGCAGTGGTGATGGTCAAAACCAAGTAATCACAGAGAAATAATATACTGTATTTTTGCTGATGAGTGGCAATAACTCATCCAAAATGTTATGCAATAATGTTCAAAAATCAAATGTGTCTACTACTTGTTTATTAACTACATTATAAACAATGAATGAGGCTATATCAGAAAAATAAACTCTGTCAGGCTCACTTTGATCAACAACAAGCATATGTTGGCAGCACGGCTCTGTTGTTTATGTCACTCATTTCAGTTTGATTTTGATTTGATTTATTTGGATCCCCATTAGCTATGGCAGTGCCAAAGCTACTCTTCCTGGGGTCCGTACAACATCTTTACAATGTATTAATGCAATTTGTGTCACATACGATACAATCCACATTACACATAAAACACAAAGAAATACAAAACAAATACACAACATAACAATACACGACAATACAAGACAGCTCCCCAGGTCAGCAGCAGTATGTAGTATTTACATATCATAATATCTACACAGGTCTAACTATAGTAGGTATATTGGTCAATTGTCCTATATTAAATCTCTATTGTGCACAGGTGTTTTTGACTAACTTCTTAAAAATTATTTTACTGTTTTCTTGTGTAATGTTTTCTGGTAGTTTGTTCCATTCTTGCGTAGCTCTGTACAGAACCATTCGTTTAATTGTGTTTGTTTTAGATTTGAGTCGTGTAAAATTTCCTCTGGTAGCATGTCTGGTTGCATAGCTATGTCTATCTGAACTAAAATATACATTTTTATACAAGATTGATGGTTTTTTAATAATTAAAATGTTTCTAAAGAAAACCAGCAGTGAACACAATAATCTTTTCTTAACCGATAACCAGCCCAAATAGTTGTGCATGGCTATAATGTTTGTTCTGTAGCCGCAATGCAAAGCTATTCTTTCTGCTCTATTTTGTACAGTTTGCAACTTTTTTATATTTTCTTGTGATGTATGAGACCAGACTACTGGACAGTAGTCCAGAACTGATAATACTAAAGATTGTAACACTAGTTTAGTTAACCTTAGTGACATGAAAGCTGCACACCTTTTTACAACAGAAACAGCACTTCCCATCTTGGAAACCATCTTATCAATATGTTTGGTCCACGACAATTTATTATCTTACACAACACCAAGTAATTTTGTTTCTTGTACTTGTTTCACAGACACATTATTTATAGTAAGATTCAATTCGGGCTGTTGTTGTAAAGTCTGTGTTGTACTGAATCCTCAAAAGTTGAGTCTAAATGCGTTTCTGATATTGCTAAGATACGTAACTGATCGCTCATTAATATTTCTGTGATCTCTGTTATTTTGTTTCTAATGCTGCATATATTTATATGGGCTATTTTCAATCCCTTTTTTTGGCAATTTAGCGTGTCCCAACATTAAGTAATTGAGTAACTTTCTTGACCATCTGACCAACCTGCTCTGGAGCTCTCACTACAATACTTACATACATACAGAAGATAAACTGTTAAACATACAGTGAAATAAATCTGAACATAAAGCCTTGCATTGACACTTAGCTTGTCCATGTTTGGAAGCTTAAAGTAAGCTGAGATCCACATAACTTAACAACATAACTTTCATTAACTGCTTTTCTTTTGATCTTTATTTCTTTACACTTAAACTTATTACTTTACTCAGGTTATTAGTAGTGATGGCCAAATGAAGCCTCATGAACCACTGTCTTTATTCTCTGAAGCCACTGGATGGCGCTGTCTGTTCAACAAAGGTTTGAAAGCACACTTCACTGCCATTCCTTCAGCCTTTATCTTTAAACCAAGAGCGCCATCTGGTGGAGTCAGAGAATAAAGACAGTGGTTCATGAGGCTTCATCTGGCCATCACTAGTTATTAGCACAGAAAGGTTACCATTTCATTTAATCTTATAATATTATTCCATTATTCCCTTCTATTTTTCTTTTCTCTCTTCTTTTTCTTTCTTTCCTTCCCCTTCCATCTTTCTTTTTCCCTTTTTTCCCTTTTCCCTCACTTTACTTACTTTACCATGTTGATAGTGTCCATAGGCAGGTGATCTATATCTTGAAAATGTTTTCAGGGCCCAGGGTGAATAGGGAAAGTGGGAACAGGGATCCTGGCGATGTTGTGAAGGTCCGGGGGGGGGGGGGGGGGGGGGCAGGTGTCCCTGGCGATATTTTGAAAGTTCAGGTGTCTCTTGCGATGTTATGAAGGTCCAGGGTGAACTTGGGGGCAGGATGATAAGGGGCACAGGGGGTAGTGCACTTCCACATTCATACACTCAGTCACGCATACGCGGGGATAGGAGGGGGCAGATGTGATTACAGTGAAGAGGGTGAAATCATTTAACCAGGAGCAGCTGCAGTGTGCGCCAACAACCACCAGGTGGCACATCAAGCGGTCCAGATGCAGTGTTTGTGTCTGGGGAATTGTTCTTTCTGGAAGTGGAAGTTGTAAATAGTGAATTGAGAGCACACTGAGGAGTTTCAGGGGGTGGTAAACACGTGTGTAATCAGATGTTAAACATCAAATTGTTAAATAGGTGAAAATTAATTTTAAGCATATTTTACTGACACCTCAGTTGTTGGCTATAATCACATGATAGCTGAGGTCCAGAGCTTTCTAGAACAGTTGGTCCCATGTCTGAAGCCCCCCTTGTTGCTGAGTTGTAAGCCTTCAAACATGCACCAAGGTCAAAGTTCAAAGGTCAATATTTCATAGCAGGAGCCATGTAGAACCTTCATACTGACATATATCACTGTCCAGGTTTTAATTTTTAATATTCTCATTTCACAGACACAAGCCATCCCAGGCCTAGTTTCAGGGACAACCTTGAAGGACAGAGATACAAAATGCAGCTTTTTGTTTGTTTGTTTGTTTTTTTAGGGGAAATAGTGACCACAATGAGTCACCTTCAGAAATTACAATACTGCTGACAATCTAGAACATTCCTGCAGGCTTGGGTCAGGGTGAGGGGAGGCTACCACAGGGCCGCCCCAATCTTAATCTCACCTTGGTGCCCTGGGTGAGATTAAGATTGGTAAAGTAGTCTAAAATAGTTCTGCAGTGGCACTAAAATAAGGTGTAACAGTGATACCTCCAGCCCAAACGTTGGAGTGCTTTATTGTTAGAAAGATGGCTTCATATAAACTCAGTCACATAGTCTTGGAAATATATAACGAAACGAGCAGCTTCACATTTTACAATCACAGGCTATAAAACACCTTTTTCTGAACAGAGACAGTGGTGTTTGTTTCAGGTTGCGGCGGACGGCGGCAATTTGAAATGGAATGAAGCCCGCCGACGGCAGACAGCAACAAACAGCAGTGGAACGCTCTTCCCCAGCCTTCCACTATAAAAACCTGACAAACACAACTTTATTTCTCAGAGTCTAAGGAGAAATAATCCTGACTGGCAGCCTTAACATTAAGCTATGTTATTGTTGAGTTACTAAGGACATGTTGGTGTTTTTGTGTTGAGAAATGTTAAAGATATCACTCAGAGAAAACCTTAACACGGTCACAGTGAGGGAAACACTTCCAGCCGGCGAGTATTCCGGCCAGCCAATCACAGAGCTTCAGATTCTGTTTACTGCACAGTTTATGGCAGATTGACTTTATTAAACATACACACGTTATTTCTTTACAGTTCAACGTACAGTACGATGATCCCGATCGTAACCATCAATCTGCAGTACTAGATAATGTTAGACTGAATATATGTGACGGCTTCAGCTGGCATCGTCACCATAGTAACGGTCGCTGAGGATCAAACTTCTTGGTTTGTTGAGTTATCAAGGACACCTTCATGTTTTGTGATGAGACATGTTAAGATATTAAACTAGACAGTGAGGAGAATACTCACGTGTGTCCTCTCTGGTCCGCCCACCGCACTGGTAAAATTACAATGAAAAAATAAAAACAAGGATAATATCTTGTGATTAAATGTTGAGTGATGTAGCTGTTATAGTTAAAAATGAACATGTGAGAGAACAGGCAGAAACCTTCTTCCAACAGACATGTTCCGTGTACACGAATAGATAAGATTAAGTTTCTTGACTATTTCACAAACGCCATGAGACAGACTGGCTTTTCACTTCTGCTGAACATGAACACAAACGAGACGCTGCAGGGTTTTTATAAATGATCCACATCCAGTGTGCTTTGGAGTCAGTTTGACTCTAATAATAACAATACTGAGGAGAAAAATCAGCTTTGTTTCGGCTTCTGGGGGAATTACAGTTATGTGGGGGGGGGCATGTTTCATGTATTGAGGTCTAAACTGTGTTGACGGGTGGTTGGTTTAAATATCAAAAACAGCCCACTAGTGTAGCTAGTGGACATTTGGCTGTTACTATTACTACTAGTAAACATTTTGGTCTTTACTAGTTAACTAGTCAGGTGAATTTGCGCTCCACTAGTTAACATGTCAGCAGTTTTTCAGCACACTAGTTAACTAGTAAGACTTTGAGCTTCATTAGTTGGGTCCAGTCGTCGGCTAGTGCGCAAAAAAGCCAACTAGTTGAGATTTTGGCACTACTAGTGCGGCGCTCGGCTCAACTAGTGACACTTTTGTCCGAACTAGTCGGCCAAAAGTGTCACTAGTTGCTGAAAAAGCGTGACTAGTACGAGTTTTTGTTCAACTAGTACGGCAAAATGGCGAACTAGTTGGACCAACTAGTGCTGCCAAAGACCGAACTAGTGGAGGACGCTTTGGTTTGATATCAAGGATTTCTAATAAATGCTCAAAGGGCTTTCCATATACTGCCACTGTTACTACTACTGCTACTGTTGGTACTACTACTACTACTACAACTTCTACTGCTACTACTACTACAACTTCTACTGCCACTACTACTACTACTGCTACTGTTGGTACTACTACAACTTCTACTGCTGTACCTTTGTCCTGTCAGAACCAGGATCTACGGGGAACTGGACCTCCATGTTGACAGATTTTCTCTGTGTGTGTTTCAGGGACAACTCGAGCTTCAGAAACACAAAGATCTCCCTCTGAAGACAAACATGTCCTCCTGTCCAATCAGGACGCAGATCACCATGGTTACACTCTGCTCTGTCATTGGCCAGTGGAGGGTTGTGTGTGTGTGTGTGTGTGTGTGTGTGTGTGTTTTGATTGTGGACCAATAAACTGAACTGGACTGAAGTTCTTTGTTTTGTTGTTTCAAAAATTAATTAGTGAACACATCTCTTTATTAAAATCCAAACTACTCAGCATAAACCAGTTTAAACCAGTATAACGAGTATAAACCAGTTTAAACCAGTATAACGAGTATAAACCAGTTTAAACCAGTATAACGAGTATAAACCAGTGTAAACCAGTATAACGAGTATAAACCAGTGTAAACCAGTATAACGAGTATAAACCAGTGTAAACCAGTATAATGAGTATAAACCAGTGTAAACCAGTATAATGAGTATAAACCAGTATAACGAGTGTAAACCAGTATAATTGGATTACTGTTCATTCATTATGTTGATCTGTTCTGTACAACATCTATTGCTCGTCTGTCCGTCCTGGAAGAGGGATCCCTCCTCAGCTGCTCTTCCTCAGGTTAAAGGGTTTTTGGGGACAGAGGGACAGAGGACAGAGGAGGGTCAGAGGACAGAGGGACAGAGAGACAGAGGGACAGAGGGACAGAGGGTCCAAAGGACAGAGGGACAGAGGAGGGTCAGAGGACAGAGGGACAGAGAGACAGAGGGACAGAGGACAGAGGGATGTCATATGCTGTAAAGACTCTGAGGCAAATTGTGATTTGTGACGTTGGGCTTTATAAATAAAACTGATTGATTGATAACCAGTATAAACCAGTATAAACCAGTGTAAACTAGTATAACCAGTATAAACCAGTATAAACCAATGTAAACCAGTATAAACCAGTGTAAACTAGTATAAACCAGTGTAAACTAGTATAACGAGTGTAAACCAGTATAAACCAGTGTAAACTAGTATAACCAGTATAAACCAGTATAAACCAATGTAAACCAGTATAAACCAGTGTAAACTAGTATAAACCAGTGTAAACTAGTATAACGTGTATAAACCAGTGTAAACCAGTGTAAACTAGTATAACGAGTACAAACCAGTGTAAACCAGTATAAACCAGTGTAAACTTGTATAACGAGTATAAACCAGTGTAAACCAGTATAAACCAGTGTAAACCAGTATAAACAAGTGTAAACCAGTTTTAACCAGTGTAAACTAGTATAACGAGTATGAACCAGTGTAAACCAGTGTAAACCAGTTTTAACCAGTGTAAACTAGTATAACGAGTATAAACCAGTGTAAACTTGTATAACGAGTATAAACCAGTGTAAACCAGTATAAACCAGTGTAAACCAGTATAAACCAGTGTAAACTAGTATAACGAGTATAAACCAGTATAAACCAGTGTAAACCAGTGTAAACTAGTATAACGAGTATAAACCAGTGTAAACTAGTATAACGAGTATAAACCAGTTTCAACCAGTGTAAACTAGTATAACGAGTATAAACCAGTTTCAACCAGTGTAAACTAGTATAACGAGTATAAGCCAGTGTAAACCAGTTTCAACCAGTGTAAACTAGTATAACGAGTATAAACCAGTATAAACCAGTGTAAACTAGTATAACGAGTATAAACCAGTATAAACCAGTGTAAACCAGTGTAAACTAGTATAACGAGTATAAACCAGTGTAAACTAGTATAACGAGTATAAACCAGTATAAACCAGTTTCAACCAGTGTAAACTAGTATAACGAGTATAAACCAGTGTAAACTAGTATAACGAGTATAAGCCAGTGTAAACCAGTGTAAACTAGTATAACGAGTATAAACCAGTATAAACCAGTGTAAACCAGTATAACGAGTATAAACCAGTATAAACCAGTTTCAACCAGTGTAAACTAGTATAACGAGTATAAACCAGTGTAAACTAGTATAACGAGTATAAACCAGTATAAACCAGTGTAAACCAGTATAACGAGTATAAACCGGTGTAAACTAGTATAACGAGTATAAACCAGTATAAACCAGTTTCAACCAGTGTAAACTAGTATAACGAGTATAAACCAGTATAAACCAGTGTAAACCAGTATAACGAGTATAAACCAGTATAAACCAGTGTAAACTAGTATAACGAGTATAAACCAGTATAAACCAGTTTCAACCAGTGTAAACTAGTATAACGAGTATAAACCAGTGTAAACTAGTATAACGAGTATAAACCAGTGTAAACCAGTTTCAACCAGTGTAAACTAGTATAACGAGTATAAACCAGTATAAACCAGTTTCAACCAGTGTAAACTAGTATAACGAGTATAAAGCAATATAAACCAGTGTAAACTAGTAAAATGAGTATAAACCAGTGTAAACCAGTGTAAACTAGTATAACGAGTATAAACCAGTATAAACCAGTGTAAACCAGTATAACGAGTATAAACCAGTGTAAAGAGTGGAGACACAGAAGGTGATGGAGACACAGAAGGTGGTGTAGACACAGACGGTGATGTAGACGCAGAAGGTGGTGGAGACACAGAAGGTGATGTAGACGCAGAAGGTGATGGAGACACAGAAGGTGGTGTAGACACAGAAGGTGGTGTAGACACAGCAGGTGGTGTAGACACAGAAGGTGGTGTAGACACAGAAGGTGATGTAGACACAGAAGGTGATGGACACAGAAGGTGGTGTAGACACAGAAGGTGATGGAGACACAGAAGGTGATGGAGACACAGAAGGTGGTGTAGACACAGAAGGTGATGGAGACACAGAAGGTGGTGTAGGCACAGAAGGTGATGTAGACACAGAAGGTGATGGAGACACAGAAGGTGGTGTAGGCACAGAAGGTGGTGTAGGCACAGGAGGTGGTGTAGACACAGAAGGTGATGGAGACACAGAAGGTGATGGAGACACAGAAGGTGGTGTAGGCACAGAAGGTGGTGTAGACACAGAAGGTGATGGAGACACAGACGGTGATGTAGACGCAGAAGGTGATGGAGACACAGAAGGTGATGGAGACACAGAAGGCGGTGTAGACACAGAAGGTGATAGAGACACAGAAGGTGGTGTAGACACAGAAGGTGATGGAGACACAGAAGGTGATGGAGACACAGAAGGTGGTGTAGACACAGAAGGTGATGGAGACACAGAAGGTGATGGAGACACAGAAGGTGGTGTAGACACAGAAGGTGATGGAGACACAGACGGTGATGGAGACATAGAAGGTGGTGTAGACACAGAAGGTGATGTAGACACAGAAGGTGATGGAGACACAGAAGGTGATGGAGACACAGAAGGTGGTGTAGACACAGAAGGTGATGGAGACACAGACGGTGATGGAGACACAGAAGGTGGTGTAGACACAGAAGGTGATGGAGACACAGAAGGTGGTGTAGACACAGAAGGTGGTGTAGGCACAGAAGGTGGTGTAGACACAGAAGGTGATGTAGACACAGAAGGTGATGGAGACACAGACGGTGGTGTAGGCACAGCAGGTGGTGTAGACACAGAAGGTGATGGAGACACAGAAGGTGGTGTAGACACAGAAGGTGATGGAGACACAGAAGGTGATGAAGACACAGAAGGTGGTGTAGACACAGAAGGTGATGTAGACACAGAAGGTGATGGAGACACAGACGGTGGTGTAGGCACAGCAGGTGGTGTAGACACAGAAGGTGATGGAGACACAGAAGGTGGTGTAGACACAGAAGGTGATGGAGACACAGAAGGTGGTGGAGACACAGAAGGTGGTGGGGACACAGAAAGTGATGGAGACACAGAAGGTGGTGTAGACACAGAAGGTGGTGTAGGCACAGAAGGTGGTGTAGACACAGAAGGTGATGGAGACACAGACGGTGATGTAGACACAGAAGGTGGTGTAGACACAGAAGGTGATGGAGACACAGACGGTGATGTAGACACAGAAGGTGGTGTAGACACAGAAGGTGATGGAGACACAGCAGGTGGTGTAGACACAGAAGGTGGTGTAGACACAGAAGGTGATGGAGACACAGAAGGTGGTGTAGGCACAGAAGGTGGTGTAGACACAGAAGGTGATGGAGACACAGAAGGTGGTGTAGACACAGAAGGTGATGTAGACACAGAAGGTGATGGAGACAAAGAAGGTGGTGTAGACACAGAAGGTGATGTAGACACAGAAGGTGGTGTAGGCACAGAAGGTGGTGTAGGCACAGGAGGTGGTGTAGACACAGAAGGTGATGGAGACACGGAAGGTGAAGGAGACGCAGAAGGTGGTGTAGGCACAGAAGGTGGTGTAGACGCAGACGGTGATGTAGACGCAGAAGGTGGTGGAGACACAGAAGGTGATGGAGACGCAGAAGGTGATGTAGACACAGAAGGTGATGGAGACACAGAAGGTTGTGTAGACACAGAAGGTGGTGGAGACACAGAAGGTGGTTTAGACACAGCAGGTGGTGTAGACACAGTAGGTGATGGAGACACAGAAGGTGGTGTAGACACAGAAGGTGATGTAGACACAGAAGGTGATGGAGACAGAAGGTGGTGTAGACACAGAAGGTGGTGTAGACACAGAAGGTGATGGAGACACAGAAGGTGGTGTAGACACAGAAGGTGATGTAGGCACAGAAGGTGGTGTAGACCCAGAAGGTGATGGAGACACAGAAGGTGATGGAGACACAGAAGGTGATGGAGACACAGAAGGTGGTGTAGACACAGAAGGTGATGGAGACACAGACGGTGATGGAGACACAGAAGGTGGTGTAGACACAGAAGGTGATGGAGACACAGAAGGTGATGTAGACACAGAAGGTGATGGAGACACAGAAGGTGGTGTAGACACAGAAGGTGATGGAGACACAGACGGTGATGGAGACACAGAAGGTGGTGTAGACACAGAAGGTGATGGAGACACAGAAGGTGGTGTAGGCACAGAAGGTGGTGTAGGCACAGAAGGTGGTGTAGGCACAGAAGGTGATGGAGACACAGAAGGTGGTGTAGACACAGAAGGTGATGGAGACACAGAAGGTGGTGTAGACACAGAAGGTGATGGAGACACAGAAGGTGATGGAGACACAGAAGGTGGTGGAGACACAGAAGGTGATGGAGACACAGAAGGTGGTGTAGGCACAGAAGGTGGTGTAGGCACAGAAGGTGGTGTAGACACAGAAGGTGATGGAGACACAGAAGGTGATGTAGACACAGAAGGTGATGGAGACACAGACGGTGATGGAGACACAGAAGGTGGTGTAGACACAGAAGGTGATGGAGACACAGACGGTGGTGTAGACACAGAAGGTGATGGAGACACAGCAGGTGGTGTAGGCACAGAAGGTGGTGTAGACACAGAAGGTGATGGAGACACAGAAGGTGGTGTAGGCACAGAAGGTGGTGTAGACACAGAAGGTGATGGAGACACAGAAGGTGGTGTAGACACAGAAGGTGATGGAGACACAGAAGGTGGTGTAGGCACAGAAGGTGGTGTAGACACAGAAGGTGATGGAGACACAGAAGGTGATGGAGACACAGAAGGTGGTGTAGACACAGAAGGTGGTGTAGACCAGGGGTTCTTAACCTTTTTGACGTTGAGGCCCAATTTTTTCAGTGCAGAGTGGCCCGGGGCCCATTAAATATTAACACTGTATGGATTTAATTGATCTCACTCGTTTGTATTCAATAATAAATCAAATCCACTCACAGTTTAACAAGCTAACAAGCTAAAACCTGAATAAAGTTTAATGAATAATAACATGATATGATAAAATGTGATCACCACAAAGATTTTTATTAAACCTATATTAACTTTTGCTAATAATTCATGGAACAAATCAAGCAAGAAAAAATGTAAAGGCTTAAAGTTCCAGTAGGCAACATTGTTTTAGTATAATTGAGAAAAAATGCCATGATATCCTTCAAGCATAATGTAAGTCAAGTGGCCTGAGACAGGCAATAGGTTTCTGCGCCTCAGCATGGCTCTGTATTCAGCCTCTAAAGAAACAGCCGTGGGCCGCCAGGCATCAACCAATCACAGGCCAGCTCAGTCCTATTGGCTGTTGTACTGCAGTTTGCGCGTTCTCGTGCCCCCGGCAGAAGGAGACAGCAAGCGACATTCAGTTTTTCTTACCTGTGACTCGGACATTATTCGAAATTGTCCTCAGTGGACCGTGAAATGGAGCAGCGGCTTAGCAGCGGCTCGATAGCGACTCAGTCGAAAAAATGCTGTGTGCGCGTGCTCGTCTGGTAGGAGGGGCTCAGGGCGGAGAGAAACGAAACCTATCTGAGATGAGACTCAGAAATCAACCGTTTTCTGGCTTTCTACCCACTGCAGCTTTAAGTCAGGCTTATTAATAAAAAAAGACCAATATTTAGATTTTACTCTTAACAAAAAAGGGACTCAGAATAAAAATCAATAAAAAAGTTTGTGATAAAATAAATACATTCAAAATAATAATTTTAAATTAAATAAATAAACTGCACATAAAATTTAAATAAAGTGCAAATGACACAATAGCCTTATAATCAGCAAATTCATTTAAAAATTGCTTCAGCAGTCTTCATTTTTGCATGGCAGAACCAGATGATGCTCTTTATATTTTGAGCAACAATCAAATCATTGAACAGTCAAAACAGTCTGTATTTAACTAGCTACAACTGCTTTTTTTTTAATCTTCATCTCTTAATGAGATACTTGGGCCTGCCTCTGAGACACAATCAGATCCAGTCTGGGTGGGATGGGTGAAAGGCTCACTCTCAGAGTAGCCTTCAGCGTTGCTCTCAGTCTGTTTCGGGCTTTGGTCGTAGTTGTGGCCACAATGGAGAATCCTGATTCACACAGGTATGTAGTTGTGAATGGGAGGAGGAGTTTCACAGCCCTCAGTGCAAGACATGGGTACTCTTTTGAGACAGCGATCCAGAAGGAGCCCAGGTCCAGTTTGCCCCACTGCAACTTTAAAGTGCTGTCGGTGGAAACTTCCAGAAGCTGGGATTCCAGATGTGAGGGCAAAGCAACATCATTTGCAGTGGGATCCACAGAAAATGGGTCCAAAATCCACGTGTCCCTCTCTGGGGTCCTCAGGAAAGTATTCATCAAATCTCTTTGCCAGTTGTGAGAGGTGCTGAGAGACTGAGTCACTGATCGTCACCTGAGGGGAGTTTTCCAAAATGTCAGACAAAAGTGGAAACATGTCCATCCTCTTTTCCTGGGCCCTCTTGGTCCACAAAGCAAGTTTCCTCTTGAAAGCCTGAACTTTGTCTGCAACAAAAAATATGTTGCTGTTTCTTCCTTGAAGAGAGCTGTTCAGCTGGTTCAGTAGTGAAAAAATGTCACAGAGGTAGGCAAGTTTAGCTGTGAAGTGTGTGTCGGCATAGTAGTGTGCAAAAGGAGATTTTTTCTCAGTGAGAAAAGTGAAGACCTCATTCTTCAGTTCAAACAAATGCTTGAGAACCAGTCCTCTTGAGAGCCATCTCACTTCACTGTGATAGAGCAGCTGGACATGATCTGCTTCCATGTCCTCACAAAGCTTGGCAAAACATCTGGAGTTCACAGCATTGTTTTTAATGAAGTTGATGGTTTTAACACTTACAGTCATCACCTCGTGGAACTCTGGTGACATCTTTTTAGCTGCAAGGTTTTCACGGTGGAGAAAACAGTGTGTCCATTTAGCTTCTGGTGCACGCTCGAGTATCAGTCTGATGACACCGTGATGCCTGCCAGTCATTGATGCTGCACCGTCACTGCACACCCCGACACAGTTCTGCCAGTCCAGGCCGTTCTCAGTGAAGTAGTTATCCATGCAGCGGAAACATTCCTGAGCCGTAGCGCGTGTTGGTAGCTCTCCACAAAACAGTATGTCTTCGTGCAAACTACTGTCCCAGCGATAGCGAACAAAAACCAGCAGCAGTGCAGCATTTGTGACATCCGTGGACTCATCTAGTTGCAATGAGAAAAATGGGCTACTTTTTATTCTTTCAAGAAGTTGCTGCTGTACGTCTGAGGCCATATCCGCAATACGGTGACTCACTGTGTCGTTGGAGAGTGGGATGGTCAGAAGTTTCTTTGCAGCGGCCTCTCCGATCATCTCACGGCACATATCCACAGCGGCAGGCAGTGTTGCTTGCGGCTCTGCCTCGCTTCCTCCATTTACAAAGCCGTACTTGATGAAGTCAGGATTGTACTTACGTAAAAATTTAGTCTTTTGGGGGGGACTGGCACCACTTTTGTCTTCATTTTTTCATTTTAAAAACTTCTCCATCGCTCGCTGTAGCTGAATGTCTTCTTCTGATCTTCTGTGAGCTTGTTAAACAACTGAAAGACACATTACCGCCACCATCTGGTCGGAGGCTGCACTGTAACTGAGCATCTCATGGATAACATACAGTAGCATAGCCTATCTCTGGTGTCTTCAGTTGATAACCTACGCAGTCCCACGGCCCTCGCGGCCCACTGGTGCAAAACTGAACGTTTTTTGTGCCCTCTAGGTGGCGCTTGAGGCCCAAGTTTGGGCTGCGGTCCTATGGTTAAGAATCACTGGTGTAGACACAGAAGGTGGTGTAGACACAGAAGGTGATGTAGACACAGAAGGTGGTGTAGACACAAGGTGATGGAGACACAGAAGGTGATGGAGACACAGAAGGTGATGGTTCAGACTGTGTTGATCATATACATCATGTCTTGTCAGTAGCAGAGAGGAGTTGCCACCGTCATTAACGTGGGAGACCCGTGTTTGAGGCTCAATACCTGCACAGTATTACTTAATGGAAATTAAATTCTGCAAGGAAATGTTATTTGGTTTACAATGTATTTTAAATGTGTAGTGTACTTTGCACCAACTAATATGCCAAATAGTGTTATCTCTGCACAGGAGTGGTGCAGGTGTTACTCCAATCATATGGACAAGTGTTAATGTTAGGCCTAGCTGATGTTCAAAGTTCTGTAGGCTACAAAGTTAGGATGAATAATTGTCGGCTAAATGGCATTACATTTCACATACGTGTAATGTGTGACAAATGGAAGCTATAGGCTGTTGGTGAAAACATCTAAATAATCGCTGCAACATAATTTGATGTAGTGAATGATGCCATAATATGGATTTGAACCCCAGACGCCTGCATGTCAGTTGAGGGACGACACCACTCTGCTACCGGTAATTTTGCTCACATGGGAGAAGAATTTTAATATTTGAAGATATCATCATGACAATGATACTTTTTTTATTTCAATCCTTGGGAATTCGACGAAACTAACCAAGAATGTGCGGTGAATTCATTTTTGCTGAAGTTGTTAACTTCGTTTTCGGACAACACGGATAACCAAGCAAAAAGTGTGAGGAACTGTTTGTCTGAGACTCTGTTTACTACAGGTACATATTCTTTGTAACACCGATTCATTAAGCCTGATAGTTAACCTGCCACGGAGCAGGTTAGTTCAGGAGCATATGTTACCCCAGTAACTCAGCTGAGGTTCCTGTTAGCCAGAGTCATGGAACTGAACTCTCTCTAGAACTAGCGCGGCTTATCGAAGTTAGCCGGGATTAGCTGTTAGCTGGTTTGATGGAATACCCCCCAGGTGTGACGTAGATCACATCAAAGACACAGGTGGTGTTTCATGTGACGACTCTTCAGGTTCTCAGTGTGAGCAGACGCAGCAGCTTCCTGCGTCATGAATATATTCTCCACGTCAAGTTCAGATCTTTGCAGAACAGTAATGTTAAACTACTCAACGGTCAGTTATTGATCATTATTGATTACTGATAATTGATAATTGATTATTGATTATTGGTTATTGATTATTGATAATTGATTATTGATGATTAATGATTGATTATTGATCATTAATGATTGATTATTGATCATTAATGATTGGTTATTGATCATTGATGATTAATTATTGATCATTAATTATTGATTACTGATTATTAATTATTAATTATTGATCATTAACCATTGATTATTGGCCATTGATTATTGGTTATTGATTATTAATCATTGGTTATTGATTATTAATCATTGATTGTTGATAATTGATTATTAATTATTGATAATTAATAATTGATCATTGATCACTGATTATTGATTATTGATCATTGATCATTGATCACTGATCATTGATTATTGATCATTGATCATTGATTATTGATCACTGATCACTGATCATTGATCATTGATTATTGATCACTGATCATTGATTATTGATCATTGATTACTGATCACTGATCATTGATTATTGATCACTGATCACTGATCATTGATTATTGATCATTGATTACTGATCACTGATCATTGATTATTGATCACTGATCACTGATCATTGATTATTGATTATTGATCATTGATTATTGATCACTGATCACTGATCATTGATCATTGATCATTGATTATTGATTACTGATCATTGATCATTGATTATTGATCATTAATAATTGATCATTGATCGTTATTGTTATGAGCGAGGTGTGTTTGTGTTTTGACCTGAACAGAGGCTCCAACTGACCAATCAACAAGCGTCATGTTTTCCTATGAACTGAGCTACAGCTGTGTGGGCGGAGTTTGTGCCCCATGTGGACAGTTGATGTAATGCAGTGACACAAACAGGTGTGTTCTGTCATCATGACATCATGTGATGAAATAATGATGTCCTCTGTTGGACAGATGGAGTGAACGCTGCTGTTGTCGATGAGTCAGTCGGGCAGGTCAGAGGTCAGAGTGTCACTGTTTCCTCCATCAGTCCAGATACTGTGTTGAGGCTCCAGGTCCTCAGTGAGGACAGTAAACAAAACTTGTTTACCTGACGACATAAAAACATGTGTATCCATAAACAAACACAAACATGTGTGAGTGTGTCGTCATGTTGGGTTGTGACGGTCAGAGTGCCGCTGAGCCAGGCACCTGTCCTCACTGTGACTCAGTACATTTCCATCAGTGCAGCAGTTTGACCCAGCTGGCACCAACATCACCTGTCCCACTGTTCCAGGCTGTTCCAGGCCGTTCCAGGCTGTTCCAGGCAGGTCAGTGCGGCTCTAATCCTGCCTCTATTCCTGGCTGCAGACCAGCTGGAAGATGTGATCTCTGAGGATGGACCTAATCCAGATCAGGATTAACAGATCAGGCTCAGCCCAGAACACACACACACACACACACACAGTAACACACACACACACACACACACAGTAACACACACACACACACACACACACACACAGTAACACAGGTAACAGTAACACAACATAACACACAGCCGCACATCACACTACACCGAAATGGTGAAACAGTGAAACACTGAAACAGTGAAACATTGAAACACATCTGTTTACACTTTGGCCTGAAACTCTGGCCCCCTTTACACCTTGCATCAACATGTGTTTTTTGCGATCAGGTAGCGTATGACCACATACATTTATACCTGGTATTAATATGTGTCTCTGGTGTCCCATCCAGATCCGTTTGCTATCCGATCACGCTCCGTCCCGCCGACGTTACATCCTAGTGGCACACTACAACCTCATATCATGTGCAGCACAATAACAACAACAAGATGTTAGCCACCCATGAAGTTGCGTTCTTGTATGGACACTTTTGTCAGACCAAATGGAGAGCAGACACTGCGTCTCACCGTGGCTCCGTCCTCGGCGTCTCTTTACCGTGGTGAAGATAGTTTGATGTTGGATATTCAACAGATACTCACATATTCTTTTTGGGTTCAACACTGATTTCCACCTCCATGTCATAGGCAGAAAACAATGAGCAACACACGGTAGGGCTATTAACCCCCCGCCCACACACACACACACACACACACACACACACACACACACTTTTTATTTTCTAAGAATGTTTTAAACAAACTTCAACAAACCATTTTCCATGTGTGTGTGGTGTCTGGGTCCAGTTATGTGAAAGCTATTGGGTTAATAGCCCTACCCTGTGTTGCTCATTGTTTTCTGCCTATGACATGGAGGTGGAAATCAGTGTTGAACCCAAAAAGAAAATGTGAATATCTGTTGAATATCCAACGTCAAACTGTCTTCACCACGGTGTTTTCTTTTTCTCTGCAGTCACTACCCGGTGAGTGTTGTTGTTATCTTCTTCCTCCTTCTTCCTGTGTCCAGCTGGCGCACCTCACTGACTTGTTTTCATCCACGGAGTTGTTGCATGTGGATTGGAGACACATTTGCATTTACACTTGTGTTAGATGAGGTCACGATGCGTCCCTGACCACCTTCAGAAGTGGTTTGGCTGATCGGATAACAATGCGTCCTCAATGTGTTTCCAGTGTATTTACACCTGTACTTTCATGTGGTCACGAGCAATCGGATTGCTATCTGATCGCAAAAAACGCTTGTTGATGCAAGGTGTAAAGGGGGTCAGTGTGTCTGTCGTCATTTCTGTTTGTTTCCTTCATAAATTGATAGTTCAGAGTTCAGAGTGAACAGCAGCTGAGTCACAGCTGGACCAGAGTTGGGACAACCCAGGCCTGGAGAACATCAGTGAGACGACGTGTTTCAGAGGAAACTTCTGGTAAATGTCTTTAAAATAAAACCAGTGAAACACATGAAAAATAAAAACTGAAAGTTTCCAGTAGAAAATTTAAAGATTTTATTATTTAGTTTGTAAAATGAAGTTTTAAAAATAAATCAAGGTGATGAAATAAAGATTTGTCCTATGTGGAATGACTAATTTATTATTAATAATTTATCTGCTGTGTGTTAAATATTATGGTCTGTTCAACATGTTGTGACATGTTGTAGTGACAGTTTACTGTGTGTGATAGTTTATGTTAAATGTTGTATATTAAAGTTTATGTTTGATAACTTTACAGTCTTTGAGTCATGTACCTGAATATGAACAGGTGTGTCCTCAGTATGCTGACATCAGCAGTGATGTCAGGTTTCATCATCTGTCAGTAAACAACAACAACAACAACAACAATAATCATATTAAATACTGTGATGTTTGTTCTCAGATCTGATGTGACATCTCTCTGAACAGGTGCATCTGACACAGACCTGATCTGACAGGAAGTGAAGGTCTCTCTGATTTCCTGTTGGGAACTGTCCATCTCACTGCAGCTCCGTGTCACTTCCTGTCATGTGACCTCAAACACTTTTCAGGTGAGTCTCTTTGAAAACAGACAATGGTGCAAATACAGTTGTGTGTGTGTGTGTGTGTGTGTGTGTCCAGGTGACCAGTTTGTGTCTGATGAAGAATTAATTTGATTTAATATTTTGTTTTATTTTCACTCATCAACAGACAATGGTCGCCTGTGACATCAGAAGGAAGTCGATGAGGTCATCAGTCAGGAAACAACATGTAGTCTAAGGAAGTGACCTCAGAGAAATTCAACAGGAAATGAGGTCGGACCAAAGCACACACACACACACACACACACACACACACAGTAAGTCATCCTCTCATTACAGAGTCTAAACTGAATCCAAACGTCTTCCTGAACGCTAAACGAGATTAACGTAAAGCCTCTGAGTGTGTGTGTTAATGTGTGTGTGTGTGTGTCTCTGGAGTTCGACCTGACATCAGCACTTTCTGCAGCTCCGCTGTTGTTTCAACTTTTTTTTTTTTTTAAATCTTTTATGAAGTCAAAGTGACGGATCGAGTTCGTACAGATGAATCTGTGACACACAGGTAAACAACATGTTTGTTTATGTTTGTTTATCTGTGTTTATGTTTATGTGTGTGTGGTTTGATGCTGTCTCAGTTTGTTTCAGTCATTTTCTTCATCTGCTGACGTGTTTCAATGTTCAACTGCAGTTTAAATGTCAGAGCCGGTTATTACAGACAGAATAAAGAAAATGAAACTGTACTGTACACCGAACTGTGGTTTAAATGTTCAACTGTTGAACTGTGGTTTAAATGTTAAACTGTTGAACTGTGGTTTAAATGTAACATGTTGGGAGGTGGTTTAAATGTTAACATGTTGGACAGTGGCTTAAATGTTGACATGTTGGACAGTGGTTTAAATGTTAAAATGTTGAACAGTGGTTTAAATGTTAAACTGTTGAACTGTGGTTTAAATGTAACATGTTGGGAGGTGGTTTAAATTATAAACTGTTGGACAGTGGCTTAAATGTTGACATGTTGGACAGTGGCTTAAATGTTGACATGTTGGACAGTGGTTTAAATGTTAAAATGTTGAACAGTGGTTTAAATTTTAAACTGTTGGACTGTGGCTTAAATGTTGACATGTTGAACAGTGGTTTAAAGTTTAAACTGTTGGACAGCAGTTTAAATGTTGACATGTTGGACAGTGGTTTAAATTTTAAACTGTTGGACAGCAGTTTAAATGTTGACATGTTGGACAGTGGTTTAAATGTTAAAATGTTGAACAGTGGTTTAAATTTTAAACTGTTGGACAGTGGCTTAAATGTTGACATGTTGAACAGTGGTTTAAATTTTAAACTGTTGGACAGCAGTTTAAATGTTGACATGTTGGACAGTGGTTTAAATGTTGACATGTTGAACAGTGGTTTAAATGTTAACATGTTGGACAGTGGTTTAAATGTTGACATGTTGGACAGTGGTTTAAATGTTGACATGTTGGACAGTGGTTTAAATGTTGACATGTTGAACAGTGGTTTAAATGTTAACATGTTGGACAGTGGTTTAAATGTTGACATGTTGTACAGTGGTGTAAATGTTGACATGTTGAACAGTGGTTTAAATGTTGACATGTTGGCCAGTGGTTTAAATGTTGACATGTTGTACAGTGGTGTAAATGTTGACATGCTGGACAGTGGTTTAAATGTTGACATGTTGAACAGTGGTTTAAATGTTGACATGTTGGCCAGTGGTTTAAATGTTGACATGTTGTACAGTGGTGTAAATGTTGACATGTTGAACAGTGGTTTAAATGTTGACATGTTGGACAGTGGTTTAAATGTTGACATGTTGAACAGTGGTTTAAATGTTGACATGTTGGCCAGTGGTTTAAATGTTGACATGTTGTACAGTGGTGTAAATGTTGACATGTTGGCCAGTGGTTTAAATGTTGACATGTTGTACAGTGGTGTAAATGTTGACATGTTGTATAGTGGTTTAAATGTTGACATGTTGAACAGTGGTTTAAATGTTAACATGTTGGCCAGTGGTTTAAATGTTGACATGTTGTACAGTGGTTTAAATGTTGACATGTTGTACAGTGGTGTAAATGTTGACACTGAATGTAACATCTACTGAGTTGGGATGATGAAACTCAAAGTGACAGAATGAGGAAGAGATTTTTGACCTGGTTTCTAACCAGCCAATCAGAGCGCTGCAGGTCTGTTCTGACAAATTGAATTTAGAGCGTTCAGTGGTGTGTGTGTGTGTGTGTGTGGTTTAATGTAATTGGATTACAGGTGTCAGGTGAGCCTCCTCGTCTCTGATTTAAACAGTTTGATGATGAAATGTGGTCAGTGCCTTTTTATCTGACGACAAAACAAAATCAAAATCACGTCTTTCACTTGGAGTCAAAATGTTTTCATCCACACTGGAATAATGTTACAGGTGATGCAACAGGTGTTACATGTGGTACAGGTGATGCAACAGGTGATGCAAGTGTTACAGGTGATGCAACAGGTGATGCAAGTGTTACAGGTGATGTTACAGGTGCTACAGGTGATGTTACAGGTGTTGTTACAGGTGATGTTACAAGTGGTACAGGTGATGTTACAGGTGTTGTTACAGGTGGTACAGGTGTTGTTACAGGTGATGTTACAGGTGGTACAGGTGGTACAGGTGATGTTACAGGTGTTGTTACAGGTGCTGCAGGTGATGTTACAGGTGTTGGTACAGGTGATGTTACAGGTATTGTTACAGGTGATGTTACAGGTGGTACAGGTGATGTTACAGGTGTTGTTACAGGTGCTACAGGTGATGTTACAGGTGTTGTTACAGGTGCTACAGGTGATGTTACAGGTGTTGTTACAGGTGGTACAGGTGTTGTTACAGGTGATGTTACAGGTGGTACAGGTGATGTTACAGGTATTGTTACAGGTGATGTTACAGGGGGTACAGGTGATATTACAGGTGTTGTTACAGGTGTTGTTACAGGTGGTACAGGTGATGTTACAGGTGGTACAGGTGATGTTACAGGTGTTGTTACAGGTGGTACAGGTGATGTTACAGGTGTTGTTACAGGTGCTACAGGTGATGTTACAGGTGTTGTTACAGGTGCTACAGGTGATGTTACAGGTGGTACAGGTGATGTTACAGGTGTTGTTACAGGTGTTGTTACAGGTGCTACAGGTGATGTTACAGGTGTTGGTACAGGTGATGTTACAGGTGATGTTACAGGTGTTGGTACAGGTAATGTTACAGGTGTTGTTACAGGTGCTACAGGTGATGTTACAGGTGTTGGTACAGGTGGTGTTACAGGTGTTACAGGTGGTACAGGTGATATTACAGGTGATGTTACAGGTGTTGGTACAGGTGTTGTTACAGGTGCTACAGGTGATGTTACAGGTGTTGGTACAGGTGATGTTACAGGTGATGTTACAGGTGTTGGTACAGGTGTTGTTACAGGTGTTACAGGTGTTACAGGTGATATTACAGGTGATGTTACAGGTGTTGGTACAGTTGATGTTACAGGTGCTACAGGTGATGTTACAGGTGTTGGTACAGGTGATGTTACAGGTGTTACAGGTGATGTTACAGGTGATACAGGAGATGATGTAGGTGTTGTTACAGGTGATATAGGTTATGTTACAAGTGATGCACATGTTACAGGGGATACAGGTGATGTTACAGGTGATGTTACAGGAGTTGGTACAGATGATGTTACAGGTGCTACAGGTGATGTTACATGTGTTGTTACAGGTGTTACAGGTGATACAGGTGATGATATAGGTGTTGTTACAGGTGATACAGGTTATGTTATAAGTGATACAGCTGTTACATGGGATACAGTTGATGTTACAGGTGATGTTAAAGGTGGCACAGGTGATGTTACAGGTGATGCAACAGGTGGTACAGGTGATGTTACAGGTGTTGTTTTCAGGTGGTACAGGTGATGTTACAGGTGCTACAGGTGATATTACATGTGTTGTTACAGGTGTTGTTACAGGTGATACAGGTTATGTTACAAGTGATGCAGGTGTTACAGGTGTTACAGTTGATGTTACAGGTGATACAGGTGATGTTAAAGGTGGTACAGGTGATGTTACAGGTGATGCAACAGGTGGTATAGATGATGTTACAGGTGATGTTACAGGTGTTACAGGTGATGTTACAGGTGATGCAACAGGTGGTATAGATGATGTTACAGGTGATGTTACAGGTGTTACAGGTGATGTTACAGGTGCTACAGGTGATGTTACATGTGTTGTTACAGGTGATACAAGTGATGATATAGGTATTGTTACAGGTGATACAGGTTATGTTATAAGTGATACAGGTGTTGCAGGGGATACAGTTGATGTTCCAGGTGATGTTACAGGTGATACAGGTGATGTTACAGGTGATACAGGTGATGCAAAAGGTGGTACAGGTGATGTTACAGGTGTATGGTCAGGTACAGGTGTGTTGATGCTGATGATGTCACAGTAGGTCCAGGTACAGGTGTGTTGATGATGATGATGATAATGATGATGATTGTGCCACAGTACGGTCAGGTACAGGTGTGTTGGTGGTGATAATGATGATGTCACAGTACAGTCAGGTACAGGTGTGTTGATGATGATGATAATGTCACAGTACAGTCAGGTACAGGTGTGTTGATGATGATGATGTCACAGTACAGTCAGGTACAGGTGTGTTGATGATGATGATGTCACAGTACAGTCAGGTACAGGTGTGTTGGTGGTGATAATAATGATGCCACAGTACAGTCAGGTACAGGTGTGTTGATGATGATGATGATGTCACAGTACAGTCAGGTACAGGTGTGTTGATGATGATGATGATGTCACAGTACAGTCAGGTACAGGTGTGTTGATGATGATGATGTCACAGTACAGTCAGGTACAGGTGTGTTGATGATGATGATGATGTCACAGTACAGTCAGGTACAGGTGTGTTGATGATGATGATGTCACAGTACAGTCAGGTACAGGTGTGTTGATGATGATGATGTCACAGTACAGTCAGGTACAGGTGTGTTGATGATGATGATGCCACAGTACAGTCAGGTACAGGTGTGTTGGTGGTGATAATAATGATGCCACAGTACAGTCAGGTACAGGTGTGTTGATGATGATGATGATGTCACAGTACAGTCAGGTACAGGTGTGTTGATGATGATGATGATGTCACAGTACAGTCAGGTACAGGTGTGTTGATGATGATGATGTCACAGTACAGTCAGGTACAGGTGTGTTGATGATGATGATGATGTCACAGTACAGTCAGGTACAGGTGTGTTGATGATGATGATGTCACAGTACAGTCAGGTACAGGTGTGTTGATGATGATGATGTCACAGTACAGTCAGGTACAGGTGTGTTGATGATGATGATGCCACAGTACAGTCAGGTACAGGTGTGTTGGTGGTGATAATAATGATGCCACAGTACAGTCAGGTACAGGTGTGTCGATGGTGATGATGTCACGGTACAGTCAGGCACAGGTGTGTTGATGGTGATGATGTCACAGTACAGTCAGGTACAGGTGTGTTGATGGTGATGATGTCACGGTACAGTCAGGTACAGGTGTGTTGATGGTGATGATGTCACGGCACAGTCAGGTACAGGTGTGTTGATGATGATGATGTCACAGTACAGTCAGGTACAGGTGTGTTGATGATGATGATGTCACAGTACAGTCAGGTACAGGTGTGTTGATGATGATGATTTCACGGTACAGTCAGGTACAGGTGTGTTGATGATGATGATGATGTCACGGTACAGTCAGGTACAGGTGTGTTGATGGTGATGATGTCACGGCACAGTCAGGTACAGGTGTGTTGATGATGATGATGTCACAGTACAGTCAGGTACAGGTGTGTTGATGATGATGATGTCACAGTACAGTCAGGTACAGGTGTGTTGATGATGATGATTTCACGGTACAGTCAGGTACAGGTGTGTTGATGATGATGATGTCACGGTACAGTCAGGTACAGGTGTGTTGATGATGATGATGTCACAGTACAGTCAGGTACAGGTGTGTTGATGATGATGATGATGTCACAGTACAGTCAGGTACAGGTGTGTTGATGATGATGATGTCACAGCACAGTCAGGTACAGGTGTGTTGATGATGATGATGTCACAGTACAGTCAGGTACAGGTGTGTTGATGATGATGATGTCACAGTACAGTCAGGTACAGGTGTGTTGATGATGATGATGATGTCACAGCACAGTCAGGTACAGGGCCGTCTTTCAGAAAGCAGGATCCGTGATAACTCTGAGAGTAACTCTGAGCCCAGAGTGGCAGCAGCAGCCATCTTGTCAGTTAACCCAACAGGCTGATCTGAACACAAAGCCAGTTCAGTGTCACCCTGAGTCAGTTACTATGGCAACATACTCCTCATCGCCCGCTGAGCATGTAACAGGAAGTAGAAACATTGCGTGTCCTTTAGTCAATAAAGTGGTGGACGATGAGTGACATTTGATTGAGGGCCTGTTGTGTCAGGAGATGATGAGATATTCCTGGAGGAGTGTCTGTGTGAAACATACTGTTTGAGCCACATCTGTCAAACATGACACATCATCACCATCATCATGGGAGCAGAGACAGCGGTTTGTCGGGCCGTAAGAAAAGTGTCTCTGGGTCAGCTGTGTTTAAATCAGAAGGGATCATCACAGAGGAATGGGTCTACCTGGAGACGTGATGCAGTCATGACTCAACATCCCATAATAGCTCCATCAGCCTGGTGTCCACGTCATGGCGTCAGGATCAGTTCCAGTGTGTCTGGGCTCCATCAGATTACAGCTGAAGAAATGATATTCAAATATATCAACACTGTTAAGATAGAAACATGTTTCTGTGTGTTAGACACATGACCTCATCACATGACCTCGTCACATGACCTCATCACATGACCTCATCACATGTTAACACGCTCTGATGGAGCACTTTGACTTGTTTCACTCTTTATTAAATCTCTGACTCAGTTTGGGATGAAATCAGTGGCTCTGACTTTAACTCCACTTCCTGTCTGAGAGGATCATGTGACCTGTGCTCCACTGATGATGTCTGTTGGTGCTCACTGTGAACCAGCTGCTCTCAGGCTCAACATACTCACAGCTGATTGGACCGATCCTGATCAGCTGTTCTGAAAATGAAAACTCAGAGTATCTCAGCTCAGGCTCAGTCAGCTCACAGATCAGCATCAGAGTTTATTGAGCCTGCCGTTTGAAATAAGGCCCAGCTGTGTTGATGATGATGTCAATAAGACCTCTGCTGTTACAGCTGATTGTCACCTGGTGACAGCTGGATGATGTCACCTGGTAACAGCTGGATGATGTCACCTGGTGACAGCTGGATGATGTCACCTGGTGATGTTCAGGTGGACGTTGGTCCTACGGGTGGTGATGACATGTCCTCTTTCTCCCTCTCAGCTTGTGTTAAGAGCGTTAGCATTGTTGCTATACTTAGCGTTCTTAGCGCTCTTTAGCATTAGCTAATGGGGTCAGTTGGCATTAACATGTGAAGATTTAGGGGTCAGAGGTCACCGCAGTCAGCTGGGTCTGAGAGCAAGACGAGAAACAACAAATTGTCTCAAACAGACAGACAGACAGACAGACAGGTAGAGACAGGTACAGACAGACAGATGGACGGACAGGTAGAGACAGGTAGAGACGGACAGACAGGTAGAGACAGGTAGAGACGGACAGACGGATTCTTCTCTGTCTGTCTCCACGGTCTGCACTGAGCGTCACATTCACACATCACTGCTGTGATTGGTTGATTTAATGATCTTCAGTTTATTATCAATAATCTTTAGATCAAATCGACAGAGTGTCAGAAACAACGTCAAGAAGCCTCAGAAAGATGAATCACATCCTGCTGGAGCACGCCATCGTCAGGTCCTGAGAGGGTCGATGGAGATTATTGATCCTTAATATTATAAATTATAACCTAATTAATGTGATATGTCACGAGTCACGTGGTGCTGAGCTCCTGATCGAGTCATTGAAGTTTCCTAATGTCCCAGATGTCACATAATTTCTGAGGTAACACTCGGAGCTGATGTCTCATCACAAACCTCCAGCTGTGACATCATCTACCTTAATTCACTGTTGTCTCTGTCTCAGGACATCTGTACGTCCACAGCAGGGACATTTTCCTGTCATTGTGTGAGTGGACACACTGTGGACTGTAATACTGTCAGATAATACAGTTGTGTGGTCCTTTAACATCAGGAGGACGTATCAGGTACGTCCTTTAATAAAGAGGAGTCATTCAGCAGTGATGATGCTAATCATTTAGCAGTGATGATGCTAATCATTTAGCACTGATGATGCTAATCATTCAGCAGTGATGATGCTAATCATTTAGCTCTGATGATGCTAATCATTCAGCAGTGATGATGCTAATAATTCAGCAGTGATGATGCTAATAATTCAGCAGTAATGATGCTAATCATTTAGCACTGATGATGCTAATCATTTAACACTGATGATGCTAATCATTTAACTCTGATGATGCTAATCATTTAGCACTGATGATGCTAATGATTCAGCAGTGATGATGCTAATAATTCAGCAGTAATGATGCTAATCATTCAGCAGTGATGATACTAATCATTAAGCAGTGATGATGCTAATCATTTAACTCTGATGATGCTAATCATTTAGCACTGATGATGCTAATCATTTAACTCTGATGATGCTAATCATTTAGCACTGATGATGCTAATAATTCAGCAGTGATGATGCTAATCATTTAACTCTGATGATGCTAATCATTTAACTCTGATGATGCTAATCATTTAGCACTGATGATGCTAATCATTTAACTCTGATGATGCTAATCATTTAGCACTGATGATGCTAATAATTCAGCAGTGATTATGCTAATCATTTAACTCTGATGATGCTAATCATTTAACTCTGATGATGCTAATCATTCAGCACTGATGATGCTAATCATTTAACTCTGATGATACTAATCATTCAGCACTGATGATGCTAATCATTTAACTCTGATGATGCTAAAAATTCAGCAGTGATGATGCTAATAATTCAGCAGTAATGATGCTAATCATTCAGCAGTGATGATGCTAATAATTCAGCAGTGATTATGCTAATCATTCAGCAGTGATGATGCTAATAATTCAGCAGTGATGATACTAATCATTCAGCAGTGATGATGCTAATCATTTAGCAGTGATGATGCTAATAATTCAGCAGTGACGATGCTAATAATTCAGCAGTGACGATGCTAATAATTCAGCAGTGATGATAGTAATCATTCAGCAGTGATGACAGTAATCATTCAGCAGTGATGATGCTAATCATTTAGCAGTGATGATGCTAATCATTCAGCAGTGATGATGCTAATCATTCAGCAGTGATGATAGTAATCATTTAGCAGTGATGATGCTAATCATTCAGCAGTGATGATGCTAATAATTCAGCAGTGATGATCCTAATCATTCAGCAGTGATGATGCTAATCATTCAGCAGTGATGATACTAATCATTCAGCAGCGATGATGCTAGTCATTTAGCAGTGATGATGCTAATCATTCAGCAGTGATGATAGTAATCATTTAGCAGTGATGATGCTAATCATTCAGCAGTGATGATGCTAATAATTCAGCAGTGATGATGCTAATCATTCAGCAGTGATGATACTAATCATTCAGCAGCGATGATGCTAGTCATTTAGCAGTGATGATGCTAATCATTCAGCAGTGATGATATTAATCATTCAGCAGTGATGATGCTAATAATTCAGCAGTGATGATGCTAATCATTTAGCAGTGATGACAGTAATCATTCAGCAGTGATGATGCTAATAATTCAGCAGTGATTATGCTAATCATTCAGCAGTGATGATGCTAATCATTTAGCAGTGATGATACTAATCATTCAGCAGTGATGATGCTAATCATTTAGCAGTGATGATGCTAATCATTTAGCAGTGATGATGCTAATAATTCAGCAGTGATGATGCTAATCATTCAGCAGTGATGATGCTAGTCATCCAGCAGTGATGATGCTAATAATTCAGCAGTGATGATACTAATCATTTAGCAGTGATGATACTAATCATTCAGCAGCGATGATGCTAATCATTCAGCAGTGATGATGCTAATCATTTAGCAGTGATGATGCTAATCATTTAGCAGTGATGATGCTAATAATTCAGCAGTGATGATACTAATCATTTAGCAGTGATGATACTAATCATTCAGCAGTGATGATGCTAATCATTTAGCAGTGATGATGCTAATCATTTAGCAGTGATGATGCTAATCATTTATAAAGTTATTGTTGTAACTAAAGTAGGTTGGAGGTTGCCAACCAATCAGGAGGTTCAGAGGTTTGATTGCTGACACTGAACCTCACGCCGCTGCTGATCGCTGTCTTCAATGTGTGTGAATGATTATCTGATGTGTCGCAGCCTCAGCATACAGCATGTGAACGTGTGAGGGTGAACGTGTGAACATGTGAACGGTGTCTGGGGCATGACCTGCTTTGAGTGGAAATGTGCAGTTCATGATTTAAAGTTCCCACGGTCCTGAAATTCCTGGAAAAGTTGCGAAATGATGGAAAATGTTTTCCAGGCCTGGAAAATTAAATCTGATATTTTGGTTTAAAGTTAAGAGTCGACGTTGTTTTGGCTGTTGTTGTTGTTGTATGTTCATAAACATGATGTCATGAGAAATATGTTCCTGTAATTTAAACTGTCACAAAAATCACGTGACGCACACGAGGCAAAGCGTACACTGTCAGGCTGCACTGTGTGAGGACAATACGTGGTAACATTGTCTTTCTTAAATAAAGTAATTTCCCCCCCAAAATTTTTTAATAACCAAACTGAATAAATTAATAAAGTTATATTTTTATATTTGATGATCAGAGCAGATGATCACTGCGTCACTGCGTCACTGTTTCACTGTGTCACTGCTTCACTGCGTCACTGCGTCACTGCTTCACTGCGTCACTGCTTCACTGCGTCACTGCTTCACTGCTTCATTGTGTCACTGCTTCACTGTGTCACTGCGTCACTGCTTCACTGCTTCACTGTGTCACTGCTTCACTGTGTCACTGCGTCACTGCTTCACTGCTTCACTGTGTCACTGCTTCACTGTGTCACTGCGTCACTGCTTCACTGCTTCACTGTGTCACTGCTTCACTGTGTCACTGCGTCACTGCGTCACTGCTTCACTGCGTCACTGCTTCACTGTGTCACTGCTTCACTGTGTCACTGCTTCACTGCGTCACTGCTTCACTGCTTCACTGTGTCACTGCTTCACTGCGTCACTGCTTCACTGCGTCACTGTGTCACTGCGTCACTGCGTCACTGTGTCACTGCTTCACTGCGTCACTGTTTCACTGCGTCACTGTGTCACTGTGTCACTGCGTCACTGCTTCACTGTGTCACTGCGTCACTGCTTCACTGTCTCACTGCGTCACTTCATCACTGCTTCACTGCGTCACTGTGTCACTGTGACACTGCGTCACTGTGTCACTGCGTCACTGCGTCACTGTGTCACTGCTTCACTGCGTCACTGTTTCACTGCGTCACTGTGTCACTGTGTCACTGCGTCACTGCTTCACTGTGTCACTGCGTCACTGCGTCACTGCTTCACTGTCTCACTGCGTCACTGCGTCACTGCTTCACTGCGTCACTGTGTCACTGTGACACTGTATCACTGCGTCACTGTGATACTGTGACACTGTATCACTGCGTCACTGCATCACTGCTTCACTGTGTCACTGCGCCACTACGTCACTGCTTCACTGCTTCACTGCATCACTGCTTTACTGCGTCACTGTGTCACTGCTGCACTGTGTCACTACTCCACTGCCTCATTGCGTCACTGCTTCACTGTTTCGCTGCGTTGCTGCTCCACTGTTTCACTGCTTCACAGCGTCATTGCTTCACTGTGTCACTGTTACTGTGTCACTGTTTCACTGCGTCACTGTCTCACTGCGTCACTGTGACACTGTATCACTGTCACTGCTTCACTGCTTCACTGCATCACTGCTTTACTGCGTCACTGTGTCACTGCTTCACTGTGTCACTGCTGCACTGTGTCACTACTCCACTGCCTCATTGCGTCACTGCTTCACTGTTTCGCTGCGTTGCTGCTCCACTGTTTCACTGCTTCACAGCGTCATTGCTTCACTGTGTCACTGTTACTGTGTCACTGTTTCACTGCGTCACTGTCTCACTGCGTCACTGTGACACTGTATCACTGTCACTGCTTCACTGCTTCTCTGTGTCACTGTGTTACTGCTTCACTGCGTCACTGCTTCACTGCTTCATTGTGACACTGTGACACTGTATCACTGCATCACTGCTTCACTGTGTCACTGCTTCACTACAGTATTGCATCATTGCTTCACTACATCACTGCATCACTGTGTCACTGCTTCACTGTGTCGCTGCTCCACTGTTTCACTGCTTCACTGCATCACTGCCTCACCGTGTCAGTTCTTCACAGTGTCACTGCTTCACTGTGTCACTGTTACTGTGTCAATGTTTCACTGCGTCACTGTATCACTGTGTCACTGTGTCACTGCTTCACTACAGTATTGCATCATTGCTTCACTACATCACTGCATCACTGTGTCACTGCTTCACAGTGTCACTGCTTCACTGCATCACTGCCTCACCGTGTCAGTGCTTCACAGTGTCACTGCTTCACTGTGTCACGGTTACTGTGTCACTGTTTCACTGCTTCACTGCGTCACTTTGTCACTGCTTCACTGTGTCACTGTTTCACTGCTTCACTGTGTCACTGCTTCACTGTTTCACCGCCCATTTTTTCACTGCTTCACTGTGTCACTGTTTCACTGCTTCACTGTGTCACTTTCACTGCGTCACTGCTTCATTGTTTCACTGCTTCACTGCTCCACTGTGTCACTGTGTCACTGCGTCCTGCTTCACTGTGTCTCTCTTTCACTGCTTCACTGCGTCATTGCTTCACCACATCACTTCATCACTGCTTTACTGTGTCACTGCTTCACTGCATCACTGCTTCACTGTGTCACTGCTTTACTGTGTCACTGCTTTACTGCTTCACTGTGTCACTGATTCACTGCGTAACTGCGTAGCTGCTTCACTCTTTCACTGCTTCACTGCATCACTGCTTCACTGTCAGTGCTTCGCTGCTTCACAGCGTAATTTTTTCACCACATCACTTCATCACTGCTTTACTGTGTCACTGCCTCACTGCATCACAACGTCACTGTGTCACTGCTTCACTGTGTCACTGTTACTGTGTCACTGTTTCACTGCGTCACTGTATCACTGTGTCACTGTTTCACTGCGTCACTGTGCCACTGTGTCACTGCTTCACTGCTTCACTGCATCACTGCTTTACTGTGTCAGTGCTTCGCTGCTTCACAGCATCATTGCTTCACCACATCACTTCATCACTGCTTTACTGTGACACTGTGTCACTGTTTCACTGCTTCACTGCATCACTTTGTCACTGCTTCACTGTGTCACTGCGTCACTGCTTCACTGCATCACTGCTTCACTGTGTCACTGTTTCACTGCTTCACTGCATCACTTTGTCACTGTTTCACTGTGTTACTGTGTCGCTGTGTCACTGCTTCACTGCTCACCGCTTCACTGCGTCACTGTTACTGTGTCACTGTGTCACTGTGACACTGTTTCACTGTGACACTGTGACACTGCCTCACTGCGTCACTGTTTCACTGCGTCACTGTGTCACTGCGTCACTGCGTCACTGCCTCACTGCCTCACTGCGTCACTGTGTCACTGCTTCACTGCTCCACTGTTTCACTGCTTCACTTCATCACTGCTTCACTGTGTCACTGTTTTACTGCTTTACTGTGTCACTGTGTCACTGTGACACTGTTTCACTGTGACACTGTGACACTGCCTCACTGCGTCACTGTTTCACTGCGTCACTGTGTCACTGCCTCACTGCGTCACTGTGTCACTGCGTCACTGCTTCACTGCGTCACTGCGTCACTGTTTCACTGCGTCACTGTGTCACACCTTGTGTTTGTGAATCAGGTCGTAATAATGACAAAAATTCAAGCAGCTCATCAGTGACAAAAACATCAACGAATCAGTGACGCTTACGATTTGTTTCAGAGCGCCTACCTGAAGATGTGTCTTTATTAATGTCTGTCCTTTGGAGGACAAATATAAGACATGATGAAGGTGGAGCTGCTGCTGTGGTGAGTGGAGGCTCTGCACCAAACTTCTGACGTCATCTGGTCAGGTTAAAGACAAGACAGTCAAAACCCGTCTCAACAGAATGCTGGTGTGGATTACAGGCCCGCTGTGGTCAGAGACAAAGACAGTGTCCTCTGAGAGTGTGGACACAAAGACAGTGTCCTCTGTGAGTGTGGACACTAAGACAGTGTCCTCTGACAGTATGGACACAAACAGTGTCCTCTGAGAGTGTGGACACAGTGTCCTCAATGAGTGTGGACACAAACAGTGCCCTCTGTGAGTGTGGACACAAACAGTGTCCTCTGAGAGTGTGGACACAAAGACATGTCTTATTCTGTGGTACAGTTTTACAGTCAGTCTGAGGACGCTGGAGGCAGAGCCTCGTTACTCCACCCTGTGACAGACAGTTTTAAATTCATCAGTCAAACTGTGACGGCCTCTGTTTGAAGACACAGTTTGTCTCTGCAGTCAGGAGACGTTTGGTTCGGTCCACATTTGGACAGTGGATACAGGTTTAATGGTGGTGCGTTCAGGGACCTGATAGTGTTTGTTTGTATTTAAATCTCGTTTCTGATTTTTTTTCTGACTCGTTCTCATTCTGAAGTCGAAGCTGCTCCATCTGTGATTTCTGTGTCGGACACCAACGAGAACAGGATTCCTATCGTGGCGGTATGAGTCGCCGTTTGGCGGCATCACTCTATGATGTCGCTGGACGGCGTCAGTTTGAAACGCTGCTGAAAAACAACACAACTTAAGGAGCTGGAGAGGAGATGGATGGACTTCCACCCAGGAGCTGCTGGTCACTTCCTGTTTGATGTTTTTTATGTCTAAACTGAACCACGTGCGTTCGTTCGTCCGCGCTGAACGCAGCTCAGTTTCTGTTGTTCTTTGTTTCCTGCAGGTCACCATGATGCAGCTATCCACATGGTTGCTAGGAGCATGTCTGTGGTTGCTATGCATTACTCAGGTCTGGATGGCGACCTTTAAGCTGGCTCTGATTGGACCGTGGTCATGTGACCCCATGTTCTCCCGGGCGATGCCGTCAGCGGCGGCTAACCTGGCGTTGTTACGGTTACGGAGTGACACTGGTCTGAGCAGAGGATACTGGTACGACGTCAAACTGTTGGAGGAAGACTGCTCCGCCTCTAAAGGTTTGTGAACCAATCACCTAAGGGGACCTCAGTGATGTCATCATGATGATAATGATGATGAGATAATAACAAATAAATAAATAATAAATTCTATAAATTGGTTTGAATTAAATCAGAATAATTACAGTTTGTTTCATTGACTCTTGTTTACGTCTCGTTTCTTCTTCTCTGGTTTTATTTCAGCACTCATAGAACTCGGGGACATGGAGGGTTATGGTCACGCCTACATCGGGCCCTTTAACCCCGCCCTGTGTCATGCTGCCTCCTTATTGGCTCAGCACTGGGAGGCGGGGCTTGCCTCTCCAGGCTGTCTGGATGCTGATTGGCCCAACCTGCCGCCCATCACTCCACCGAGCAGAGTCCTGTTCACTGTGCTCAGGTTCTTCCGCTGGGCGCACGTCGCTGTCATCTCAGGTGAGTGTGTGGGCGTGGCCTGTCGTGTGTGTGTGTGTGTGTGTGTGTGTGTGTGTGTGTGTGGTCTGTTTGAATATTTTCTGGGCTGCGTTTAGCTGACAGTAGATTTACAGATTATTTCATCAACTTATTGTTCAGACTGTTTCACAGACACATGATCCCATGATCTCATGATCCCATGATCACATGACAGCATGATCCCATGATCACATGACCACATGATCTCATGATGCCATGATCACATGACTGCATGATCCCATGATCACATGATGCCATGATCTCATGACCACATGATCCCATGATCATGGCATCCCATGATGCCATGATGCCATGATCACATGACCACATGATACCATGATCACATGACAACATGATCCCATGATGCCATGATCCCATGATCACATGATGCCATGATCCCATGATGCCATGATCACATGACTGCATGATCCGATGATCACATGATCTCATGATCCCATGATCTCATGATGCCATGATCACATGACAGCATGATCCCATGATCACATGATGCCATGATCACATGACAGCATGATCCCATGATCTCATGATGCCATGATCACATGACTGCATGATCCCATGATCACATGACCACATGATCCCATGATGCCATGATGCCATGACCACATGATCCCATGATCACATGATGCCATGATCTCATGATCCCATGATCTCATGATGCCATGATCACATGACAGCATGATCCCATGATGACATGATGCCATGATCACATGACAGCATGATCCCATGATCACATGATGCCATGATCACATGACCACATGATCCCATGATGCCATGATCACATGACTGCATGATCCCATGATGCCATGATCACATGATCTCATGATGCCATGGTCACATGACTGCATGATCCCATGATCACATGATGCCATGATCACATGACCACATGATCCCATGATCTCATGATGCCATGATCACACGATCTCATGATGCCATGATCACATGACTGCCTGATCCCATGATGCCATGATGCCATGATCACATGACTGCATGATCCCATGATGCCATGATGCCATGATCACGATGCCATGATCACATGATCTCATGATGCCATGATCACATGACTGCATGATCCCATGATGCCATGATGCCATGATCACATGACTGCATGATCCCATGATGCCATGATCACGATGCCATGATCACATGATGCCATGATCACATGACTGCATGATCCCATGATGCCATGATGCCATGATCACATGACTGCATGATCCCATGATGCCATGATCACGATGCCATGATCACATGATGCCATGATCACATGACCACATGATCCCATGATCTCATGATGCCATGATCACATGACTGCATGATCCCATGATGCCATGATCACGATGCCATGATCACATGATGCCATGATCACATGACTGCATGATCCCATGATCCCATGATGCCATGATCACATGATCCCATGATGCCATGATCACATGATGCCATGATCACATGACTGCATGATCCCATGATCACATGATCCCATGATGCCATGATGCCATTATCACATGACCACATGATGCCATGATCACACGATGCCATGATCACATGACCACATGACCACATGACCATATGATGCCATAATCACATGATCCCATGATCACATGACCACATGATGCCATGACCACATGATGCCATGATCACATGACAGCATGATCCCATGATGCCATGATCCCATGATCACGATGCCATGATCCCATGATGCCATGATCACATGACCACATGATGCCATGATCCCATGATCCCATGATGCCATGATCACATGACAGCATGATCCCATGATGCCATGATCTCATGATGCCATGATCACATGATGCCATGATCCCATGATGCCATGATCACATGACAGCATGATCCCACGATGCCATGATCACATGACCACATGATGCCATGATGCCATGATCACATGACGACATGATGCCATGATCACATGATCACATGATACCATGATCACATGACAGCATGATCACATGATGCCATGATCCCATGACCACATGATGCCATGATCCCATGATCCCATGACAGCATGATCCCATGATGCCATGATCACATGACGCCATGATGCCATGATCACATGATCACATGATCCCATGATCACATGACAGCATGATCACATGATCCCATGACCACATGATGCCACGATGCCATGATCACATGACAGCATGATCACATGATCCCATGACGCCATGATCACATGTCCACATGATCACAGTGACGTCAAACATCATGAACTTTATAAAAAAGGTTTCGTAGTTTTATAAAATCTTTCCGTCTGTATTTTTCTTCTCTCATTAAACTGTTGTCACATTAATGTTCCAAAAACTTCCTGTGTGGTCATCAGCTCCGTCTGACCTATGGGAGAGCACCGGACAGGAAGTGGCTTCGGCGCTCAGAGCTCTGGGCCTGCCGGTCGGTCCGGTGGTTACCATGGAAACGAGGAACAAAGGTGGACCTCGGGAGGCGCTCAACGTGATCAGAGAGGCGGACAAGGTCAAAGGTCAGATCTGAATCTGATGGTTTGTGTCAAAGAGTTTCAACGCTGTGACATCATCAGGAGATTCAAATGTGTCCAACTTCAGAACGAGATCAGAAATGATGTCATTCATTTTAGCTCTTAACATTTACATCTGCCTCGTTAAAAACTGATGAACTCCGTGTTTCCTTTAAACCTTTCAGTGGTGATAATGTGCATGAGCTCCGTCCTGATTGGTGGAGAGGACCAGAGAGAGCTCCTATTGGCTGCTCTGGACATGGGGATGGTTTCCGACGGTTACGTGTTTATTCCATACGATGCCCTGCTGTACGCCATGCCCTACCAGGTAACCAGTCACTTTAGTACCTGATTTAAAGATCAATTACTTTAACAGAAAACTTTAATCACTGAAAATAAATTAAAACAAGTTTTGTTCCATATTTCACATTTTTAGAGAAATTGTTCAAAAAACCTGGATTTACGAAACATTTTTATTATTGTTGTTTTTACATCACTGAAGCTGTTTGATTTGATCTTTAAGTTTTCTGAATTAAACGTTTCAAAATGATTTTTAATCCTTTAAAGGTTCAAACCTTAAACAGGAAGTCCTCTCTCAGAATAAAGTTCTTTTTTTTTTTTATTTTCTGGTTCTCTCTTCTGTCCAATTAGGACACAGTATTCCCTCAGCTGACCAACAGCACGAAGCTTCGTCACGCCTACAGTGCCGTTCTGACTGTTACCATGGCGTCCAATCAGAATTTCTACGAAGCTTTTCGCCAGGCTCAACTCAACCGAGAGATCCGCTCTGCTGTGGCTGCTACAGAGGTAAATAAACAACAACAAACAAATAAACAAACACAGAGTGCACACTCAGCAGATAAATAAATCAATAATCAATAACACACTTCATGTTCTTTATCAATGAAAACTGATCACATGGGATTCATTGTGCCCTGACCTCTGTCTGCAGGTGTCTCCAGTCTTTGGGACCATCTTCAACATGGTGTACTTTGTTGCTAAGGCGGTGGAGGAGCGTCGTCAGGCAGGGGGCGGGCACTGGGTGACAGGCGAACAGCTCATCCAATCAAATGGAGGCTTTGATTTCCAGGGTTTCAATCAGGTCAGAAACATCTTGATGTTTAAGAAGTATAAACAACCTTGTGTCTATATGGACGTCACAGGATGGGTGTTGTGTCCCTTCCCTTCACGTCAGATCTCACAGGAAGCATTCAAAACTGTTCTTAAATAGAAAAACAAACTTTTTTGTGCTCCAGTTTATTTTCTTAAACTTAGAGCAGAATCAAGTTGGCAGAAGTTTAATTTATAATAAATGTGAGGAGGGTAAAACAACTCTCTGTGTTTCACTCTGACGTTCAGATTGTTGCAGAGCTATGAGTTCGTACTTTAGAAAAGGTCATGAGTTAACACATGGAGCTCTGACAGGATTTACATTCATTAAAACATGATGTCACATCACTGATGGATGTGTCAAGAGTGGCTGCTGTCCTGATGGCGGACACAAAGATGTTAATTTCCTGGAGTGTTTTTATTTATTTCAGGTTCTTCAGGTTTTAGAGATCTAAAACCTTCAGTTAATAATATTAAAATAATAAAAATAGGCCCCTTTAATTAGCTGTAATTACTCACATCACACTCCCACCATCACACACACTCTGTCTTTGACTGTATGATGACGATGCTTTGTTTTATCTGTGGGACGAAGACGACTGTTCCTGTTTTACTGAAGACTCTGACTAAGTGTTTTAAGATGAATGTATCAAAGTCTGTTTCACTGTTCAGGTCTTTACATTCACTCTTTCACAGCGCTGCTGCTCCTCAGGATGAAACACTGAACAGTGTAGTGCTAATGTGAAAATATAAAGTCCTTTGTAGTTTGAATTCTGTGTGGAGGAAGTTTAAAAAATAATTTTCCATGACCTTTCAGATGAATACTTTAGTCTTTCTTGTAAATATATTTATTATTGTTATTGTTTTTGCACACAGCATGGTTGTGTCCAGTAAGGGTGCTGCTGAGGGTCATAAAACCAGCTTTAATGAAAACTATTGATGATATGTATTAGTCTCTTATTAAATTCATGTGATGTGGATTCTTATCGTACACGACAACATTGAGGGGTTGACAGGAAGTTGCTGTCAGGAGTCTGCTGATGAACAGCGACTCGTTTGGACGTTTGGTCTGGTTTTGATATAGGTGTGAAAACGAGAGTTTGCGTTGATGATTGAAGGTACGAACTCCTCCAGAGGCACAGAGAGACAAAGGAACAACAAATAAACAAACAACAAACAGCTGACTCGATGAACGGCTCCACTGTCGGGTGAATGTACATCAGTGCTCTGCATTACATTCAGACATGTGAACTGGGCACATTCCAGGGCACAACCCCTCATTGACATGTTCCTTTTAATGACGGCTGAATTCACAGATTAAGATGTTTTCAGTTCCAGGTTCATCAGCTCCTGAATTCACTTCTTTTTATCTCAGGTGTTATACGGAGGTAAAGAGGGGCGTGGCCTGGAGGCCAGGTATGTGGTGCTGGACAGTGATGGCGACCAACTTGTACCGACACACTCGCTCACTCCGACACACACTGATGGGACAGTCGGAAGTCTGAGGCCGATGGGTCGCTCCTTCTTCTTTCCCGGAGGAAAACCCCCCACCGCCAGCTTCTGTTGGTTCAATCCAGAGGAGGCCTGCAGGGGAGGTGTGTTCACTGACCTACGGGGAGGGTGGGAGCTTTGTGTAACATATAATGGATTCTATCAGCTGTATCACGATGTCTGAAGGTCTGAGCTCCTGTTTAGCGCCCCCTGCTGTCCTCCATTATGAGTGTAGGTTAGTGTCACTGATCAGCAGGAAGTGAAACCTCTTTTATTACTTTTTTTTCAGGTTTGGACACTGTGACGATGTTCTTTGTCTTCCTGTTGCTCTGCGCTGTGATTGGAGCTTTCATCTACCTGATCAGGTGAATACACACACACACACACACACACACACACACACACACACACACACAGAGTCCATTCTGTGTCATGTATTAGGGGAGGGGAAGCAGGCTGAGCAAAGTCCTCCAGACGTCCCTCTCCTCATCAAGACTCTCCAGCTCCTCCTGGAGGACCCCGAGGTGTTCCCAGACCAGATGAGATCTATAATCCCTCCAGTGTGTTCTGGGTCTGCCCCGGGGCCTCCTACCAGCTGGACCAGGAGGATCCTGATCAGATGTTGAACCACCTCAACATGAAGGAGCAGCGGCTCTACTCCGAGCTCCCTCCAGATGTCTGACTCCTCCCCCTATCTCTAAGGCTGAGCCCAGACACCCTACAGAGGAAACTCATTTCAGACGCTTGTATCTGTGATCTCATTCTTTCAGTCATTACCCAGAGCTCATGACCATAGCTGAGGGTTGGGGCTGGGATGGATTGGACCACAAGGTCTTAGTGTGAGCAATCCGCTGCTTTCCAGAATCAAACCATGGCCTCAGATTTAAACGAACTGACTCTCTTCCTGACAGCTTCACACTCAGCTGCAAAGAGCAGATAATGTCCCCTGGTGTCTGAGGTCCACAAACTGGACCCCTTCCTGCCCCTGGCTGCACCTTAAGATCCAGTCCATGAATATTACAAACAGAATCGGTGACAAGGTGGAGGAACAACACCCACTGAGAACGGGTTTGACTTTGTGCCAAGTGTATGGACACAGCTCTCATTGTGGTTACACAGGGACTAGATGGCTCATAGCAGAGACCCTTGTACCCTGTTCTCCAGCAATGTCCCCCCACAGGACTCCCCGTGGAACTAAACACATGTAGACTTGATGGATAAACTCCCACAATCCCTCCAGCAGCCCTGTGAGGGTAAAGAGCTGGTCCACTGTTCCAGGACCAGGACGGAGTCCACATTGCTCCTCCTGGAGCACACCCTCCAGTCTCTCTTTTTAATAATGGGAACCATCACTCCAGTCTGCCACTCCAAAGGCACTGTACCTGACCTCCACACAACACTGAAAAAGCATGTCAGCCAAGACAGCTCAATAGTGTCCAGAGCCTTCAAAATTTCAGGGCGAGTCTCATCGACACCTGGCACCTTGACACTGGAGAGCTTCCTGACTACTTCAGTGATCTCTACCAGGAATATGGATGAGGCATGCCCCAAGTCTTCATACAGAGCCAAAATGTTCCCTCCACTGCCTGTCAATATTCTCAGTCCTGCTGAAAATAGCCTGAGTTGAGCCCTGCTTTCTCTTCCTTCACTGCTGGTGTCCGACAGTCACTGGCAACCTTCTGACCAAAAGTCCCAGCAGCGTTGAACAATGGAGGTTTTAAACATGGCCTGCTTGGATTTATGTCCCCAACTTCCCCCAGGATGCAGATCAGGCAGGCTCTTACCCCCGATCACCTCCTTTCAGGTTTCTCCATCTTTGCTCATGTGAGCATCGAAGTCCCCCAGTAAAACTGCAGAGTCTCCAGTCGGTATCCTTTCCAGGACACCACCCAGAGACTTGATCAAGGCCGGGTACTTTGGGCTACTGTTTGGTCCGTAAGCACAAACCACAGTCAGAGACCTCCTTGGCAACTTGCAGTGCATGGGGAGACCCTCTTGTTTCCTGTGGAGAACTCAAACACAGTGGCGCTCAGGTGGGGGCTCATGAGTATCCCACCATCTGCTCAGCACCTCTCACTCTGGGTTATCAACTTGATTGATTGATTGATTGATTGAGTCCAGCCCCTCTTCAGGAGTTTAGTTCCACAACCACTGCTATGTGTGGAGGTGAGCCCAACTTTATCTTGATGGTACTGCTCCACCTCCTGCACCACCTCCAGTTCCTTCCCAGACCAGAGATGTTCCACATCCCTAGAACTAGTCTGCAATACCAGGGGTCAAGGCGCCCAGTGGTTGGGGTGGCTGTGTCTCAGGACAGGTTGTCCAGCAATCAGAAGATCAGCAGTTTGATCCCCAGCTCCTCCAGTCTGCATGTCAAAGTGTCAGTGGGGAAGATACTGAACCCCGGATTGCTCCTGATGGCTGTTCCATCAGTGTGTAAATGGTTACTGAGTAGCAGGTGGCATCATGTATGGTAGCCTCGGCCACCAGTGTGTGAGTGTGTGTGTGTGTCAATGGGTGAATGTGACATGTAGTGTAAAAGTGCATTGAGTCAGAAGACTAGAAAGGTGCTATACAAGTGCAGTCCACTTCCTACGTTTGCCTACCACCCTGCTTCCACTGCACCTGACCCCAGTGCCTGTTCCTCTGAGTGGTGGGCGCACAGGGCAGCGGCTTCATGTCATTCTTTCAGACTGTGCCCAGCCAAACCCCATCAGTCAGAGCCCGGCCACCAGACAGTCACTGGCAGGCTCCTCTCCCAGATTACATTCCAGGAGGGGGCCTGAGTTTCCATTTTCCAGGTGATGAACTCACCTACCAGGAGATACTGCCCCAGACACCTCAGCTCCAAGAGTCACAGGGACCCCCCCCCCCACCCCCCAACACATCAAGGTGGTGATTCTTGGAGGATCTAATAACACTAAGACTACCTGCTACCCTGCTACCATTGCGGCAAGTACTCATGGTAATAATAATCTGTGTGCACAGGAAGTACAAGAGAACAGCGAACATGACCAAACTCATCCTTACTCTGGATGACATCGTCTTCATCGACACTCAAGTCAGCAGGAAGGTTAGAAACCCTTTACTTGACTAAAGTACCCTCTAAGAGTACAGCACAGTACGAAGTGTTGAAGGATAAAGTGCCGGTTTTCTTTGGCTGTTGTTGTATTTGTAGAAACTGAACGACGAGTCGATCATGAGGAGTCTTCTGGAAATCAAAACTCCCTTCCGCTCGATTGCTCGAAGTTACATCCTGACGACACCTGAGAGCTCCAACATTGGAATACTGGAGGTATTAGTGTCTGTTTACCTGTACCTGTCTGTTTACCTGCATGTGCACCTGTACCTGTCTGTTTACCTGCACCTGTACCTGTCTTTTTACCTGCACCTGTGCCTGTACCTGCACCTGCACCTGTACCTGTCTGTTTACCTGCACCTGCACCTGTACCTGTCTGTTTGACTGCACCTGTACCTGTCTGTTTACCTGCACCTGCACCTGCACCTGTCTTTTTACCTGCACCTGCACCTGTCCCTGTCTTTTTACCTGCACCTGTACCTGCACCTGTCTACCTGCATGTGCACCTGTACCTGTCTTTTCACCTGCACCTGCACCTGTCTTTTTACCTGCACCTGTACCTGCACCTGTCTGTTTACCTGCATGTGCACCTGTACCTGTCTTTTTACTTGCACCTGTACCTGCACCTGTCTGTTTACCTATACCTGTATCTGTACCTGTCTTTTTACCTACACCTGTACCTGTACCTGTCTACCTGCATGTGCACCTGTACCTGTCTTTTTACCTGCACCTGTACCTGCACCTGTCTGTTTACCTATACCTGTACCTGCACCTGTTTGTTTACCTATACCTGTACCTGCACCTGTTTGTTTACCTATACCTGTACCTGTATTTTTACCTGCACCTGTTTTCCTGTACCTGCACATGCACCTGTCTGTTTACCTGCACCTGTACCTGTCTGTTTACTTGCACCTGTCTGTTTACCTGTACCTGCACCTGTCTGTTTACCTGCATGTGCACCTGTACCTGTCTTTTTACCTGCACCTGTACCTGTCTGTTTACCTGCACCTGTATGGCATCTGTACCTGTCTTTTTACCTACACCTGTACCTGTACCTGTCTACCTGCATGTGCACCTGTACCTGTCTTTTTACCTGCACCTGTACCTGCACCTGTCTGTTTACCTATACCTGTACCTGTACCTGTCTTTTTACCTACACCTGTACCTGTACCTGTCTTTTTACCTACACCTGCACCTGTACCTGTCTGTTTACCTGCACCTGTACCTGCACCTGTCTGTTTACCTGTACCTGTACCTGTATTTTTACCTACACCTGTACCTGTACCTGTCTTTTTACCTGCACCTGTTTTCCTGTACCTGCACATGCACCTGTCTGTTTACCTGCACCTGTACCTGTCTGTTTACTTGCACCTGTCTGTTTACCTGTACCTGCACCTGTCTGTTTACCTGCATGTGCACCTATACCTGTCTTTTTACCTGCGCCTGTACCTGCACCTGTCTGTTTACCTGTATGGCATCTGTACCTGTCTGTTTGTATGTCTGACTTCCTGCCTGTGCTCTGATTGGTTGTTCTGTTACCAGGGTGACTGGGTTTGGCTGAAGAAGATTCCTGTTGAAAAGACAATAACAGCTGTCAATCAGAACACCCAGAGTTTGTTCAGTCAGGTATGAAGAACAGTAGAATCACAGTAGAAACAGCTGATACACGTGTTCTGTAGTACATGTTTGTACATGTTTGTCTTCGTACACATTAATATTGTCACAGTGATTTTTTTTCAGTCTAAGGAGATGTGACGATAACCTGAGTAACATTTTATCAGTGCTGAATTATCTTCTGTCAGGATGTAGGTCAATATGTTGACATTAAACTGTAACACTATATTTTCTGTCCCTCCTGTGTCCCTCCTGTGTCCAGTTGAGGGACATGCGACATGAGAACATGAACCTGTATGTGGGTTTGTTTCTTGACTCGGGGATCTTTGCTCTGGTGGTTGAACACTGCCCTCGAGGAAGTCTGGCTGACCTGCTGGCCGACAGTGACATGAGGCTGGACTGGATGTTCAAGTCCTCCCTGCTCATGGACCTCATCAAGGTGCTGCTGAGAAACTACCACAACACATACCTGTAAAACTACCACTGACATTAACCATGATAATAGTACTAATGACACGTCCTGCTGAAACCTGCCGGTATGTGTTTCTGGGCATCCTGTTTGGTGTTTCTTGTGCATCAAGGCTTTGTGTGGTCTGACTCAGATTTCTCTGCTGATCCTTTAATCCTCTGATCACACAGGAACTTCCTGTTTCACTCTGTGAAGTCTGAAGGTGACTGAGATTCAGTCTGCGGGGCTCTTTAAGAGACTGCAGCTGAAGTTGTGTAAAACCATCTGAATAAGACATTTACCACCCGCCTTTTAAACAGAAACCAAAACAAAGCTGTGTGTTTGTGTGATGCTTAATTTCTGCGACACTTTTTATTCTCTGATTCAAATCTTTATTGAGTGATAACAAACAGTTTTCTCTTTCAGGGGATGAAATATCTTCACCTTCGAGGTTTGAGTCACGGTCGACTGAAGTCCACAAACTGTTTAGTCGATGGGCGCTTCGTTCTAAAAATCACAGACTACGGACTTCCCATGATCCTTCACTCTCAGAACCTCAGCCTCCCAGAGGACCCACAAGGTAAAAGTTTTTTTTAAAAATTTATTTTACTTTTGTTTAACCAGAAAAACCTCAAGATTAAAATCTTCTTTTCAAGAGTGTCCTGACCGAGAATGGCAGCAGCAGAAGTTACAACACAGAACAAAAGTTAAAAATTGACAACATGCAGCTCTAAAACAAAAAGAAATCAGTTAAAAAAATTAAAACTTATGTTAGAATTTGTTTTAAATGAACCATAAAAAAACAGGAAAAACAGGGGCAACAACTGACACTTAAAAAGACCAGATAAAATATATCCTGACATCAGCATATAGGTGACCACATACAGAGTTCCTACAGCAGAGCTTTGAAACATCAGACAGCAACCAGTGAGTACAACTTAAAGTCGTTCTGCAGCAGAGTCCATGTTTCAGAAGCTGCAGACAGAAATCTGCCAGACTCTGTATGTTCCCTCAATGCAGACCATAAGAACATGTTCAGAGCAGAGATATTTAATGTACACTCATAAATTAGATGGAAGTAAAACAAGAATAACTAAACAAGAGGCTGACAATGAAAAAGCCTTCGAGGGTCTTTATGAGTGTTCCGTCCCTGAGCTGTAGAGTCCATTTCACCTGAACCATGGAGCATTCTGTTGGATGGCCCGGTCGGTTTGAGGTGGTGTCAACCCTTGATCGAATTATGGTGTGAACCAAACAACCAAACTCTGGTCTGCCCAAAAACTAAAATGTGGTTCACTTCAGGTGAAAATGTGAACCCACCTGATGACAGGAAGTGAACCAGGAACTGTGCTTCTTGTCTTTTTAACAAGGGCAACACATTTTGACCTGTCTGTCTCTCATCAGGACCCGTCGGCTCCTTCAGTACCGTCTCACTCATCTCAGTCAAAGAATGAAAGGTTCAACAAGTCACTGCTCATAACCTTCTTCTAAAAATACGATTGAACGTAACAACAAAGCAAAACCAGAGACACGGTGTGAATCTGGTGTTCCTCTAACATCTCTGAGACCAGGAAGTGTTTCACTCAGATATTCTGTCCAACAGAGGAGTGGTTGTTTCCACAGCGTGACATTTTTCGTACAATGTTTGCAACAATCCAACAGTGTTACAGCTGAAATGCCAAATCGCTCCGAGTCTTCTGACTGATCGGTTTTCTGTTGTCATCATTCTGAAACTGAAACATGAGGCTGAAGGTTTGTTTCAGTTTCTGCTGCTGAAACGTATCTGTGAACCACAATGAACTAGAACCAGGTCAAAGGTGCGCACTGACTACCTGTCTGTTTCTGTCTCTACCTGTCCATTTCTACCTTTCTGTCTCTCTGTTTCTACCTGTCTGTCTATCCCTGTCTGTATCTCTGTCTCTACCTGTCTGTCTCTCAGAGCTGCTGTGGACAGCTCCAGAGCTCTTGAGGAATCCGATCCGAGGAGGTTCTTTTGCTGGAGACGTCTTCAGTTTCTCCATCATCATACAGGAAGTGATCTCACGAACCCTGCCGTATGCCATGATGGACATGCCTGCCCACGGTGAGACAGGATGTCCATCTGTCTGTCTGTCTGTCTCTCAGATTGTGGAGCATCTGAAGCAGCCTCCTCCTCTCTGTGGACCACCTATATAACCACCTGTCTGTCCATCTGTCTGTCTGTCTGTCTGTCTCTCAGAGATCGTGGAGCGTCTGAAGCAGCCTCCTCCTCTCTGCAGACCTCTTGTTTCGGTGGATGAAGCTCCAGCTGAGTGTCTCAGTCTGATGAATGAATGTTGGAATGAAGATCCGAGTAAGAGGCCGAGCTTTGATGACATTTTTAAACAGGTGAGATGAGCTGCACTGCTGCCACCTGCTGGCTCATGCCCTCAACTGTGTCTGTGTGTCTGACTCTTTGTCAATCAGGGGACGTCCGAGCCCTTCTGACTTGTTTCATCTGGTTTGTCCTTTGTGTTTGCAGTTTCGTGGCATTAACAGAGGAAAGAGGGCAAACATCATCGACTCCATGTTGCGAATGTTGGAGCAATACAGTTCGAACCTGGAGGATCTGATCAGAGAACGAACAGATGAACTAGAGGTTGAGCGAAATAAGACAGAGAAGCTGGTCGGACAACTCCTGCCAAAGTAAGACACATGTAAACTTTAACTCAGCAATCAGAACATTGCAACTATGATGATAGTATGGTCTGTGAAGGAAATGGACATTCAACAGGACAAAGACAAGAGAGAGTGGAAGTGGAGGCAGAGACACTAACGTGAAGACTCTTCCTCCTCCTCCTCATCTTCAGCATTCACATATATTTATTTACTTACTTAATCATTTTTTAATTTATTTTTCTGGCCCGGCAGTTCGACATCTCTTAAGTAACATACTGATGTGATTCAGTGCGACGTCTTATTGCCTCTGATATCCGTTCAGAATAAAGATGTATAAAGTCTCTTAGAGATCAGAGGATAGAGAATCATCATGTGTAAAGGTGCTTTATTTAGTCACATATACAGTACAGTACAGTGAAATTTGTTCTCTGCATTTAACCCATCCTACAACTCCAGTTGTTTTTGCCAGTGGAGGTCACTGACTGATGTCACTGACAGGAGAAAGCGCCTAACATACATGTCTTTAATGGTGGGAGGAAACCGGAGCACCCAGAGGAAACCCACGCAAACACGGGGAGGACATGCAAACTCCACACAGAAAGGCCCCAGGTCGGCCGGGGTTTGAACCCGCGACCTTCTTGCTGTGAGGCAACAGTTTAGCCACTGCGCCACCGTGCTGTCCGTGTCTCAGTTTTCCTCAGCTGACTGTTGTCTGTTGATCCAAACAGCAGCTGCTCACGTGTCATTCAGTTCACACTCAGGACAACATGGAGACACATGTAGGATTAAAAAGCATGTCTGTAAAGAGAACAGCAAATAACATGAAAACAGCAGCTTTATTTAACACAACGCAGGCTCAGGAACTGACAAAGGATGGATGTTTATTTTAAATCGTAACAAACGTGTGTGTGTGTTTCAGGTCCGTGGCTCAGGCTCTGAAGAAAGGGAAGCCTGTCCAACCTGAACATTATTCAGACTGCACACTTTACTTTAGTGACATCGTTGGATTTACAACCATCTCAGCTCTCAGTGAACCCATAGAGGTACAAACCGTTGACAACCCAGCTGATACATTCACCACTTGTTACATCACTAACCCCGACACTGACCGTTTACATCACAAACTCTGACCCTGTGTGTGTGCAGGTGGTTGATCTGCTGAATGACCTCTACACCATGTTTGATGCCATCATTGCCACTCATGATGTTTACAAGGTAGGAACCTTTAACGTTTCTCTCACCGTTGTGAGTTCTTCCTCAGGTGGAAAGGATAAACTAATCTTTTTTTTTTACCTCTCAGTTTAAGCCTCTGTTCAGACTAAATCTGAGTTTTATTGAAACTCTGTGTAGTAAAACTTAACAAGAATAGATTTACCCACCTTCATTTGTCCAGGTGTGTCACTGTGGTCTCTACTGAAACACCTGGAGACTCAAGGCGCCTTTATGGAGTCAAAGTGTTTCACTGATCTGACGTCTAAATGCTCACTTTATCTTTTAAAAAAAGATCTTGTTAATGAGGAGTTATTGAGCATCTGCAATTACATCTGATCAATATATTTTTAATAAATGTACCCATCAAACTGCTGTGAGATGTTTGTTTATGTTGTGTTTGCAGGTAGAAACTATCGGAGATGCCTACATGGTGGCTTCAGGTATTCCCAACAGAAATGGGAATCGACACGCAGGTGAAGTGGCCAACATGTCTCTGGACATCCTGCACTCGATAGCAGCTTTTAAGATCAGACACATGCCTGAGATCAAAGTCAAAATACGCATTGGACTGCACACAGGTACACACACACACACACACACACACACACACACACACACACACACACACATTTGATCACTTTTAATATGTGAAAAACTCTGGACATTTCGTCATGTTTCCACAGTTCTACATCAACAATAGTACTTCTTTAAAACAAAGTGTGTCCCACAGAGACCAGGGCTTATTGTCCTCCAGCCTACAGAAGAGGAGCCTGATAGCTGAAGCCTCTGGCTCCTTTTTAGGAACCACAGTAACCCTGCATTCTCAGAGCGCAGTGTTCTGGTGGGATAATAGGGCACTATGAGCTCTCTGAGATATGATGGAGCCTGATCATTTAGAGCTTTGTAGGTTAGGAGAAGGATTTTAAATTCAATTCTGGATTTTACAGGGAGCCAGTGCAGAGAAGCTAAAACAGGAGAAATATGATCTCGTTTCTTAGTTCCTGTCAGTACACGTGCCGCCGCGTTCTGGATTAGCTGGAGAGTTTTAAAGAGTTATTATGACCCGGTCCAGAGGGAACAGATGTTTGGAGCAGTTACGCTGAGACAGGATCATTTCTGTTGTATTACACAGATGGAAGAACTCAGTCTGTGAAGTTTGTTTTCTCTGATCAAGTGTTACTGCGAGGGTCCTTACGGTTGTGTCAGAGGTCAGAGGTCAGTCAGAGAAACTGTATCTGCAGACAGAGTTTTATGTTCTTCAGACACGTTAGAAGTTTAGTTAACTGACCCGTTTCTTCTGATCGATAGATATAACTGTGCATCACTGGGTAACAATGGAAGTTTACAGAGTGATTACTAATGATGTTACCTAAAGGAAGCATATGTAAAGTGAACGGAATTGGCCTGTGTACAAAACCTTGTGAAACTTCACAACCAAACTACCAAACATAAACAGTTTGTGCACCGACCACAACATGTTCTGTGTGGTTAATAAACTCTGAAGAGTCCGAACCTCTCAGGTGATTGGTCAGTTTGGTTGTTGTCATGGTGAATAAATCTTTTGTCTATCTGAGAAGAGCTGTGTTAAAAAAAACAAGCTTACCTGGGTTAAAGTTGATGACTTAACACATGAGTAAACCTGTGTCTCTGTGTCTTCAGGTGCGGTGGTAGCAGGTGTGGTTGGTCTCACTATGCCCAGGTACTGTCTGTTTGGAGACACAGTGACCACGGCCTCGCACATGGAAGCCACCGGACTGCGTATGTAGAAAACACTAAGATCAGAGGTTTATTAACAGAGATTGTGCAGGAAATATTCTGATCTGAGCTGAGTGTTTCTCTTGTGGTGGTGTTTGTGGTGTCCAGCCTACAGGATCCACATCAGTCTGAGCACAGTGAAGGTCCTGACCAGTCTCAAGGCGGGATACCACATAGACACCAGAAAGGCACAGGTACACTCACCTGTTTAGACGTTTCACTTCCGAGATGTAAAATATCACTTCATGGTGTCAACATTAAACATTAGGGAACATTTAAAAAACAATATCAGCGACTTTGTTTTCTAGACTTAATGACTCAGATGTCTGATGTCCTGAAACTGAGCCTAAAAATATTTCAAAGTCTGATCTGGAAAAACTGACGTGTTGTTTAAAAGGGATCCAACTGAAGTGTTCAACAAGTGACCAACAAACCGATCAATCAATCACTTTAAATCAACGTTATAACAGATCAAGCATCGGTCAATACTGAAGCCACCTTTTCAAAACTCTTCACACAGTCTGCGCACCAGCATGATACTGATTGGAACAGTGAACGTCTCCTCCAAAACTCAGTCAAACCACCGAAACACTTCCAACACGTCTCAGGATGAGCTGATTGGACCAAAACACTGACATCACTTCTCACTCTGAAAAACTTGACTCATTAATGACTGACATCAACAGAAACCTCTTATCTTTGTATTATGTTCCACATAAATCATAACCCTAAACTCTAACACCTAACCCCCACTAAATGTTACAAGAATGAGTCTCAGCCACAGCAGTTTGCTTTAATATCTTTTATGTTTCCTAAATCTGTGCATATTAAAAATATATGTGATAAATACAAAAAACAACATCTGACAGGGTTTGATCGGCTTGGATTCAGGCTGCTGCAGCCGCTAACTGAAGGTCAGGTCCTGGTGAGGTGGTCTGTCGTGGCGGGGAGTGAGGCAAAGGACACACTGTGATTTGAGGCTATTTCTAACGTTAGCTACATGTATATAAACATGAAGCTGCAGCTGTGAGCCTTTAGCTGCGGTTAGCACAAAGCTAAACTGTTAGCAACATTTTCTCTCCATCTCTGAAACTCTTCACTGACACTGACTGGTGTTATTTTTGGTTCGGTGTCAGACTGTCTGATCAATCCGTCCTGAGTTGATCTGAGTTGCTTTGCAATGTAAACAGTTGTTGTCATTGCAGGAACAGAAACTTTCTACTCCACTGACTCAGATTTTCACCGTCTGAAGGGGCGTGCACGCACATCTGCATCTGTAGAACAGCCAATGGGAACGCAGTCTCTCTGAAATGTCCTGTGATTGGACAAAGTGTCCTGAAGACAGGAGGACAAGCAGACATCCAGTTGTCTCTATGATCAGGGGTTATTTTGGGAGTTTTGCCCAACGAAGCCAAAATTAAACGGCCCAACCCGGATTTCACCTAAAATCTGTGTCCAAAATGTGCCAGGTTATTTTGAGAATGCACCTTTTACTCTGCAGTAATGCCACATTTAATCTTACATCAAGTGTTTTAAACCCAGGCTTTTTTTGAATGCTGTTACAGGTGTTCACACCTGATTAAATTATTCAAAGAATGATCAAATTATACAAATGTTGTGCTCTCTTTACTTTCCAGTAACACGGTAACTGTTGATGTATCCCAGGAACTAGACTGGAGGAGGCTGTATCTGCTGTCGTGTGTTAAAATATGTTGTTGAATACAGAGCAATTACAAAACATTTTCTGGTCTCTCATATTTCACTATAGCTCTTATAGAAGTGTTTGATTTGAACACCAGGCTGTCCGACACTCTGTGAACCTTTAGCACAGCAGCACTTTGTTTGACATCATGTTAAAAACCAAACTAATTCACAATACGCACAAATATCATAATGATAATGTGTATCATTGATTCAGATCTATTTAATTAGTTATTAGCTGACCTACAAACTAAGCAAACATGACTCTGAGAAAATGGGCCGACTTCTCATCAAAGGTCTTGTGTGTAGGATTTAGTGTCACCTAGTGGTGAGGTTGCAGATTACAACCAGCTGAAACTTAGGAGGAGAACTACAGTGGCCAACACAAAAACATGAATGTCTCTATCTAGAGTCAGTGTTTAGTTTGTCCCTTGTGGGCTGCTGTGGAAACAGCGGTGCAACATGATGATCTGCTCCATATGTAGATATGAACTAAGGTAATGAAAACATGATCCTTATTTTCAGGTTTATTAATTTGATAAACTAAGCACAAAAAGTAAGGAAATGTGTGTCTGGTAGATTATTTCTTTGTTGTAACGATGCTTCTTGGCAATAAATCTGACACGGTTACAAACTCTGTTTATTTTCCTTTAAATGGTGCCACATCTGTGAGGAACATGTGTTTGTGGGAGGAGCAGCAGAGCTCAGTATGTGGGAGGAGCAGCAGAGCTCAGTATGTGGGATGGGCCCATGAAAACTTTGCCAAATCTTTTCTGCTGATGCCAAACAGCTTTTTGTTGCTGTTGACTCTTGTTTGGTGGATGATTGAAGTCTGAAGAAACAAGACATGTTGATTCATGTAACAAACAGGAGCCTCATTAGCATGTGGAAGAACCATACACAGCCACAACAGCCTGGCCCCTCCTCCTCATGCTGGTCACCAGCCTGGCACCTCCTCCTCATGCTGGTCACCAGCTTGGCCCCTCCTCCTCATGCTGGTCACCAGCCTGGTCACACTGTTGTGGGATGGCATCTCATTCTTCAACCAGCATTTATCACAAGTCCTCCAACGTGGTTGTGTTGGTCACTCTGGCACGAACAGCACGTCAAGCTGATCCTACAAGTGTTCAGTGGGGTTGAAGTCAGGACTGCTGGCACGCCATCCCATCCTCTCCACTCCTAAATTTTGGAGATAATCTCTGATGAACCCCGCTCTGTGGGGGCGATCACTGTCATCTTGTGGAGATATGGGGTTGCCACTGGTTGCAGAATTTCATCTCGATATTTCTCTGCATTGAGATTGACTCCAATGATGACAAGCCTCATATTTCCAGTGAGGTCATGGCTGGCCTCCTGGCAGCACTATGAGACCAGAGATTGGCTGCGTGCAGTCTGTTCCAGATTGTCTGGGCAGAGAGCCGTCGGCCATATTGTCCTGCAAACCTTGACTGCAAATCTGTAGGAGACAGCCTACGGTTCCTGCGTGCTGACAGGATGAGGAAACGCTCTTCTGGGACGCCCACTTGGCGGCCTGACTCTGACATCCCGTTATATGGAACCTGGCCTCCAGTTTTCAGATGGTACGATGGCTCACTCCAAATAATGACGCAACTTAGTTTTGCAGAACACCAGCTTGAAGTTGCCCTATTGCACAGGCCCTATTCAGATCAGTCAAACGTAGCATGCCAATTCTTGGGGCACACACCAACTGACCACCGTAGCAAGGCCCATGCTCACAGATGCACCTGGGGGGACCAGTAGCTCAAAACAAGAGTCAGTAGCTACAGCAGAAAAAAAGCTGTTTGGCATTGGCAGAGAAGATATGACAATTTTTTCATGGGCATACTCAGCTCTGCTGCTCATCCCACAAATGTAGGTTCCTTACAAATGTGGCACCCTTTAAAAGGGAAATAAATAGACTATCCAGCGGTATAAGATTTATTGCCAAGAAGTATTGTTACAACAAAGAAATAATCTACCAAACTCACATTTCCTTACTTTTTGTACTTAGTTTATTTAGTTTCTGTCAAAGATTTCGGAATCCTACACATTAGATCTTTTATGAATTACATAGGAAACTGACACTTGACGTGATGTTTCTATTATAATGTTTCAGCTGCTGGTCGTCTGAATCCAGCTGTGTCCTCCCTTTATCTGCCTCTCTCAGCTTTTTCTGTCTCTGCTTGCTCTCACCTTAATGTAGCTTGCTGCCTAGAAGTTAGCCAGCTAGCTACCAAGCATAGATATGTCATGATGTGATGCAAGTGTGACAAGCTGAACATTATTTCAAAGTATTTGTGGAGATTTTTATTTGTAGAGCATCCCATTGGTGAAACCATTCATAATTAATTATTTCCACATCTTAGAGAGATTGACAGCACCAGAGCCCACAACGACAGTACCAAGTCTGCAGGTCACATGATAGGGCGCACACAAGGCGTCACTTTTCGGCAGGTGTTGTTTTCTGGCTCTGGGTGGCTCCATCTCTGTGTCCGGCGGAGGCATGCCGATCAAAAATAATAAAAGTCTGGATGATGTGGGGATTTAATTTGGTCTAATTTAAGGTAGTATGGGGTGCTGCTCATATTTATGCTGCCTGGTGAGACCATCTGATGACATCCTGAATCAGTCTGGACTTGGTACCACCACAGACACTTTCAGTGGACGGGAGTACTCGCCTTGACAGACAAACTCCTTCAGCCAATCAGAATAACAAAACGTGTGAAGCATTGTGGACACTTTCCTGCACGGCGGTGATCACCAACTTTGAGACCGCTCATATCTGGTCCTTCATTAGCGCCATCAGCGGTGAAACAACAGTGAACACTGGATTTGTTCTGGGAACATCTTCTTCATCACCAAAGGAGCCCGTTGAAAAATCAAACCTTTCCCAAATCCGTGAGAAGAACGGTGAAGACATCTCAACTCAATGAGGTCAAAGTCTTGTTGTTGTTTACTTGTTGTTACTGACTCTGTGTCTGCAGTAACGTCACTTATTGTTGTGTTTAGTCTGCTAACATTAGGATAAGCACTTGTTGCTTCAGGAACATCCATCACTGTTCTGCAAGCTGCGGCCTGAATATTACATCATCAACTACAACACAGTCCCTGATTGGCTGCTCTGGACATGAGGCAGGGCGGCAGCGAGTTCAGACTGATACAGAGAGCGAACCAGAATGTTGAGCTGACGTCATCAGGACGGTCTCACTAGGTTTTATTTATGCAACCACAACAGCAAAAATAAAACTTTTTTTTTTTTTCCTCCAGACGGTCAGCTCAGCCAAAGAGGGCAAATGGGCTGCCGCTCGGGCAACTTTAGCCCGGCCTTGTGCACGCCCTTTCTCCCGGGGAAGTGCAGCAAACCAGTCTGCGACTGCAGCAGAGTTGTGGGATGACACATTATCCCACACAGCATCGAAGGTAGGGGAGTTTCTTGCCCCTCGACTTCTTCCCTCCGCTGGCACAAATAGCTGATGCAGGTTATCCAGAACAGAAATGAGCCTCTCTGTGTTGTAGGGACCAATGGACAGCGCTGCACACACTGGGCCTCATTCACAGACAGATCTGTGCTTAAACCATACGTTTTACTAGAAATCTAGGATTAATTATTATTTCCTTGAATTTGTTTCTGCTCTGCGAACACCTTTAGATCTGCCTCAGATCGTATGTGTGCAGAAATGACTAAGGCCTGGTTGTCTCCGAAAATTCAAACACACACCTTTTAACGAACATATTAAAACTATATCCAATAAAAAGGCTTCAAGAGACAACAATATGTAAAACTGTCAGGTTACTAATGCTCTTTTATCCTAATCAGTTATTGTCAGAATTAAAATACTCAACTCTAAAACTCAACAGTTTACATTGTTTTTATTGGATCTGCCTGTAATATGGCTCCTCCCACTGTTTTTACTGCCATGACATGATTATCATTAACAGGGTGTATAAAAGAGTCTGATTTACCTCCCAGCAGGAGTTTAGACATCATATGTGACCCCGCTAGAAGACGTTTCAGTCCTTCAGGAGAGAGCCAATCAGAGCGCGACTTGTTTGAACAAAGAGAGATGAATGTCTGATCAGCTGTTTCTGACTGACAGTCCGACTCTGCAGTGTCAGGATTTTAATATTTGTGTAGAAACAACTTCACCTCTTTCTCCATCACACACCTGGTATAGAGAAAAGGGGGTGTGGCTTTGTGTTGATGAAGGGCATGATAGAAGGGCAGACGTCTGTCAGCTTAAAATGATTCTGATTCACCAACATATGCATGACGGTAAAAACAAAATCAGCCAGTGTGCACGTGTCATGAAGCTGACAGTGAGTTTGCGTATGCACGTATTATATGCACAGAGTGAGAAGGTTTCTACGCACACGTTTGTAGATGAGGCCCAGTGTGACGTCAGCTGCTCCTTGACCTTGGACATCCACAGTCCCCCTCTGTCCAATCACATTTTCTGTCCTGTGAAGTTTAATGTCAGGTTCAATCTCAGGCTTCATCCACAAAGATGAATGTGTGTGCAGTTTGTCAGGGTTCATCTCCACTTCTTCACATCATGTATGGCTGTGCGTGTATCCTGTTTGTGTTTGAACAGAGGTCTTAGCTGGACACACTGATGTCACATGTTCACTGTTTCTGTCAGATGCTACAGTGTCATTGTGCTGACTGTGTTTACATGACCAAAGTTAATATCCACACAAGGGCGTAGGAACCGGGGGGGCGGAGGGGATGTGTCCTCTACAGTATTGGAGACAGGCGCATTTTGTCCCACCCAATAATTTTACTGCAGAGGCCAAAAATATTTGATTTTGAAATCTTTAACTCACTTGTTTTTATTTTGAAAGCACAACACAGGGCGATAAGGGATTTCATTCTCAGCAGTACGTGATTGCGTATGTGCGTCTACTTCCAAAACACAGCGGTTGGGGTTCGTTTGATTGATCGTACTGGGACGTTTGATTTTTCCACAATAGGTAAAGAGGAAAAGAGAAAATGGCTGATGAAATGAATGGTTTTAAGTGTTCATTAAGGTTTCATACATGCTAGAACCCTAAACATTAAAACAAATATTTTACTCTCCACATTGTGAAGTGTTTCTAATTTCTTTCCTCTCCATATGGGCACAGTGAAATATTGGAATGTTTTTATTTGTTTGTTTGGTTTTTGACTTTGCTTTTTAAAAATGCATGAAGTGAGTAGAGGTGAACAATATGAAGCAACAAAGGTTTTAGTAATAGTACCGGCAAAAATTTAAAACTACTTTCACCCCTGGTAACTTGACAATGAGTACACACCTCCAATATCTAAAAAGGAGTTAGTCTGTTTGTGTTTTTGTCACTTGTTCTTGGCGTTCCCATCAGTATTTTTGTATACCTCATTCATGTCAACTGCTTCCATATTAGAGACCAGATGAAGTTCAGCTGGCAACTGACATTAGAGAGGGTGAGGCATTGTAGTTAATTATGACATATTTCCGCTCAAACCATTTACGGTTCTGTCAGGTTTCTGATATGTGTCCCCCCCAATGTTAAACTCATTCCTACACTCTTGTATCCACAGTGTTTTGGTCACAAATAACCAAGTCAACAACCACAGTGTCCTTGGCACCTAAAAATATTCTGTCTGTCCCTCTGATGGGAGGCATCCTTTGTGTCCTAGCGTGGTTCGGCTGTCCTGATGACGTGAGCTCAACATCCTGTTTCGCTCTTTGTGTCAGTCTGCTGCTACAAATGCTTTCAGTGGGCGGGACTATTCACCTTGAAAGACAGACTCCTTCATCCAGTCAGAGTAACAAAACACCAGGAACATCTTCTTCATCACCAAAGGAGCCCATCAATAAATCAAACCTTTGCCAAATCTATCAGAAGAATGATGAAAATGTCTCTTCCTGTGAGAAACCCAGTGAGGTCAAAGTCTTGTTGTTGTTTACATGTTGTTACTGACTCTGTGTCTGCAGTAATGTTACTTATTGCTGTTTAGTCTGCTAACGTTAGGATAAGCACTTGTTGCTTCAGGAACATTGTTCTGCAAGCTGCGGCCTGAATATTACATCATCAGCTACAACACAGTCCCTGATTGGCTGCTCTGGACATGAGGCAGGGCGCCAGCGAGTTCAGACTGATACAGAGAGTGAACCAGAATGTTGAGCTGACGTCATCAGGACGGTCTGAACACGCTCGTTTTTAAGAACTGATTTATTAAATAATGTCAGTACATGAAAAAATGTAAACATATTGTATTAGATAAATGATGTATGATTAGGGTTCAGGGGTGCCACATGTAGTTCAGTCAGGGTTCAGGGGTGTAACATGTAGTTCAGTCAGGGTTCAGGGGTGCAACATGTAGTTCAGTCAGGGTTCAGGGGTGTAACATGTAGTTCAGTCAGGGTTCAGGGGGGTAACATGTAGTTCAGTCAGGGTTCAGGGGTGTAACATGTAGTTCAGTTATCATCTATGGTGACTTGCTGATTTACCAGAATATTAGTTCTGTTGATGCAACGATTGAACATGGCTGCACTGTAACTAACTAACCTCTGTCAAAGTGAGACGACAGTTTACAACATAATAACTGTGGATCTTGTCTCTTGGTCATCCTCTTGTCTGTACTCCATGAAGCTGTCAGCTTGAGCCATTCGTCCAGACAAAATCTCATTAGCAGTCATCCCTAGTTTGCTAACGAGAAAAAATCAGGACACCTGGACAGGCTTTCAGGTCAGACTTCAATCAGCTGCGTTTAAAAAGATAAATAATTAATTTTATTTTATATATTCTATCAGTGTCGATGTGTTTACTGCATCCTGTTTTTAATGTGTTTTACTGGTTCATAAAAACAGAGTATTAGCATTTAATAAAACGTGCTGGGTAGACGCGGTGGTGAGGTGTGAACAAGAAGCTGGTTTGAGGATTTTTGAAAAGGTGGTCACAGTCAGGTCCACATAAAGTTAATAACACTAAATGTGTGAGGAGTTTTCACAATGTGACGTCAGTTATGACCGATGCGTGTTAGCAGTAAACAATAGAATGGACTGATTTAGACTCAAATGTGAAGCGGTGAGGTTTTCAGGAGTAATGATGTACAAAAATACATCAAGAAAAAATTGTGATTGTGGTTTAAAAATATTAAAATCAGGACTCGGTGTCAGATCAACACGTCATCAGCTGCTGGATTTAAAAGTGACTTCATCTCAAACTAATGTTGTTAGGGTTACACTGTTCATCCTGAGACTGATCCCAACCAATCAGGTCCAGGACTGATCAGATCTAGGACTGGACTGTGACAGAGGTGTTTAAATGTCCATACTCTTGTGTGTGATGACATGTTTGTTGTGACTCTGACCTCCAGGTGAAGGGAACGATGGACACGTACTGGCTGCTAGGACGAGATGGTTTCGATAAACCTCTTCCTGTTCCTCCAGACCTGACTGGAGGGTAACAGCACACACACACACACACACACACACACACATTTACAAAGCATTAATATGAAAATTCTGATTCTATTTCTAACATGCCTGTCTGTCTGTCTCAGGGCCAGTAATCATGGGATCAGTCTGGATGAGATTCCAGTTGAAAGGAGACAGAAGTTTCTGGATCGGCAGAAGAAGTTAAAGAAATGATGCCAACACACACAAACACACACACGCACACACACACACACAGACACACATGCATATACATACACACATACACACACACACACACACACCTAAATACATAAATAAACGCACAGATACACACACACAGACACACACACACACACACACACATACACACACACACCTAAATACATAAATAAACGCACAGATACACACACATAAACATTAACATGAACACACACTACCTCAGGACTGGACGCTGTTTTAAGGACATTTTTTTCAGCTGGTGAGAAATTTTCAGCCAAAACACGTGAAATCTGAATGAAGTTCTGAACGGACAGTGACATCACTTCCTGTTTGTAGCTGGAGGTCAGTCAGCTCTGATTGGACAACATCCTATCATCACATGAATACTGAACCAGTACATTTCTGTGCCTCACACGGGTCTACGACACGACTGACAGCCATGTTAAAGTAATACGTTCATAAGGTGATAACTTCATGTAATGACAACACCTTTATAAAATAAATAATTAATTAATAATGAATAAATAAATGAATAATGAAGTAATAATATCTCATTAAGGAAGTCAATGCAAGTAATCACATTACTGACCCTGTACTATAGCTGTGGATACACATTCATAGGGAGTTAGCAAAAACATTTTCATTCTGTGGTCACATGTTCTTCAGTGCAGTGCATGCTGGGAAATATTCCTGACTCCCTCTGTGAGACTGTTAAAGAGTGAGTGAGTGAGTGAATGAATGTAAGTCCTTCATCAGGATCTGCCATGATATCGTTGTCTTTTACCTCTCAACAAACTGGAGCTGCAGTGACTAGTTTCTGATCATATGGTTGGAACCTAAGGTACTGATTTGTGTGTCAGTCACATGACGATGGCGTGTTAGTCCTTATGTCATTTAGTTGAGTTTGTTGCAAAAAAAAAAAGACATCATAATTAAGTGAAGACATCATATCAACATGTAAAAAACAGACGAGGAAACTTCCCATAATTCACTTTCCATTTGTCCACACGTCGAACTGAAGCTTGGATTTTACTTGATGCACTTGAAGGCACCTCACACCTCTGTTAAGTCAGACAGCAGGTGTGAAGAGCAGCAGGTCAGACGTGTTTGAAGGAGTTGTGAGTTTAGTACTTCAATTCTTCTTGTTTCAGTGAAAAAATTAAAGGTAAAATCCAGGACGCCACAAGTGATTACGATGTTTGTCTGAAACTGCATGTTAGTGAAACTGTCCTTCATTTTGTGTTTCCTCATTATTTGTTGTTGTTGTTGCCATGTTACCAAGAATAAAATAAATTCTTCATT